>JASCZW010001786.1:0-78075 GCA_034211315.2 Aedes japonicus
TACAATTGTGTAGGAGCGTTGAACCAGGGAGCATGTGAGTATAAAAGCCCCTGCGGCGTCAGTGATTATTTAAATTATAAAAATTTCAATTATCCCATCCTATTGGCTATGGTTCAGCATCATTCTAATGACTATTCTAATGGAATCTGATGCAGGATCAAGTTGTTTGGCTCATCTGACGCAAAGACAGTCAGCTGCTTTTAAAACATTGCAAAATTATTATTTTTCATAGGCTTTCTTCAAATTTGTTATTCAAGCCATCGCAATTCTCTTTTAACTATATACTGTCATGCAAGACAATTAAAGAGTGCTTATGTATGTGTTCTACGGTGGTCCGTTTTGCCTACAATGATTCTTCTGTTTATGAACACGTGAAGCATCCATACTTAAATTCAACGACAGTGTCGCGCGTTTCACCCATGCCAAACGGAAATCTTTGGGGAATTCACCGAATCTTCCAAACCCGCCTAAGCATCTTGCTATGAGATACCACCGTTTCCTTTCGATTTTCAAATTTGGAAGACATCCATTGAGTTATCACAGATAAACCAATATCCGTCAGCTATCACAAAAACATAGCAAAATTACAGAGCTGATTGGAGATAATGATATCTTTGGATATAGGACCAAATCTCTTCGGCCTGGACATTAATAAGGAGCAGCATATGGTTGCCGGAAGACACGCAATGAATTTACGAACCTAACTTTTTACCGATAACAAATCACCCAATTTTAAATTTAGTTCATGGGCTGTTCTTAACGAGCTCCTACTTTTTCAATCTGATTGTAGAAATTAAAGTTCACGAAAAGTTTGTTTCGAGCATCGGCTGTGAGCAGCTTGTGTCGATGCTTTATTGCGCACTGTTTTGCTATCTGACATGGCGCGTTTCGTATTTTTCGGTTATTCGCAATTCGGCGATGCAATGATGAAGCACATAAAAAAACAACAAACATGCTTCCTGGTGTGATGGTGGATCTCGCCGGGTGATGGTGGTGCAGGAGATCATAATTGTGATCCAGTAAGCATCACCATATCCTTGAGCAAGTAAATTTCACTCTTCCATTTGTGTAGGTGGCTCCAATGGTGGCTCTTATAGTATCCAACCCAGAAATCGGTACTATATAACAATATTCAACCCCCTGAATTCGTGAATTTAGCTTATCGTTAACTAAAATGAAACCTGCTGCTGCCCAATCCTGTTATCCAAAATCTCGAGTGGTTTCTTTTGGAGCGCAGAGGTGTTCTCCAGCTTCCAACAAAAGCGAAAGCTCAACATGTTTTTCTACCCTTTCCTTACTTGACCTGCATACGTACGGGAGCCGGCGCCGATCATTGCCCTGGTTTAAGATCAGCAGTTTCTACATATTGAGGATGTATGCCAGTCCCTAGCATCATCTGTTGGTTTCTCTGTGTAATAAATAGCTGATCTGGCAGCAACGAAGTAGCAACCTCGGGTGGTCAATCGTACTCATTATCTTGCTTATGCTCACAGAAATGGATAAAATCTTTAAATGGGATAAGACAATCTTAGCAACTTTTCGCTCTGATTAGCATGCTGTCTTTCTCTTTTCACACGCCTATCAAATGACTGGTCGAAAAATTGGATGCGATTTCCTGGCCCTGTTCACTCTGAAACTGAACAGTTTATCATGAAATTGCCGTGGAACGGCTGACAGCGCCGCTAAGCTTAAATAAAATCTTGAGCTGTTCCGTATTTCTCTGACTTGTCTCGGTTCTGTAATCCACAAGGCTCAAACTAGGTGCCCGGTACAAACAATTTCGGTAGAGACGGCATAAAATCGAAGCGTATGGTAAGTGACCAGCGAAGCGGACACACCGTTGGCTGCACTGGCGTGCCGCACCTACAGTATAGGGCGCCAGTGTAGCCTGAAAAATCAATCAGGCGACTGGTGCGGCCTAGGCGTGATGGCGCCCGAGTCCCAAATCACTTAACATTGCAAATGCGTTGGAGTGAGTGCGAGAGAACTCCATTGGGACCAATTTAGCAGGTGACCAGTGTGTTGAATGTTTATCGTTCTCCCATCTCCGGAAATCCGTCTAGGAAAAACCATCACCACCTAAAGCGTAAGCCATCTGGCGCCGCCATAACTCTTATTTGCAAGCTGGTCTGCACTGCCATCAACAGTCGACTCGAACAAGGGTGTGAGGAAATCAAGAGGAACAAAGTGGGGAAAATTAATAATTTATTGTGTTTATTGTTCGCTTCATCAGCACCAAGACCAAAACGAGACCGACCTTATGGTTTGCTGCTGTCTGTGACCCTATAAAAAATCTCGCAGAAAAAACAATGCAACACATTGTGATAATAAACCACAAAAACCGATCACTAAGCAGTAAACAATAACAAATGGCTTGTTTTGCACCGGTAAAATCTGTTTATTGCCATAGTTCGGACAAATCAAACACTCAATATTGGTTGTTTTCCTCTTGGACGACCTGTAAGTTTAGTCGTTTATCTGTTTTTACGGCGCTTCACTCGGGTGAGGCGTCGTCAGAAAAGGAGCGCCCCAGCCCAGCGCCACGCAAGCGCCCCAGCAGGCGGATTCGATGACTTGAAATGAGTTCGATGCTTCGGCTTCGGTGCCACGTCCGTGTTGCAGGAACCGTCAGCGCCGCGCACGCCAGCCGTCACCAATGGCCGGGCTGTGCAAGGGAGTGCGATAGAAGAAGATGATTATGAATTAATGCGACTACGGCAGGATGTGCTGATGGAATGCTAATGCATCTCTGCTTCCGAATCCCGGATTGAGTGGATACATTACTGGAATGCAACAAATTCAATTGGCGCAGGAAATGAGCAAAAGCAGAGCAGGAGAGTGTTCACAACTGATCCTGTTACATAGGTTGGGTGTAAGGCGAATGATTTGTTTGGAGCTTTGAAAAATAGTGGTTTTCGATACCGAAAAATGCATGTGTAGTCTTTTATCCATTGAATCTTGCCGAATTGGATAATAGCGATGCGTGCCGAAAAAGTCGAGATTGGAACGATTTGCTACCATATTTTTTTTGCAAGTGAGTTGCATGATATTACAGCGACTGTCATATTCAACAAATACAATAATAAGAAGTGAAAATATGTAATGTATGGCAAATATATAAAACCGTCTGTATAAAATATAAGCATATATTAATATAAAATAAAAATAATATACATAAAATAATATGAATATTAAATATAAAACACATATAAATAATAATAAAGACAAAAGTAAGAATAAAGCATCTTACCTGAAGTGTGGATTTTACGTGTTTTTATTTGAATAACTATTTTCGTGAAGTAAAAATTTCACATGTCAGGCATCTCCCGGCACTTCCTTGATAGAAGTTGACAACCTACACTCATATGAAACGTTAACAAGATTTGGCATGGAGGACACAATATATCGAGATAAGTTAGGGATCTGGAAATGTAAGTTTAAGATTCTTCATACTAATTCCCATACAAACTTTGAATAGCGTGTGCAAAGCGAAATAAAACCAAATGTGTTAAAATTTTTGGGGACTATCAGGACCCAAATTGGCGTCGATTAAGCTTACGGGAGCAAATATTTCAAATTTTGCATCAGCATATATATGAAAATCCATTTCAACGCTTCTCATTTCGTAGGTGTTTGCGTGCTTATTTGATTTTCATAGGTATTTACAACTTTTTGCTGGTGCATCGCAGAAATCCTTATTACTCCGAATCGGTGTAGCCAGAGGGGGGCAGAGGGGGGCCATTGCCCCCACCTCCCCATTAACTTATGAATTAATATTAATTTATTGTAATGTCAATTTATCATTATTTAGTGTTAATGTCCAAACAAATATCTCTAACCTGCAAAGTCAACTATTAGACAAGCATTGATTGCTTTTTTCCCTGCCAGCTGAAAGTTGAAAAAGGTATCCTCAATGTTATTTTTAGTTCTTGGTAAAAATACGAATATTTAAACCAATGTTATTGCTTTCGGAAGCCAAATAATACTTGATTAAGAAACGTAATTCATAGTTAGAAAGTGTAAAACTACTGGAAAGTTAGAAAGTGGAAACTACTCATATCCGAATTTCTATGACAAGACCGCATACTAACCAGAGCGAAAAGTTGCAGTTGTTTTATCCTATTCACAGATTTTATCCATTGCTATGAGCATGAGTAAAATAATAAACATGATTGACCACCCGAGGCTACTACTCCGTTGATGAGCTGATGAGGTGTTATTACACAGAGAACCAACAGATGATGCTTGGGACTAGCATATATTTTCAATGTGAAAAAACTGGTGATCTCAAACTAAAGCAATAACCAGTGCCTGCCTTGCCCGAGTGCAGGTCAAATAAGAAAAGTAGATTTCATAAGAAGGGATACACCAACGCGATCCTACGTTAAACTTGCGGTTATATTTTAGATATAACCCACCTCTATTTTTTTAATTTTCATACATATTTCTGATTTGAACCTATTTATTGGAGCCAATCACAGAAGGTTTACTTCAGGATATGGTGGTACGGTGAGCATTGCAAACCAAGGTTATGTATTAATTGTCATCCCCACCACCCGACCACCAGCCCGACGAAACCCTACATCGCACCAATTTTTGTTGTTTATTTTTCTGTGCTCACTCGATCACTCACATCGCTTTCATAACCGAAACAATACGAAACGTGCCATGCCCGATAGCAAAATAGTGCGCAATAAAGCATCAACACAACCTTTCATAGCCGATGCTCGAAGCAACCTTTTTTTTCGTAAGCTTTCAATTTTTACAACTGTATCAATTCTGTAGAAGCTTCTTAAGAACAATCTATACGAATCCATTTAAAATTGCGATTGAGTGATTTGGTAAAAAGTTAGGATTCGTAAATTCATTTCGTGCCTTCCGGCATCCATATGCTCCTATTAATGTCCTATTAAAGATGGACCGGAAAATTCGATGAGCTACCTCAAAGATTTGTTTTGTTTCCATGGGAGAAAAACGGTATTTTTATGGTGTTGCTTTGTCAATATATGGGGTAAGGGAATGTAATGTTAGCCTAGCGCCTTCATTCGGCCTATGTACCAACTGTGTCATTAATTTAGTAATAATCTACAAAATTATGTTGCTATTTGGATAACAATTTGGATGCAATTGAGACAATATTAATCAACTTACAGTTGTTCACTTCCACGTAGTTATCGATTTCTTCAACTTTTGGAGCATCATGATTTCACTGATTAAGCGGAACAGATGATCTACACGATCTTCCAGTGATTTAAATTTGGCTTAGTTGGATCGATAAAGCAAATAATGCAGTCTGGATTTGCAGAAAATAGTTACACGGTACAAACTAACTGTTCACAAAGCTACAATAACAATAATTTTACAAAAAAAATCGTAGACCCAATATTGGGAAAATATTTTTCTGTATGTTCCTAACAATGGCCTGTTGTATCAATAACGTAGTTAAAAGTTTGTTATTGGTAAAAATTCAAGCAAAAATGCATGAGTATGCGGTTGTATATATTCAAGTGACTCATTTAAATACAAACCGAAGGAACTTATTCATTGTACAGTGAATTAATTTAGTTTGTTTTGTGAAATGTTGTATTAAGTAAACCGAATACAGCTAGCAATGCCTTAATTCATAAAATTAGAAAAAAAAAACCTATAAACGCAGCTTTTAGTAAAAATTCGATCGAATGGGACGAAGTTCCATCCATAAAAAGACCCAATTCGGTGCCTATAGACCGACATTAAATCCATATCCCTCGAATGTTTCTGACTTTATAAAAAGAGTTGTGTAACTTTTCGTGATACATACTACCAAATGTCTTTTCAAAAATATCTTAGCAAGTGTCTAGTTGAATCTAGCTAACAGCTTAAAAACTTTATTAGTTAAAATAAAAAATGTAATCGATCATTACATAATAGGCTGAGTTAAGGGACACATACCCTACACTGATAATATATTCTCGTAAATTAGGTTTCACTCGCTTCGTAAACATGGATTTTGTACATAGAACAAATGTCTCGGAAACTGTATGAAACATTCTTAATACTTGTCATCTGGTGAAATGCTATCATCACACCTACTTTTCTTTAACTTGTATGATGACAACGCCTCGGCTTTGTTTTTGCACCGAGAGTTCAGCATGGTAAATATAAGGTGAAAAAGGAAAATACTCATGTTGGAGCATCAACTTTGACGCCAACTGCAGTCAAATCCACTGGATGGAAACAGCTCAAATTTTTCCACATTAATCTCTGTAGAAATTTTTAATATGCTACCTAAATTTTTTACAGAAATACGGATTTTTGAAATTGGTATGTCCAAAAATGACTTTTTCTACATATGTTATAATAACTTCAAATTTAAAAACTTCATCAACATTGAATTTTGGTCACATGAGGCTAAAACATTAGTTATAGTGTTGTCAAAATTTCAGCCAAATATATTGATAATTGACAAAGTTACAGAAGGTTGAACGACGCGTTTTTTGGAAGCAAAATTTTGCTCGGCTATTTTTTTTTTTGCTATTGAGTGTATATTATCACCGTTATTTTGAGGACGATTGATTGACTTCTACTGTTAAGAAGAGTATTTGTTTGAGTTAAATTTCCATCATATAACCAATGCCACCATTAAACAGAAAGAAAGGCGTAAAGGAAAAAGAATATGAATCAAAATGTATTAGAGAAGACAGGTCAAAGTGAAATACTAACTCAGCGCCAACATGAGGCTAGGGTGAATCTTCTTTTGTAAACAATGGCTTTCGTAGATATTTTCTCTTCAACAAAAGGTCACACATACAAATTAAGCACTCTTTAAGGGAGAGGAGCTTTATCTCTCTCCGCTGATATATTCAATTTGAAGGAATTGTATTCTACTTCCAATAAATTAGCAAACTAAGTGTTTGTTTCCACAAGTACAGACAGACAGTACAGACGCCCTAATCAAGTGAAGGCGCTGAATTGTTTCATTGGATCTTCTTACTTTTCTTATGCTTTGGATTTCTAACAAAGTGAGACCTTCAGTCAGGGTTGCCACATGCACAGATTCATCTAGAATGACACAGATTTTTTCATTTTTTTCATACAGATATCTGTATGTAAAGATGAAAGATTTTTGAGAAAAACCAAGATTTTTAAGATTTTTGGCTATTGCTTGTCCGCTCAAAAACTTCAAATTCAAAATATGAGTACAGTTTAGGATTCAACTATATATCAATACTAGTTTCAGTGTGCTGTTTGGGCCCGCAAAGCAAAATAAAAATTTCACTATTCACACTTCATTGTAGCTACTACCGTGACTTCCCAGACGCTTCATGCAGGTATTCTTCAGGGATTCTTTCAGGAGTTTCTTCTGGCATCAGTAGTTTTTTTTTAACTTTCTTGTGATAAAATATTTGGAAGAATCCTGATCTTTTAAAGATTTGCGATTTTAAAGGAATCCTGGAAGACACTCGAAAGAACTACACAAAATCTTACGATTATTCTTGAAATTGTGCTTGATTAAAATTCTTATTTGCTGGAGAAATCTTAGAAGAATTGTGTGCATGAATTCCAAAATCTCATGTAGTTAATTCTTATCTTTAAAAATTCTGGAATGGGTTTTTTGTAAAATTATTTTTAAAATCTTTTCAAGTATGTCTGCAAGGATTATTACAATTAGTTCTCCAGATATGACTTCAATATTTTTTTAAGTATTCCGCTAGAGAAATGGTTGTTTCAAAGTTCAAAGTTGTTTCTTTCAGCGATTTCTACAAAATTACTGTTCTTCTAATTCAGAAGTATTTTTATGCATTTATGCAGAAGAATTTTGGGAAGTTAGAAAAATGTTCTTGATTGTAATTTTTGCTTTTCGAAGCTTAGTTATTTAGAACGTATTTTTTTGTTAGCTTTAATATAATCTTGCAATGCGCAAACCTATACATCTCTTGCGCATTTAATAAACAGTTTCAGATCGATTACAAAAAAAAAAAGGTTTGTGGGCTTTGGATAAGATGGAACTTAGGTAGGTAAAAATGAGTTCTGACCGATCCGTCAAGATGCTGCTGAAACGTGATTGTCCCCATGTGATAAAAATATACATGCCACTTTTTGGCTCTTTGTGCAAGTTACGCATACAAAAACTGCCGTAGTACCTGGAACAAATGATGCGAAATATCTGCAAGCCCTAAATGACCCAAGAAATTCCAGATTACACAGTTCTGCATCCGTCTACCACCAGATGGCTATTGTTGAGTCAGTTTTAAAATGGAATATGGAACAGTTTTCGGAGTTCGTGTTAGTCTTCGCGTTCTAATCCAACTGAGACAACGGTTTGTTTGTTGTCATCATAATGAGCCGATGACGCAGCCACTTATCCACTTTTAAACTAAGTCTTGCCTCCTATCATGCGAATCGTTTATTCCAGCCAAAAGCTACGGAACTCCTGAAAATGCAGTCCTGCAATCAGCTGAAGTCTCGCTGATGGTGCTCCTTGCCAATTTTCGTGAGGATGATTGCCTAATACACCTGCCGGATTTATGGGTTTCAGATTTCGAGAAACATCTTCGTAAGAAGTTGAAAATGTTGATGCAGGAGAAATACTTAGATCCGGAATGCTCGATAATACAAGGATGGAGGCTTTTTACTCGATCTGCTGTGCTTTGTGAACCGAATGAAACAGATCATTAAGCGTTTTGATCTTAACGATCCAGTTCTGACTACTGCACCGAGCATTGATCCCAAAAAGTTGCGCCATTTGAAGGAGTTCAACTCGATTATTGAACAATATTCAAAATTCTTTGAAAGCGGTGAGGAACAGGCCTTTGAAAATGATTTTCGTGAGCTGAGGACGGTTACCATCTGCAAGGACAACAAGGTGGAAGAATCAGAAGACTTCAACACTTGTTGGAGGAAACGTCGGCATTTCAAACGAGTTGATAGAAAGATGGCTTTTCGCTTGCTAAGAATGTTCATTGCGATCTTTTTACGGATTCCGCATTGTTTTGAAGAAGTGAAGCGAATTTTCTCGCAATACAATCTGAATAAGTCCAAAATCCGAAACCGCCTGAGTACGGATATCACGGATGCCAAATGAGGAAAGGAGCAGTTTATCAGCTAATATAAACATCACATTTAATTCCGAATTCACAATGGTTTATTGCTAATTCTATTCTGATGTTGTTCACCTATCCTGGAACTTTTAGTAACCAAACCAAACACCACATAATTCATTATCATATGATTACTGCCCTGTCAGAACTGCCCTGTGCAATGATCGATTTCCTCCGCAAACATGAATCCCTCGTATACTGATCTGTTTTCCTTTTTTCAGAGCACAAAATGTGAAGTAAAGATTTTTACCAAGATTTTTGCAGTTAAACACAGATAAAAAAGATTTTTTCGGCAAAAATTAAAGGTGGGAACGAAAAATAAAGGGTGATACGGTCAAAATTTGGTCAAGGGAAAACGCGTGTAAATCGGTGAAATCGTTTATTTAAAAAATCAAATTAAATTTCTTTTTCAAGTTCAATTAGTATAAAATTCAGGAAAAATATTCAGTTAGGCTTCCGCTTTTCCAAATCCGAATTGCCGGGCCTTACGCTTGACCCCTGCCATCAGATTTTGTACAGCCACCTTGTCCACCTTCTTCGCCGCAGAAAGCCAGTTTGCCTTGAACTGCTGCTCGTCCTTAGCAGTTTTATTGGTCTTCTTTAGGTTCCGCTTGGCAATAGCCCAGTATTTCTCAATTGGGCGGAGCTCTGGCGTGTTGGGAGGGTTCTTGTCCTTGGGAACCACCTGCACGTTGTTGGCGGCGTACCAGTCCATGGCCTTTTTACCGTAATGGCAAGATGCCAAATCCGGCCAAAACAGTACGGAACAACCGTGTTTCTTCAGGAAAGGCAGCAGACGTTTAATCAAACACTCTTTCACGTAAATTTCTTGGTTGACAGTCCCGGAAGCTATGAAAATGCTGCTTTTCAAGTCACAGGTACAGATGGCTTGCCAAACCAGATATTTCTTTGCGAACTTTGACAGATTCGTGTGCTTGAAAATATCTGCTACCTTTCCCTTCCTTTTGCCGTATAAAACTCCTGTCCTGGAAGCTGCTTGTAGTCGGCTTTGACGTAGGTTTCGTCGTCCATTACCACGCCGTCAAACTTCGTCAGCATCGTCGTGTACAGCCTCCGGGATCGCGCTTTGGCCGTCGTATTTTGTTTATCATCGCGATTTGGAGTCACTACCTTCTTGTAAGTCGATAGTCCGGCTCGTTTTTGGCTCGATGCACGGCTGTAGACGATACACCCAGCTTATTTGCGGCATCTCGGAGAGATAGGTTAGGGTTTCGCTTGAAACTACCGGCAACTCTCTTTGTCGTCTCAGCGGCTTCCGGGTTTCGATTTCCCCCCGATCCAGACTTCCTGGCTGTCGACAAACGTTCCAAACACTTTAATTACATTTGTAACGGTTGATTTGGCAACTTTTAGCGATTTTGCCAACTTTGCGTGCGAGTAGCTCGGATTTTCGCGATGCGCTAGCAAAATTTTGATACGCTGCTCTTCTTGCTTGGACGGCATTTTGACAACTGAAGAATGAATTCCAAAATCAAAATAGGAGCAACATTTTACACACACACACCTTCAAAATGAGGGGTGTTCAGGTTTTTTAAATGCAAAATTGAATGAAATACGTCAAGTTGATATTGACCAAATTTTGACCGTATCGCCCTTTAATGTGGCAACCCTGCCTTTAGTTGCTAGGAAAAAATTAGCTCTTTCAGATAGTGTAGCAGGAATGCTTGAGTGTGCTATGATTTGTGGGCGAAGTATTGTACGCTGGAGTGTTTACGATTGTTTTCGGTTCTGAGCGCTGATTGGGCATGTTTCTTTACAATCGATATGGTTAATTTAAACTGCTGAATTATAATCCATCAACACGCTGTACTAAAGTGTTTACGTTCAGCTTTTAGGGTCCTATCGGATGTTTAAGTCAGCAGGTAATATAATTTGCCTCCGCTCACATTTTTTCTTACTGCTATCCTTTGAATGTGTGCGCGCAGGGACTTCAATGCAGCATCAGGGTAGGGTGTATTGGTTTGGCTATGCTTGAGCGCGTGAATTATTTTTTTCGAAGGGATTGGTATGCCGGTTTCTTTTCGTAATCAGCGTAAAACTATTAAAATTGTGGCAATCGTTGAGGGACCACGACTATATTGGCTACGATTAGTTATCATTAGAAACGTTAGCGGTACTCGTTACTTGATTTTCCCATGCTTGAAGCCAGTTTAAGTAGCAGATACAAAAACTTCTTTTGCACAATTTTTTAAAAAACAAGCGCTACACGAGGTTTTTGTTTTTATATCACTGTTATTTATAATCAATGCAACAAGTGTTGGCCTCTGGAATTTCAGATCATTAAGTCAAAATGCTTGAGAATCCAATAACGGGCGCATCAATAAATTGTTTTTAATAATATAGATCAAATTTCAATATGTTGATCAAAGGTGCATAATCCAAAATAGGCATGTCCTTTTCATTTGATTACAGCAAATTACTGGCTGCAGCTCACAAGATCAGCCTTCTCTGGCAAATCCTACAGCACCAGAAGTTGGAATTAAAAATCCGTACAACGAGCAACAAAGTAACTATGGCTCAATCAATTTCCACCCGAGAGATATCTCTCTGTGTGTTAACCATTCGTTGGACATAAGTGTAATTTGCGCGACATACGACTCTATCTGGTGTCCTCTTGAAAAGTATTCTTTTCTGGGTTCTGGCAAAAGGAATCTTCACTCCCAAATGAATTGTCTAAAAATGTATGATTGGTTAGAATATTCAGAAAAGGAATATGGAGCTTTTTGCAAAGCATGTTGATTACTTTCCAAAAAATCTGCTGGTATAGGATCGCAGCCAGTTAACAAACCGTTTTGAAATTGGAAAAATGCGTTGGAATATTTCAGGAAGCACAAAGCAAGTGAGTATCACAAAGCTAGCGTCATGCAGATAGAAGATCTTCGAAAACAAAGCCAGGGAAAATCTGTGCCTATTAACATTTGTTTGAATTCGGAAAAGCAGAAGCTGATTGCGGAAAACAGAATGAAACTGAAGGCTTTCGTTGAAACCGTACGACTTTGTAGTCAACAGGGTTTGTCTATAAGAGGATCCAAGGAGAGCGTTCATAGGGTAAGGGGATGTAATGCTAGCCTAGCTCCTTCATTCGGCCTACGTAATTCAGCAATACTCAATAAAATCGTGTTGCTATTAGAATGACCGATGTAATCCAAAGCAATTGAAACAATATTAATCAACTTATAGTTGTTCACTTCCGCGTAATTTTCAATTTCTTGAACTTTTGGGGCATCATGATTTCACTGGTAAAGCTGAACAGATGAACTACACGATCTTTAAGTGATCTAAATTTGGCTTGATTAAATCGATAAAGCAAGTAATGCCGCCTGGATATACAGAAAACAGTTACACGTTACAAACTAACTGTTCACATTGCTAAAATAACAATGATTTTTCAAGAAAATCATAGACCCAATGTTGGGGACATATTTTTTTTTATGTTCCCAACTATGGCCTGTTGTATCAATAACATAGTAAAAAGGTTGTTATTGGTTAAATTTTGACTGGAAATGCATGTGTTTGCAGTTGCTTATATTCAAGGTGCTCATCGCAACACAAACCGAAGGAACTAAGCCGTTGTATAGTGAATTATAATGTTTTCATTTTTGAATGGCTAATAAACCATATATGAACATCACTTATGTGTTTCAAAGCAGTTTTACTTGAGTTTGTTTTGTGAAATTTTTTGTAAAGTAAAGCGAATACAGCTGGCAATGCCTTAATTCATAGAATAAGAAGAAAAAAAACCGTATTAAGACTGCATCTAGTAGTAAATCAATCGAATGGGACGAAGTTGCATTCATGAGTAGACCCAATTTGGTGCCTGTAGACCAACATTATATCCATATCCTTCGAATGTTTCTGACTTTATAAAAAGAGCTGTGTAACTTTTCGTGATACATACTACCAAATGTCTTATCAAACATATCATAGCAAGTGTAGCACTAGTTGAATCTCGCCTTCAGCTCGAAAACTTTATGAGTTATAATCAAAAGGCTGAGTCAAGGGGCACATACCCTATAACTCCGGAATTACCAACTGTAAATAAAAGCAATTTTAGTGCTTTAGAGCAAGTAATCGTATCCAGAACGAAATAATTGAAATCTTCCACAAAGAAAAACTATCCGAATTAGTACTGAACTGAACGATCCAAAGCCTTCTAGCTAATGGCAGATGAAACGGCAGATATTGCAGGAATTGAATTGCTCCTAGTATGCGCCCGATATACACTACGTTTCATAACAATAGATTCACTTAAAAAGTCCATATGTTTCAATGAAGAATGAATTCTACCGTTTCATTTATTCACATGCAGAAGCTGTGTGAAGAAGTTGACTCACACCACAACACCTCTGAATCTATTGATATACTGTGTGTGGATAGTAATAAAATCACTCATTTTTGTTGTTTCATAACTATAGAACCAATACATACAAAACTATCTGCATGAATTGCGCTTCAGTTTTCTTTCATTTTATCGTGTTTTATTGTGACGTGTTTGTGAATACTCCTGAATAATGCCACGTGGAACGTATTTGACGGAAGAAGAAAGAGGTAAAATTTTGGCCTTTCGCGAATGTAATGTTGGTATTCGCGAAATTGCTAGACGTTTGGGAAGATCGCATAACGTCATAATCAAATTTTTGAACAATCCAGAATGATATGGGAATATCAGGGCAGGTGAACCCAAAAAAATTGTCGGAAAAAACGCAACGAAGAATTGTTCAAACTGCAAGTAACTCACTCAAAAGTTTGAAACAAATTAAGGCTGAGTTATCACTCGACGTCTCATGTTCTACTCAGTGTGTTTTCTTCTAGCGTGTCACTCTGTGACGATGCCTCTTAGTTTGTTGCTTCAACAGGAAGATTTGCGACTTACCGAAGCCGTACGAAGAGTTCAAAATTGAATTTGAGAAACTCAACTACGTGATGGAAAATAATACTATTCAGGTTAGCAATCTTTTTCATTATCATTGTATTTGTTTTTTTTTTCAATTTATTCGACTTCAAAATGTAGGTAAATGTTTCAAGAATCAACAAAAGCCAGAAGTATCGCAGCAACATAGAGGCAGAAAGACCAGAGTAATATTACCGCGTAACACTATTTATTCCTTTCTTGGATGAGCTTATCAGCCAAATTGGATCCAGATTTATTCGACATTGAGATATTCTAAAAAGTTTCGACTGTCTATTGCCATCAAAACAGTTACATTTAGGTGACCAAAATTGCCGAACTCTATACGGGTTGCGATCTTATCGAATCTGCAATGGAATGTGCGAATCAAGTCTGGTTTCACTCGCGGTTTTTTTCAGGTTTTACCCGGCAAAAAAATCTACCGTTGTTACATTTATTGACAGAGCAAATGCATAAACAGAACGTGAATGGAAATATATGCCATGCTGTATGAAAGTTCCTAAGTAAACATATCTATTGTCTTCAATTTTGACAAAATAATGAACATTTAAAGCGTTTAAAGGGGTGAACTAAAACTGGAAATTTTTAATTCATAACGATTCCACCTCTCACTTGATGTGACATGTTTGGATAAATTGGGTAGTCAATAAACAAATAAATTCCCACTCATCTTTTGTCTCTCCTTGTCTGACGTAAAAAATACGCTTGAATGTAAAAATCAACGATGCGGTCAACTGAAGCATTTCATGTAAAATTCAATTTAGCAGATATTACAAGATTTAATTTCCAAGTCGTGTAAATTTGAATGCTCATGTAATTTTGAAGTTATGTGCATGCTCTTTTTATGTGCATGAAAATAAATTGAAAATTACAAAATAATTTTAACGGTGCAGCACATGTCTTTGAAAAACCCAACAACTTATTTAGGACCATGGCATAACCCCCCTTATTTGAGACGTCTTCGCACGGGCCTGTCTTCTGCTTATGGATCCCGAATGGCATAGATTTACTCAAAAAACAAAAGATTTATATTCCCACTATCGTGTGAATTTGTATGATTGTACATTGGATAACGAGCACACACACTTAGAAAATATCATGTACATTTAAGTCTACTTGGATGCACATAAAAGGAGCGGCCCGTTTGATAGAAACTTGCGTCTGTTCTTAGAATTACAAGACTACGAAAAATCGAAATGATAAATTACATGTCATGACGTAAAATAAGTTGAGGCGCAGAAAATAACACTTGCCAAATGCGGCTATTGTATATGAAAACATGAATGTTTCATGGGACCAATTTTTATCCCTCAGATCTAGATCTAATAACGGTCAGATAAGTTGAAGATGAGGTAATACAGTTTGATAAATAGAAAAGGTCCTCAATCTCATGGATTGTCATGCTAAAAAATAGCTAGATCTTATCCTGTCGGATTCATTTTGTTCCTTTATTTCATTGTGGATGCAAAAAGATGTGGTCATGTTCAGATTTATGAATACTATAAGCAAATGAACAATATTTGTTACACTGCGTAACCGTGTTTCACTGAAAAAAAATAAAATTGGAAAACATTCCTTTTCTTTACCTTATATCCTTCCCAAATTTTCGTTTAAACACTGCAGCTTTATTTGTCGAGCATTACATTTTACGGAACAATGTAATCGTTTTATAGTCTATCACGGAAGAATTTGACTTGTGTCCTGTCGTGACGCGTGGAACCGACTACGTTAAAAATATATCGGATGTTATGTTGACACCAAAGACAACGATAATGTAAATTTCAGGCTTTAAAATCCTGGGGCTTATTATGGTTTTCACCTTCACTATCACTTTCACTTCACATACACATCACCTCACTTGTTTTATGCTATTACTGGTATCACCGAGATCAAAAATGAACTCCGTGAGGTGGAAGTGACTGTGAAGTGGACATCGTACACGGGAAAAAATCCGGTGCTCGAAACTAGCAAAATGGTTCATGATATCATGGAAAACGTATTTTTTCATGTTATGAATATACACCATGAATAAAAGTCATGAAATCATGAATCAGCTTACTATGATCCAACGTAACGCCACTATGGCGTTATGTTTTTGATTTTTGATGCTGAAAGTGGCAACTTGATTCATGAAATCATGAAGCATCTGATTAGTAACCATCAATTAAATTCATGAAAACATGCACTACTATTCATGATTATTGGCACCTATCATTCACATTTATGATTCCAATTTTAGTGACGAAAACGGACAGTTTGGTTCATGATATCATGAAGCATTTCGTTTGGAACTACGAAAAAAAACATGAAAACATGAACATTATTCATGATTTCATATAGGTACCATGAAGCGAGTTCATGGTAACATGAAACATACTTATGAATATGAGAAAAAACTGATTCTTTCAGGAGTTTGATAAGTAAACTAATTTTTTTATTTCAGTTTTTGATTTCGATTCAATTTAAGTATATTACGGAAATGGCATGAATACAAAGGAAATGAGGATTAACAATCGATAGCTTTCAGCAAATCACGTGTGCTCTTCGGCAGCTCCACGATCGACGCTGGTATTTTAAACATATAGGTTTGTAGAAACAGCCACAGTGGCCTGCAATCCGGCGTGTACTGCAGGTTCAACACGTACGTTACGTGCATGCACATACATATGGCTTGCAGTATGTTTTCTGCTTTGTACTCGGAGCCGCCGAAAACCACGATAATGAATTTATCGGGTCGCGATGCTCCTACCGTGATTATTTGCGGCTGCATTTGGACATTTTCAAATTTTGTCCGAAGAAACTCCAATCGCTGGTTGATCTTGAATTCGACGTCACCCGCAGTCTACATGAAAAAAAAAGAAAGTAACCATACAAATATGAACTAAACAACAAAATAGCAAAAGATTGTTGAATTTTAAAAACATTTGTTTGTGACAATCGTAA
The DNA here is from genome assembly GCA_034211315.2 of Aedes japonicus. NCBI lineage: Eukaryota > Metazoa > Arthropoda > Insecta > Diptera > Culicidae > Aedes > Aedes japonicus. The sequence goes on from JASCZW010001786.1 coordinate 16,954, forward strand.
TCACAGTTTTAACCCTATTTTGTTTACGAGAAGTCTCGTTAATATTTAAAGCAATAAAAAAACTGTTTTGTTTCTTGGGTAAATTAAAAAAAAATATTTGTTCTACCGTTAATTTCGAAAGCGAATCGCTTTCCGGCCATCTGGTAGGTGATGTAGATGAGACGTAGAATGAGTGATTACTTCAATACCGCATTTACCGATTTCATAGTTATGCGGATCAACTACATATGCATCCCGGTGTTCATCGAACACACAGGCCTTATATGTATGGCAGACAAATGTTATCACTTCATTACAATCACTTCACAAGCAATCGTCATCAATGGTTCCAAAACCATATTTTTCAATGAAGCGATAACTTCAGACACCATTGCACGATTATAATTAGGCAAGCTGTGCAGAAATATGGTGAATACTGTTCCAGTTTTCTGAATTGATGTTAGTAGATCATCATCAAGATGCCTTCGCATATCCTGCCATAAGTCCTCGTGTTGATTCTCCTCATTATGGTATCCTCATATGGTATCACAATTTCGTGGTGTTGATAACTGCTCAGAATTAGATTCATTACTGTGGTCTGAAGCATTAGCAACGCTAAAACAAAACAAAATAAATAAAAATTATCCTTTAATCATATTTTTTTGTGAAATTAGGGTAAACAGCGTAATTTGGACACTCTTAAAAACCACTTTTATTTGGACACTTCAATTTGATTTTGCTGGGAGTGTCCAAACTGAAATGGTTGAAGTTATCTATTACCTGTTATCTACTGGTGCAATATGTAGCCTCTTAGATCTGGAGATCTTCCGGTTCAATTTGAGGGCGTTCCTTTCTTAGATGGCGTACAAAACATCTACTGTTTGTATATTTTCTGCCACAGTTTTCTTGGACGCATTTGAAATGACTGTATGGTTCAGATGGTGAGAAGTGACACTTGACAAATGTGCCATCAACACTTTTGCTTCAGGGAATCTCCGATTGCGAAGGAAGCATACTAGTCCAGAGATACTCATGGCGGGTGGTGTTGACTATAATAAATTGAAATAAAGGTTGTAGTAGTAATCTTGTATTTCGTTAGAAAAACAATGCATAAGGCGAAATTAAAACTTGCCTGCTTTTTTATTCATACACCAAAGATTAGTCAATATATGGGAACTGTTCTATTTTTCATCTGATGCTCCCATATGCATCTCATCCTCAGAAAAATTGAAACATCAATTGATTGATTTCACTCCGACATAAACAGAAAAAATGTAATAAAAGTGCACGTTTACGTCAAATCGTTTCCTGTCTTCAGTGAACGTATACCTTTCAGCATTCCAAACATTCTAAACTTTGTTTGCAGAATACTGCAGAATATCTCTATAGAGATTGATCGAGGAGGTTCTGATTCTATCGTGTACATCGGCAAATACAGCTTCTAGGCCCCACTATTGTAAGGCCCCCCACACACGCTCCGAATGTTGTACAACATTGACTCCGCCCCCTGGAAATTTGGTCGAGTTGGAGTGTCTGTGTCTTACGACAGATTTGGCAAACCGTCTGACAAACCTGTCATACAACTTCGCCACAAATTCTCCGACTTTACACCAACTCGACCAAAGAGGGTAGAGAACGGATCAATCGCCCCACGACCCTATTCCAATCATGGGGTTAACAAGAACTTAGTGCACTCATTTTGTGTAGTATGATACTATACATAACATTGCTTTACATTTACATGTGTTAATTGCTGCTGTCTTGACATGACCGCGAATTGATAGTGACAGTGATTAACGTATAGGTCGGAAGTAAGTATGGAATTCGAAAGTCAGACTTCCGAACTTTAATTTAGTGAATAGTCTTCAAAGCTGTCGATTTACAAAGATTTTCTAACTTACCTCCACTTCCAGTATGAAGCTGTCTTGAGTCTCTTTAACAGAAGGCTTCTAAACTATTTCCAATCTATTTAAAAACAAAAAAATCAAATTTGACACAAATTATTCAAAAAAATCATCACAAATTATTCAAAAAAATAATTTAACACAAATAGCTTATAGTTTCATGTAATTTTTGAATAAAAACGTTTTAATTTCACCCTAATCGAATAAAAATCAAGATGAAAAAAAACTTACCGCTAGGTTTTGTTGCTGCTTCTTTTACTGCTGCTGCGGCTGCTGCTGTGTACCGTTGCTGCTGCGACTACGCGGTAAGCTGTGCTCTTGTTGTTTTCACACTATAATTAAGCACAAGTTAGTTTTTTTCGAGCATTTGTTAGGATTTTAAAACCTTACCTGAAAATTACCGCCGACCGGTAGGCATGCTTCGATTGAATTGATGAAAATTTTTGACAGGTTGACAGCTTTGCGTTACGCTTATAGAGCGACCATGAATTAAATTCATGGATACGTTTGTTTTGGTTCATGATATTTGGAATTTTAGTTATAAAGCATGAATGAGGGTCATGATTCCATGACTCAGCGGTATGATATTTTATTCCGAGTTGGACTCATCAAAACGGGAATTGATTTATAATAACGCTTGTGGCGATCATGACTCATTTTCAAGCGAGCAGTTGTTATTATTCATGATAATTGTGGTTTTTGTCATGATATCATGAACCATAGTCATAATGTCATGAAGTAACACATTTTATGATTTCATGAATTTTTATTCATGAATCCGGCAACGGATTTTTTTCCGTGTAGTCGCCCTGAAAAAACCTACGGTTGGCGTCACTTTTTTCGGTGGCGTGATGGTGTCGTGACAACCATAATAACACCGACTTCATTCGAAACGTCACCTCGGATGAACTATCCCATATATTTTCACTTGGCTGACATTCGTAATAAGGTTTTTTGTTTTGACTTCGTTTTCACCGTAAAGTGAAAACCGTAATAAGCCCCCCTACCATTCAGTAATGTGGCTAATTTTAACGCTTTACGAATATACATTTAGAAGCAAATCTAGCATTTGGAACTTGATTTTGAGCGTGACAGAATTCGTTATTTTGGGTTTCAAATCAGGGTCTAACAATACATCAAATGGGGCATACAATTGAGTTATATTTATGTTTAAGTCTTAAAATATTTACAGGAAACAAGGATTACATCACTCGTAATATTCATTTTTTTTTAAGAGTGCACAGTGATTTAATATTTAAAGAAAGTGTACTAATGTATGTTTCAATGAAAGTACACGAATATTTATATGTTTATCGATCGTAGTGTTGTGCATAATTTTCCCTTTAAAATGGAACAAAGCAATGGGTTACATCGATAAATTTTTACTATTCAAACGTTTCACATCGCATGTCTCTTTCATTATTTTTTCCTGAGCGCAAATTCCTCTTCACGCATTGTACCGGATTGAACGGCTGAAGAAAAAAGTCATATGAATGTAAAAATTAAGGCAAAATGAACGCAAAAAAAACATTCCTGATTACAAACTGTCCTTTTAAAATGAGCAATTAAAACACTTTAAACTGGGAATTTACTCCATCACCTCAACGAACGATAACAAATAATGGTGGCAATGAAATTAATTAAATTCTCCCACTAAAACGTAGCACGTCATGCTCAGGAAAATGCATTCGGAAGATAATGCGATCATCAGTTCTAGCCATGACAACACTGACAGAAGCAGCAACAACAAAAACATCCAAAACAACGGCGGAACAAAGTCCACGCTGCTGACGACGGCGACGACGGCTAGACATTGTCCGTTAGTTTGCGTCTTAATCTTAAAACGGTTCGCTTCCAGAGCGTGGCTACGGGATGTTTACCGGAAGCGATTATTTGTTCATGGAGCTGCGTTGCATAATGGCACAGTGGCGGAGCCCAAGCAGCTCAGTGCTTCCGCATAAACAAGAAGAAATATGTACACGTGCTCGATGGGAGCCACCGTCAGGCCCGGCTGGAATGGTATTCCGAACGGGAAGTGTGCTGCGCTCGCTCCTAAACCGAACCAAAATTGGAAGACAACAACAATGAGAGAATGGAGCAGAACGACTTTTTGCTCTGCCACATTAGTCTATCGGAAGTTTGCTATGAATTATGAGGCAGATTATAATTAACGCTAGGTGCCACTGTCATAAATAATTATTCGGAACGAATAAGACATTCCCCGGAGGGCAGAATAAACGATGCTTCTAAGCTATTTGTTTGGTTCTAAAAACGATGCTCATCTCATTCCACGGAGAAACGGCCATCAAGGTAATTTCATAACTCACTTTTTTTAAATAAACCAATTCACGTTAGAACATTACGTTAGCTACACCACAGTCGTTCGGCGAATCTCAAATAATGTCCCCAACATTAGCTTCAACCCATTTCACCGAAAAGAGATGATGACAGAATAGAATCAAGCTCAAAAAGTCCCGGTCACCTTCGTCGGAAAATGCTTCCAAGAAGTACCCACCACTTTCACCACTGTGCGAAGAATCCGATTTCTTCCGGCTCTATGAGCCATCCCAGTAAATGACAGCAATGAAAATGATAGCTCTTGTCGACTGAGGAAAAACGCTCTCAGCATGACTTTTCTCCTTGTGATGCGTCGTACATGACGGTAGATCTACTGGAAGGCAGCGGAGAATGGACATGCATTTTGCTGCATCAAACTGGCATCGCAACGAGAAAAAGATTATGACTTTTGCAATCGAATGAAAGACTCGCTCCGTGCCATTCCAGAGCCACCGTATGATATCCATTTACAGAAAATAAAAGTCCTTAGAAGGCAAGGGCTACTCAGCGGGTGGGAAGATGATTAAGTGATTCTGGGAGCATGGATTTCGTGTAATCACATAATAACAACTGAAAAATGCATTTTCGTTCCGGAACTTCCGGTCTGGTCTCTGCGGAAGAATCACTGACTCGAAAGTGGCAACGCACACACACACATACATACATAGTCAAAAGTATATATGTATGTGGTGCTGTTAAAGTGGTTTTGTTGCCCTTCTGTTACGGTCGCTGGATCCTGTTCGGTTGAGGCTGGCCTGGTTCTGCTCCGGGTCTGGTGCTAATGATGTCCATGAGGTTTCGCCTTTTACCAACTCGATGAAGGTAATGTGAAAAAGCTTTGTCCGGGTGATTTATTACGTGTTGGTTAAGTGGAACAAACGAAGTTCGGAATTCGGCTGGAATTGTTGGAAAGCTTTTCTGGAGGGAGCCGTGCTTGTGTTTCGAACAATTTAAAATTATCGAATTCTTAACGTAGGTCTCACTGGCTGTGTTACGACAGAAAAATCACATTTAGAATTCGGAAAGGGATTTTGACTTTATATAATTGGATTAATTTAATTTAATAAGTTCATGGACGGCTATATTTTTTTAAATATTCAACATTTAGAGGTAACGGTAAATCATTCAAACTGTTTCCTTAGCTTCAAGTACCCTAAATGATAATTTTTAAAGAATCGAGGATATTTTCTGAATTTTGGAAAAATTTTCGAAAAATTCTTGGATATATTTAAAAACTTCTTGAAACTATGCTATACTTCTCTGCTAAACTTTAGGGGAGTTTTCTTACCGATCATATATTTCAAGCAATGCAAACCAAAAAATTTTAATTCCTTCGTGGATTTGTGTCCTATCTCATAAAGGGTGTTTCGATCAAAACTTGGTCGACTTAAACTTGACGGATTTCCTTTCATCGTGCATTAAAAAATTTTGCATTTTGAAAACGTGTGCGTTTTGCATCATGTCTCTATTTTGATTTTTTGAGATAAGCACTTCAGATATCAAAATGTCGTCGAAGAAAGAGAAGCAGCGCATCAAAATTTTGCACGTGCATGACGAAAATCCAAACTACTCTCAAGGCAAGTTGACGAAATTGTTGAATGTGGCTAAATCAACTGTTACCAACGTCTTAAAAGTGTTCGATGAACGTTTGTCGGCAGCCACGAAAGCTGTATCAGGGGAAATCGAAAGCCGGAGGCCACAGGGACCAACCTCTCCGTCCGGGATGTCGCAAAGAAGCTGGGAGTGGCGCTTTCAACCATGGATAGAGCTAAGAAACGAGCTAGACTGTCGACTTACAAGAAAGTGGTGACTCCAAATTGCGACGAAAATACGACGATGCTGACGAAGTTTGACTGCGTGGTACAGTATGATGAAACTTACGTCAAGGCAGACTTTAAACAGCTTCCTGGATAGGAATTTTATACGGCAACCAGACTGGGAAAGGTGGCAGATATTTTCAAGCATATTAAACTGTCCAAGTTCACGAAGAAATATCTGGTGTGGCAGGCCAGCTGTACCTGTGGCTTGAAGAGCTACGTTTACATTGCGACCAGAACCGTCAACCAGGAAATTTATCTGAGCGAGTGCCTACAAAAAAGTCTGCTGCCTTTCATGAAGCGACACTATTGTTCCGTTCTATTTTGGCCCGATTTGGCACCTTGCCATTACGGAAAAAAGGCCATGGTGTGGTATGCTGCATTCGGTTAAAAGGAAGCTAAGCTGAATATTTCTCCTGTATCCTGTATTAACTGAACTTGAAAAAGAAAAGGAAATTGACTTATTATTAAAAACTTTGATCGACTCACACACATTACTGTTTGTCCAAATTTTGATCGGAACACCCCGTAAAACGAAGCGAACGATTGGGAAATTGTGTTTACGATGATATTTTAATATGGTGTATCAATCAGTATCTTAACCTTTTTGATTTGATTTTTGTGTGGATTGATTCTTCAGTTCGTCAGTGATTATCCCTTGAATTTCAGGGAAGTTCTCCTCTGGTCTTCTGCAAAGCTCTTTGCTAAAATATTGGAAAGTATTCTCCTGAACTTTAGGCATGTTTCCTCATGAGCTTCTTGGCAGTCACTCCTGATATATATTTTTTGTTTTGGAAATTTGCATCTAGCAACCCAGCCAAGTACTTTTTCAAACAAACGTATCTGATTTTCTGTTGTCAGATTCAAACGTAAATTTCGCTAAATTCTCAGCACCCTCATGGTATCACCATCATGTAAGGGAAATGTTATTCCTTTGGTTGGTGGACCTCTTACTTCCCCTCTTTGTTTACAAAATCATATACGCCTGTTTGAAAAAAAAACTCGAGATTTCATATTTTTTTCTGAATTAAATTACATTCGAAACTTCTGATAAGTCCAATGTGTAAATCGCTCAGCACACTTTTCTCCTGTGCTATTTTTTTGTGTATCTACAGTCGTTGCAATGTTCCAGTAGTTCCCGTAACTCATTACCGAAGGTGTGTTGACAGCTCAATGTGTTATTTTCTGCTGTGTCTTTTCAACTAGGTTCTATATTGGCAAGGATTCTGGTTTCTTATTTCTATAAGCTCAACTGTCAAAAGTTTTAAAGGAATGGTAAGTGGTATGGATTGAAAATCAAAGTGCCGTAGTATTTAAACATATTTGTCTATTGTTGAAGCTATCCTGACTGGCACACTGTTCTAAGCAACTTCTGAGTCTTATCCTGAACTGCGAGGAAATTTTCGGATACAAAAATCCGGATAAAACAAATGCTTAGATAATCTTCTCAAATTTGTTGGAAGTTTATTCCTGAGCTGCTGAGAGGCCCTGTTTTCAACTTCAAAGAAGTTGTCTCCAGAATTTCGGGAAAGTTTGTGACTGAAAATTTCGACGAAACTCCTGCATAAATTGGGCAGTATTTTCCTGTTTTTGTCAGAAACCTACCTGAACTTCTGGTGCTTCCTAGATTTCGAGAGAGCCTTTTTCAAAAATGCTAGAATGCACGATTATAACTGCAGGAAAGCTCTCTAGCCCTTCTGGGTAGTTCCAACAAAACTTTTGGGAAGTTCCGAAGAAGAATTTCTGGAAATTCCTCTCCTGAACTTCAGAGAAGTTCTTTCCTGAATTTTTTGAGAAATTCCTTCTCGAACTTATAGCCAGTCCATTCTTGAAATCTAATTGTGTTGAAGCTTTGGCAGATTAGTTTTAAAAATGTCTAGGAAAACTTGTTGGAAATTTCTTCCCAAACTTCAGAGAAGTCCTTTGCTGAGCTTTTGGTAAGTTTTCTCCTGAACGCTGTGAAATTATTGCTTAAATTTTAATGCTTCTGACAAGTTTCTTTCCATACTTTAAGAAACGTCTCTTCCTAAACTTCGAAGAATCCCCATTTTGAAATTCTTAAACTTCGAAACTTTGGAAAAGCTCTCTATCTCTTAAGGAAAGTTTCAACAAAATTTTTGGAAAGTTTCCAAAACTATTTGGTGCGACAAACTGTGATCAAATGCCATCCTATCACCTTAACATTTTTTCTTCTGCGTATTCTGGGTTAGCAGCAAACTCTAACCACTTATCTGTACATTTCCACAAATTTGTATTTAAACAATTCTGAAGCATCACTTGATAGTAAACACAAATGAATGTGTCCAGGAAGTCGCTAAAGCTGGAAGGGTACAATGTGCGGGACATGTTGTAAGAATGTCACACAACAACCCCTCAAAAATGGTGTTTGCCTCGAATCCGACTGGTACAAGACGCAAAAGAGCGCAGCGAATTAGATGGTTAAACCAAGAGGAGCAAGACCTTGGAAGTGTGGAACTTTCGAAGAACTGAAGACGGCTGCTTATCTCAAATTTATGAAGAAATATCGTGACGCAAATGCGGTCCAAATAACAAATTGTTACCAGTAAGTAAGTAACCTTTACAGCAACAAATCGTCCCATTTTACAACGCGTTGGTGTAATTTTCTCCTCATTTGATCGACAAAATTGTATATTTCACCGGGAGCTTGGCTCTGACTTGCAGTTATCTCAGATGCCGCCGAGATCTAATCCAAGCCTGCAGCAGATTTGGTTAATTCAACTGGTATTAAGGATTGTATCAAAAATAAACTGGCAACGCTTTTGATGCGCTCAAACATACACGCGTAACGCTATTGGTCTGAGTCTATCTACATTCGACGCGTTGATCATTTGTCAACTTCTTGATCGGGCCCTAAACTTTCGGAAAACAGTTTTGGTTTTCAAGATGCCGCAAATAGAAAAGAGTGTAAATATTCAAGTGGTGAACATGTGGCTTTGTGAGAAGGGTGTCTCGACGAACAAAATAGCAAAATAGCTATTATCATCAAATTCCGGGGAAACCACTCGTTCGATGAGCAGCCAAGAAGAGAAAGAAAATCAGGTCCAAATTGAATCCTTCGGAAGTGATCGATGTCGATTCGTCAATTGACCAAAAGGCTGGTACCTGCAATCAGGAAGCGCAAAAACCTGAAGACTAATAACAAGCAGAAAAGAGCATAACAAAGTGTTTAGCAAAAGGTCAGGGTGAAAAACAGAGCCAAAAATTTGATCTGCCGGCTTTTACAACGACCGTTTGTCTGCGTTTTGACCGATGACGAAACATATGAGAGAGATGACTCCAAAACGCTTACAGAACTGCAATTTTACACCAAGCTCATCGGCGAACATGTGAGCATCTTCGAGTAGTCGTTCAAGGTGGATTTTTTCCAAAAGGTTCTCGAATGGCAATCAATTTGTTCCTGGCTCAAGGCTACCGATTTTCTACTATAGAGGTACAATCAATAACGAAGTTTACTGTAATGAGCTGAAAATGAAGACAACATTAACGGACAGACCGACTATCTTCGTGCATTTGAGTTTTGAATAGATCATTGCATCGAATCTATGAACCTCACTTTTTCGACAGTTCAGGGAGCTTGTTAACAATGTGTTAGAATTTGGACCGCTCAAACAAAATTTTTCATTGGCCTTTTCCGGATTCTGTACGATTAGATTCAGGAAATGATGTAAAAATAAGCACTGATGTCTGTTTCCCGGCAAGTTAAATTCAATCGCAACAAATTCTGAGCTCAAAATCTCAAACCGATCTTACCGAATAAGTTCTAAGTCCACGTAAACAAGCTCCCTGAACTGTCAAAACTGCATTGATGACGCCTTCGTGCAATGATCTATAGACAGTATTCGTTTGACCAAAGCAACCGCTGAGTATCGAAGTCAATGCTTGGTTTTGTTCATGCTCCGATGGACTTTTTTTTTATCGTTGTTGTCAATGTCAATATTCAATTTCATCTACACGTTTAGCTCAGTTTACCCATAATTGCAAAAAAGTGCACATACTCATTTATGGGTAAAGTTGAATTTACCCATAATTGAGTAAATTTGTAAGGGAAATATACACAAACATGGGTAAGTAGTAACGTACCCTTAAATAGAAATGTGCACTTTTTGCGATTATGGGTATTCTTCACCCATATTTGGGTAAACTGTTCTTTGCGTGTAGGTTGGGAAGATTTTGAGTATCATATGAAGAAACAATATTTGTTTTTTTTATGTACAGCATGTGTGTAATTTTTAGGCTCAGATCGATAGGTTTCAATGACTAAAATTTGTAGTTATGATATTAGAGGGTTGTAAGACTCAGCGATTGACACTATTCAGAATAATCATTTTTATTGAATTGAAAATGACTTTTTGATGATTGATAATCACTACACTGGAAACTCAAACTCTAATGATTATCAAGAAACGAGTAGTCATTGAAGCATAATGAGTTGATTTGTTCATCGTCCCTGATTTTGACATCTGATTAATCCTCCCAATCGTCCACAGTTTCGTTCAACTGAATGCTACCGGGCTATCGTCAAGCGCAACATCAAGAATAGTGGTAAGAAATGCAAGACCTTGAAAGAGTTCATAATAAATCAGTCTGTGGTTTCCACAAAATATGCTATTCTGCAAAACTGCTATTCAAAACCTAATGAGTGGAGTCAACTCCAAAATCAGAAAACTATGGAAACAAAGTGGCTTGTCATATATTTTTAGACTTAGAGAGCAAGACTTGAATTAAACGATACAGTTGTTCACAATTGTTTTTTTCTTCTACTTCTTGTTTTGAGAAAAAATGTGTTGCCAGTTTGTTTTCGATAATGTCCTTAAAACCAGCCATCAATTTAACTACACTTACCCCGTGTATTTCATTCCGCGTCACCTGAAAGACCCCTCAAACCTCAGTGTAGCCAAAGTGACTAGAAATCCTCCAGAAGTCCTTTGTTACATATTACTGTCGGTGCCTAAAATAACGTGTTAATGTGTAGAAGTTTAATTTTGATACAAGTTCCATCGAGTCAATTCTGTGTGAGACAGTGGTATTTATAAATGAAACCATCGCAAATTCTCGACGCTTTTTCGGTGTTTGAATGTTGATAAGCATACATCGAGCTTCACACGATGGTATAGGAAATGAAATTCAGCCTAACTTACGAAGCGCGTATAACGTTTGCATTAAAAAAAAATACCTTTTTCGGATGGTGATAAAATAAAAAGCTAAGACAGATAATTGCTTTTGATAAATTTCCCATGGAAGGTAATTATAAAAACTTACTTGCTGAAAACTTCTACGCCCTTGCAAGTGGCCTTCCGGCAGTTAACCGGAACATTCGCCATGGCGGACGAAAATATGCGTGTATGCATATTGTTGAGTTTTTTTTTTCATTTTATTTATCAATTCCTCCTCAGTTTTCACGACAAAATTGTTGGAGTAGATCTTACGCTTCAAGTTGGCCCAGAAATTCTAGATGGGACGTTGGGGGACGTTGGGCGGGTTCACCGACTTGGGTACCACATCGATATTCAGCCACTCCATCTCCTCCAACGATCGTTTCAAGTACTGGGACGACGCCAGATCCGGCCAGAACACCGCGAGTGACACCCCCTTCTCGCTGATTGTCAGCCATAGCAGCACCTTTTTGAAGAACTTGGTGTGTGAAATGAACTTCACTTCGGCGCTCACTTCCTTCGTGGAGGAAGTAGAATACGAAGTCGTTGCCATCCAGGGTGAGATAGGTCTCGTCGTCCATCACCACCACCACTTCCCCATTCGCCGGGAAAATCGAGTTGGCCATCTTATTTAGCCGCTGCCGCTGCGTCGTTGCCTGCAGATCCAAAACCAGTGGACGTGACCTCCGCTTTCTGACATGTATGTTCATGTTCGCCAGGTACTTTTTCACTGTTTGGCCGGTTGAACCGACCTCCCGGCCAAGCGCACGCAGCGATGTAGCCCTCGGTCTTCCTCTTCAGCATCCTTTGGAGCTTCTTGTCGCTCAGGGTCGTCGGCCGTCCGGAACCGGGCTTTCTTTCGATGCTCTGATTGTTGTCTAATAGTGCCAAGATGTTGTAGATGCCGGAACGGATGTGTACGGCGTCCACAAAGTGTCCCACGTGTCCGTTCTTTCAACGCGCACACTTCTGAACGGAGTTGTTTCACTGTTTTTACCACCACGGATAAAGTTCGTCTGATAGAGCTGTCAAATTTTGTCTGCTGACTCATGGGTTGCTATGATTGATGCTGCTTGTGTAGTTTTGTCATTTTTTAATGGTAACGTTTCAACTGTTTTTGCACAGATTCTACTTTATCTTCATTTGTAATTGAGAATGGGGACCAAACTTTGCTACAATATTCAAGTATTGATCTGACATGTTTTTATTGTATATGGATCACGGAAATTATAACAAAACCGTTTTATAAAGCCTAGCATATTACTAGCTCTGTTTATAATTGCGTTATGAAGAACACTAGAATGAAAGTTTAGGCTGTTTTCCCGACTTTTGTAATTTAAAAAGAAGCATGGGTCTTTCTGACGTCATATTTTTTTAGCAAATTTGAAAATAGGTACTAGGAATGACTTTTTCCATATTTTTGGAAAGTCTCCGGATTCCAGTGACATATTGTAAATCAAAAATAACGGAGCGGTAAGCTCAGTTGCCAACGTTTGCATAAAAAGAGGAGGGATTCAATCAGGTTCCGAACCTTTAGATGCGTCCAAATTTGTTATTGCCTCCAATATGTCGTGCACATTGATTTCACTAATGCTAATGTCGGTGAGAAATTCAGTATGGAAACGAAAGCATTCACGATCGCGATCTGGTTCTGAATATTTTGTGTAGTTTTTTGGAAAAAGTTCGCAAATAAATTGCATATCTCTTCTGAGCAATTACTTTCACTATCATCAAGATACATTTTAGACGGAAAATTGTCACTTTTCAGTTTGGTCTTGACATAGTTAGAAACTTTTGTTCGACAGGATTTAATTTCTTGCTCAATTTTAAAACTATAATGCTTGAATGCTATACTCATCACCAAATTAAGTCAATCGCAGATATCTACATACTTTTCCATATTTTCTTGATTATCATCGCTGCTATAAATTTTATGTGCCTTCTGTTTACGATTTTTTAAGTTTTTAATTTCCTTGTAAAACCAAACCGGACTTTTGGAAGGAATTTGACGAAGTTTGTCAGAAGCAGATAATTTCTCACCTCCATGCGAAGCGCTAGAGACAGACGGTATTTAATTTATTGCTTCAGCTCACAAGCTGTAGAAGGGTCTGAAGAACATCGGTGTAAAATCTCACCCGGACAAGTTAGAAAATACCCAAGAGGTAATTGAGTGACTACGACGGAGATGGACCAACTAAGGGCTGAACATCTAGATAAAAGAAAAAAGAATAAAAAGTCTCTCGACTTCTATGCAAACTGGGGAATACCAAAGGACTAACCGTGGAAACTTTTATGAAATGGTTGGTGAAAACATGGAATGACATGTCTCAAGATATCGTACGTGCCAGCTGTGTCGCTTTTCAACAGCGCATGCGGCTGGCAAATAAGGCAAAGGGACAAGATTTGAACTGAAATGAATTAAGAAAAACGTTGAAGATATCAAAATCATTCGAAATTAAAATGCATGTAAGCTTCTCTTTTTAATGACCATATACTTCACTGACAGGAATTCCCACTCACCCTGTAGCTGTCACGTAGATAAACATCAAGGTCTTCAACATTAAATTTGTACAAAAGCGGGCTTAAACAAGATCTCTATGAGAGGAGCAATTTTTAAGAGCTCGGTACAGTAGTGTAAACTGCCAAGAAAAAGAAATCGGGACACACGTTCAAAGTTCAAATCAACGATAAAAACAGAAGCGAAATTTATATTCCATCTAAATTTCACAGAACAAAAATAAACCAACATTCTCCCTCTTCTGCAGTGGAAACGAAAATCAGTTTCACTGCAAGTCATTAAATCAGGCCAAAGACAAGATCAACACAACGTCAAACATTTGGCCTTCTGCATTTTACAGCGGACCATCCCTTCTCCCATTGCCATTCGGTTCATCAACATCACGCCGAAAAATCCCAAACCATAGACGACTGTGGCGGATCCAGCAATGCCAACCCGTTTGTTTGCGTCCGTCCGTCAGATGGAGCAATCAGAATATTTTGCCCTGACCACACCACACATTTTGCAGCAATTCGGGCGTGTGGACGGACATGTATCAACAGCGGCTCGAAAACAAGTATTCCTGTCGCCTCGCCAAGCGACCGGCGGCGATGTTCCGATGTTAAGCGAGGATTTGATGAAACACCATCCACCGGACGAACCCGTAATTCCTCAGCAGAGTTCTCGCATGTCGCTTCTACCCATAAACATCCAAAGCTCATACATATGCAATATATCTCGCATGGTCAATCTGACTCTGCCACCCTATCCCTAGTTCCTATCTGTGTTTTGGTTTGGCCAAGGCGAACCGAAACGAGCAAATCATTGGCCAAGGCATCCACGCAAATCGAATCAAACTGTGATTTATCTGGATAACTGGCTACAGCTTGTTCGACCCGGACGGGCCCAGCGAACGACGACGAATTGGTTGGCGTCCGCACTCAAAACAAAAACCGAAAGGACATACCAGATAAATCCATGTCCTTGTTGGCCCATGCCGTCATGCTCACACACAGATGGACATGGATGGAAGGGTTGTAAATCTGGAAATTTAACTTCATCCGAAAATATTTCTAGCATTCGATGACCGCGGCAACATCAGCCGAAGATGGGCCAAGAAAATTCCTCCCGAAGGGACGAAAAAGAGGCTAAGGCATTGAAATCCAGGTTTTGGGGGCTTTTATTTATTTGATTGATGTTATCCCAATATTCGTAGAATGACCACTGCAAAGAGTGCTGGGAAATAAGAATTCCATCTCAATGGTATTTGCGTAGGCACCCTCTCAGCATGCCACTCAACGTTACATTTATAAAAAAAAAAGAAAATGTACTCGGTGACCCTCTGAACGCCACCTTTCTGCATCTCCTCAGGAAATCAGAGCACCCATGAATCGTTTAATCAGGTCCCCATTGCAAATTAAAATACCGTTTATTGCTATGATTGAAGCAGCTCTCCGAATCAATTGGCTCTTCCAGGAAGCGGAAAAGCATCAAACAGAAGAAGAAGAAGAAAAACCTTTTCACTTTCCTAATGGAAAACATCCTTCCAGAAATAGTCACCCATTACCGAACCCAAACGCAAAGCGTGGGCAGCTAGAAAATAACAAGTTCTCAATTTAAATTTAAATTGAAAATTTCCCCGGTTTTTTTCCTGCCTCCCACATTTCACAAAAACTGAAGTGATTCTGATTCATTTTTAACTTACGCCTTCTGGGTTGTACCCATTCCCGTCATCCTTGTCATCGTCGTCGTCAACTTCGGCCGCAGTAACAACTTTCCCACCACCGTAGATTAAGTTCGGATTTGTTTCGTTGAGGAGAACTTATTACGACGATGAAAACTGCTAACTTTTTCGTTCAACTCCATGCTTCCGAGCAATAACGAGTTTCCTACTGCCGCTTGCCAAGAAGAAAAACTAATACAAATATTGGTTGGAATCATCACCGTGAAAAATTGATGTTATTCCCCTCATTTCTTCCGCAGGAAATCAAACAAAATTGCAATCCCATTCCCTATCATCTGCCAGTTTAGTTCTAAAAACAAAGGTCAGGTCGAGGATTCTTTTCCATTTCAAAAAACCACACGACTGTTCCATATACCTATCTAAGAACTCAAATGCTCTTTCCAGCGGTGAGCTTCCAGGTAGATTCATAATCTCAGGTAATTTATTCATTCTATCTTTTGGAAATTTTCCGTTGCATTAAGCTTCCGGCCCAGGCCCGGGAGCTCTTGTAAGTTGAGAAGAAATCACCAGCCGGGAAATGAAGCCCTCAATCTTTGCTGGGTCCGGTTTGTTTTTCCGTCGCTCGAGGAATATCCTTGAAGAAATTGCACAATGATCTGGAACAGATGCTTTCCAGGAGAATTGGTTTGGAAATTGGTATGCTAAATGATGAGGTTAATTCTGAATTTTGAGTGTTCATATACTTGCACCTGGCACGTTTTAGAATGAGGTCATTTCGGTAGGAGGTTTAAACAGGATCAAATAGAAATTGATTGGAAACAGAATCCGAGGTTGGGGGTCTTCAAAATCGTTTTTAGTCCAACCAGATGAATCCATGCACAGTGGTTTATATTTGATACTCGGCTCTTAATCAGCTCAGTGATAGACATTCTTTCAGCATAGGGCAAACGTAAACAGTGGCTTTTACCGTAAATTTTAGTAATAAGTAAGGAACGGTGTATGACAAACCAATTTTAATTGCAGCCAAATTTTCTAACACAAGGTAAGCAATCAATTGACCACTACAATATATACTGTATATGCATGACATAATATATTACGGAGAAAGGCATGGACCACTAGGGCACCCAAGTGAAACGATTTGGATAGGCGGCATGGGACTGCCTCCTCCCTATTGAGAATTTCGCGGAACAAGGGTAGGCTCTTCGACGGCTCGATTCTAGTGTTGAATCTCTTTGTTTATTTATTAGTCTTCGTCTCGAATTTAGAAAAAAAAACTCAACAGACTGGTAATTAACCTATGTTTCTAATTCTATTCCAGAACACACATTTAGACAAATTAAAATCAAAAACAGCACTTGTTGTTTTGTCCATACGTAGTTCTATGGCGACTGACTACAAGTAAACTACGGTCACGAAGCTGGCGAGAAGGTGCATACAAATTGATGTTTTGCAACAGCGCCGGGCAATCTACACCACCTTCGACAATGTCAAAAACAAATAACCTCTGTAGGTTAGTACGTCTGTGCATTAAATGTTCTAAATCGATCAGTCTACAACGACTCGGATAGTCAGGTAGATTTGCTGGGTCATTCCACAGAAGTTGACGAAGAGCATAACGTACAAAATTGCGTTGAACCCTTTCCATCCGGATGATCTGAACTGAGTGATAAGGCGACCACACGTTAACAGCATACTCCATGACGCTACGAACGATCGAACACTACAGGGCACAGTGGGAAAAAACGGACCCAAATTCCCACAGATGAGACGCCGCTGGATTGGCTGCTTGAAATATATCATTTTTTCTGGGAAATTTTCCAAAAAAATTAATGGTGCCATTTTCAGCCTGCGCCGAGCTCGGGAACCGGTCCATTTTACCCCATTTACCCCTAAAAATGTGTCTTTTTGAGTTGGCATCAATGTTACTACAACCGGCGCTGAATGGTTTGCCCGCATAGAATCCCATTTCATATTAAAAACTCTGAGGAATCGAATGGTGCAAGTTTCATTCAGTTCCAAGCTCGGAAAATGGCTTATTTTGCCCAATTTCCCCATTAATTTGAGATTTTCTCGTTCGTACCCTTTCAGCTACAATCGCTGCCAAAGTTTATGGCTAAAAACAGCCTATCTTACGTGAAAAAGTCTAAGAAATCGAATGGTGTTGTTTTCGTTTAGTTACAGAATCAGTAAACTGTCCATTTGGCCACATTAAACCCTTACTGTGCAGACAAACAAGAAAATCTCAAATTATTGGGGAAATTGGGAAAAATAAGCCACTTTCCGAGCTCGGAACTGAATGAATTTTGAACCATTCGATTCCTCAGAGTTTTTGATATGAAATAGGATTCTATGCGGGCAAACCATTCAGCGGAGGTTGTAGTAACATTGATGCCAACTCAAAAAGACACATTTTTAGGGGTAAGTGGGGTAAAATGGACCATTTCTCGGGCTCGGCGCAGGCTGAAAATGGCACCACTCAATTTTTTGGAAATTTTCCATAAGAAATGTTATACACAGAAAAAAATAATTAACTTTAACAAGCACGTAAAATTTCCCCTCGTGTAATTCCAAGCCAAAGGAGCGTAAACAACGATATTGTTTGCAATCTGTCATACAACAGGCTCGATTCAGGCGTTATCTGGCCTAAATTTACATGAAATATCCCATTATGTTCTGCCAAATCTAGCATTCCCTTTAGGTGCATAAGATAACGCAGAAAATACAGTGTTTCTTTTTATCTGTGTATTTCAAGCAGCCAATCCAGCGGCGTCTCATCTGTGGGAATTTGGGTCCGTTTTTTCCCACTGTGCAGCGCCTTGAGAGCATAAATATCGGTGAAACCACATGTATTGCACTGAATAAATCCCAGTGCTGCAAAGGCCTTTGCGGTTGTTGTGCTAATATGCTCATTGAACCGGAGTTTTGTATCTAGAGTAACCCCTAGGTCACGAATTGCTTGAACACGCTCTAAAGCTTCTGAGCTGATGGAGTAATCAAACTCTGTTCAGGATTGCCGGTTGGTGAACGAAATAACTTTGCACTTTTTGATGTTCAGTGCCATTCTATTCTTAGAACACTATAACAAACTCTCGTCGATGTCAGCCTGAAGAGCGCAACTGTCGAGATGCGATGATATAACTTTGTAGATTTTTAGATCGTCAGTGTAGCTTTAACTTAGCTTAGCTTGACTGACTGCACGTGGTTGCTACTGATCAGTGATTGATCAGAATCAGTGAAATTGCACAGTGAATCAACTGAATGGGACTGGGAGTAACCGACCATTCTCATTGTACACGTTTCAGTGACTCAATTTCCTTAATAATCAATAACGGCGCCGGCCACGTCCTTGCAATCAGTTGGGAGTAGGGAAGGAATGTTAGTGTGACCTTTGCTGATTAGGGATCGTGTTTACCTTTGCATCCCCACAAAGGTCACAGGAAGAAGGTTTTTCTATGTTAGTAGGGTAGGGCTCGATGGATAAGGATTCACCTTGATAAGTGATGTGATCATATTATATAGTTCATTTAATTCAGGGGACAAAATAGATAACAATTACCTGTTTTGCTCCGCGTTCTTGAGAGCACTTACCAACTCTCAATTGTCTGAAAATCCTTTGCGAGGTCCAACTGGTTAGCGTTCTGCTTTTTCCGTGGTACTTAAATGATGCCTATCCAAACAGGAAGAAAGTAGCATCGTATCTCGAACTTAACTCCTCCAACTGTGGAACTGTGTTACAGCAATGCCATGTTGGTAATGGAACTGGTCGGTGGTAGAACTGGTTTACCAAGATAAGTTTGCCCAACATCGGTGTTTGCAGGATACCGTTTGTCCGGAGAGATGTTTCCGAGTCCTGGAGTTGAATTTGGTAGACAGGTACAAGCCGGTTGAGCCAAGAATGGCTACGGTGGCGAAACAGTTAAGGGTTAAACAAGAATTACTCCGATAATAATTCTGAATTAACAACAGAAAAGAAAAGGGCCTAGACACATCCGCAAACAAACACCTCCGAGCCTATTCCTCCGCAAAGTGTAAGCTACCCACGCAATCCTATCCCATCATGATGTAGGGGAAAGTTTCCCCTACACGACGGTTATATAGGTTTGAATGTAAAGCCAACGGACCGCGAGAAAAAAGGCCCAGAGGTGTCCGCCCACAAACGCTGACAGGCCCCCTCCAATGTTGTTCTAGAATTGTGTTATAATATCGGAGAACACAATGGACGAAAATGCACGTCAAATTTGCTACCCTTACCTATTATGGTAATCTGAATAACCGAAAAAGTTCGAATCAAAAGATGTTTCGGAATAAGGTGACGTCCAAGCGTATAATTGCTTCATGACTGAAAAAAATCAACCTTCCTCTTACCACCCACGAAATCGTTAACACACCTCTTGTGATCAAGGTTGTCAATTTTGTCAATTTGATTTTTCGACAACTATTCATCATTCCTTTTAGTAAAAACGGCAAATAAATCAGTAAAATGGAAAGCGCTCACCCGGATAATCAGCAACAATCAACAAACTTGTACCAATCGGTTCGTTTTCGAAATCCATTTACACCGGATTTTAGTTCTATTCAACACACAAATGATGTTTAGGTATGACTCTGGTCATGAACACAGCAACGCGACGGTTATTATTGAGATTCTAATAAGGATAAATTTCATCACACAAAAAATACTGAAAAAAAGTGACAGCTTACCAAAGCCCAACCGTTCGTGGTCAGAGCTTGCTGCGATCACTCAATTTAGAACACTCTAGATTTTTAGATCGTCAGCGTAGAGGAGGAAGCATGATTTTAGCCGAAAGCACAAGTCATTCACGAACAATATAAAAATCAGTGGTCCCAGAACGCTTCCTTGCGGTACACCTGACGTGACGGAGAAGACGCGGGACCGCCTACCGTTTAATTTGACGAAAGTGCTCCGACCAGATAAGTAAGAGCGCAACCACTTTGTGATTCAATCTGGAAAGCCCAGATACTTCAGCTTGTCAATTGCAAGGGTGTGAGGAACCTTGTCGAACGCTTTTGAAAAATCGAAGTATATGGCATCAACTTGGTGACGATTCTCAATCTCCGTTGATAGGAAATTTACGTAAGCCATAAGATTCGGTGTCGTGGATTGCTTCTTAACAAAACCATGTTGAAATTCAAAAATCAGCGGTCCAGATAC
The DNA here is from genome assembly GCA_034211315.2 of Aedes japonicus. NCBI lineage: Eukaryota > Metazoa > Arthropoda > Insecta > Diptera > Culicidae > Aedes > Aedes japonicus. The sequence continues at coordinate 37,522 of JASCZW010001786.1, forward strand.
AGCGTAAAGAGCTTTGTGAACCAATTGTTCAAACACCTTGGCCATACAGCATAAAATCGAAACGCCTCTGTAATTTTCAACAGCATGTTTGTTACCAGTTTTAGAACTCGGAGTGATTGATGCTTACTTCCACGCTTCGGAAAAAGTACTTAGTGCTGTGGGAATTAAATTCGCGGGATTCACATAAGTGTCTTTGCTTAAGGAGCTTGATGATCACAGAATCCTGATCAAATCGTTTTCCAGATTATTCCACTGCTATGGAAAGTTCCCTGGCTACAATAGATGGAGGTATTTCATCATCATTTCATCGTTTAGACGACTGCAATGATTTAAAAAATGTCTTCAAAAATACCGAAAACATGTTTTCCAATGGGATATTATTGACTGTAGTGAACTTGAACCATTTTCAGCGTAAGGAAAAAACACACACACGCACACACACACACACGCACACACACACATACATACTCTCTCTCACACACACACACGCACACACACACACACAACGTTTTAATTCTAGAAATACGTTTAGACGAGTTGCAAGAGAAACCTTTTATTTCGTTTAAATATCGCAGTTTTCCAGCAGAAGACGTGCACACATATAGAAAGGACCATTGAATTTTGTGCGTTGTCTAGTGAGCATGAGCATGAGCATGATTGAACGCCCGAGGTCGCTACCCCGTTATTGCCAGGTCAGTTGTTATTACACAGATAACCAACAGATGATGCTTGGGACTAGCATACATCCTCAATGTGTTTAAACTGCTGAACCCAAACTAAGGCAATGAAGGCGCTGGCCCCACCCAAATGCAGGTCAAATAAGGAAAGGGCTGGAATATGTTGACGTAATACTCGCTTTATTGGAGGCCGAGAACACCTCCGCACTTCCACGAGAAATCACTGGGATGTTGGATAAAATGGTTGGTTTTGCAGCGGGATCCATTTTATTAAACGGTGTGCTGAATTCAACTGACGTCAGATGCGAATAAGATATTTAACTATGATCCTGAATTATTCTCTCTACGGAGATACACACTCTTGTTGCACTCTACGGAGATTTAAACCAACAACTTAAATCAACACTCACAAGTGTGGGTGATTGATTTTAGTACAATACAATAATATGGTTAAACATCGAGATTGAGGACCGATTTAAACCAACAGTAAGGATTTTGTTGGGGCCACTTGCAAGTGTTGGTAGTTTATTTCAATGGAAAACAATAATACATTAAAACATCAAGTTTGAGAACCGATTTAAACCAACAGTATGAATGCTGTTGGAGCGACTCACAGGTGTGGGTTATTGATTTCAATAGAATAAAATAAAACGCTGAAATATCGCATTCCAGGTCCGATTTAAAGCAATGGTAAGATTGATGTTGGGTCCAGTCACAAGTGTAGAGGGTTTATTTGAGTGGAATGCAAAAATATGTTAAAACATCGAGTTTGAGGACCGATTTCGATCAACAGTGGGTGGTTTATTTCTATGTAATACAATAATACATTAAAACATCGAATTTGATGACCGATTAAAATCAACAGTACCGATGCTGTTAGGGCCACTCACCAGTGTGGGTGGTTGGTTTCAGAACAATACAAAAAAATGTGAAAACATCGAGTTTGAGGACCCATTTGAATCAACAGTAAGGATGCCCTTGGACCCACTCACAAATGTTGATTTAAATAGAATAAAATAAAACGTAGAAATATCGCATTATAGGACTGATTTTAAGCAACAGTAAGATTGCTGTTGTGGCCACCAATGTGTGTAGGGTGTTTATTTGAGTAGAATACTAAAATTTGTTAAAACATCGAGTTTGAGGTAAAATTTTTTTAGCACAATACATCATACTTTCTGCGTTATCTAATGCACATAAAGGGAATGCTAGATTTTGCAAAAAAATAATGGGATCATTCATATATCCCAGATTTATTTAAGCCCGATATCGCTGGAATCGGTTCGTTTGTATGAAAGACTGCAAACAATTACACTACCAGTCATCAGTATGGACTCGCTTGGAAAAGTATTGAAACGCTCAGTTGAATATTGCTTCACCCCCCAAAATGTTTGGCATCACCTAAATACAGGTAAATTCATGATACTATATCTCAAAATTAAGATTATCTGCAAAGGTGCGGTATTCAGCAAAGTTGTTCAGAAAAATCCAAAATCCGAAAGTTTGATTCGGAATTCCACCGTTACGTGGCGCTAATGAGCATACAAAATTTAGCATTTTCATCTTGATCTATCTCGTATTTCTGACTGAATAGAAAGTTTGAGTCTTCGGCAAGGTTGTTCAGAAGGAAAAAAGCTGTTCAAAGGCATCTGGATGATGAAAAAGGTGAGTGGCAAAAATGCGTTTGCCTTATTTATGTGTTATGAGAAGTTGTTGATTTGAAACAACTTCCCCTTGCGTTTTTTTAGTGCTCCAATCCAGCTAATCCCATAGCAGTTCAATTGATTTTAGACCCGGTGAATTTGCCATCCAAACCATGTCAAATATCGTTCCGTTTTGGTGCAAGTCGAACTCTGACTAAAATATTAAGTTAATCTACAATATCTTAAGTAGATCACTTCAAAATGAAGTGAATTAGACCTGAATGACTTAAATATGAAGTGAACTTTAAGAGGGAATATACAGTTAGAACGAGAAAAAAAACTCATTTTTGAAAAAAAAATTCAAGGAGAGGTTTTTACTCAAATCAATTGAAACTTTTTTTCAATTATAAATGTATCTATGAAGTAAACAAAAAAATTTTTTTTGATTTTTATCAACAAAATGGCGGCCGCTAGAGTGCATTGAAAAAGTCGTTGCATTTTGCTTGTGCCAGCTCTCCTGGTCGCAATTTCGATTTGAAATTTGCTAACTCAAAAGAAATACATTTATTACATTTATATTTAGTAGATGAATAGAAAAACAAAAGCTATAAAAAAAATTTGCACTTTTGGCGAAACTTTTTTGAAAAAATCCACATTTTTTCCGCCATTTTATCACATTTTTCCGTATTCATTGAACAAATATTACAATAACTTTTAATTTATATAGAAGGTAATACTATAATAAAGCAATCCTATATATTTCAGCTTAATTAAATAAATAGTTTTTGCGTTATCACCGGCATAAACTCCGAAAATGTTATTTTGAAAAAAAACTCGTTGAAAGTTTTAATTATCGGTCTGCGCGCGAAAAAGGCGTCTTCGAAAAACGATGAAACGAAACACTTGGAGTTCGAATTTCGAAAAAAGGGTTTGATTTTGGTTTGATTGGGGTTTGATTGGTATTTTACGCGAAATAACTAACATTTTATGCTAAAAAAAATATTGAAATTTTTGGTCATTCTATTTGTATATCCCCCCTTAATAACTCGAAAATGACGTAAGCCAGCCTTGAATCCGTGGATATGAAGTGAATTAGACCTGAATTAATAGTGAACCAGACTTCGAATGTGTGGTGAGTCAGTCAATTAAATTTTAGGTGAGTCCGGCCTGAATAACTTGAATATTATGTGAACCTGACCTGAATCACTAGGATATGAAGTGAGCCAGTCGTGTATCCCACGAATAAGAAATTAATAAGACATTATACAAATCAATATGACATTAATATGAAGTGAATTAGACCTGAGCTACTCGAATAGGAATAAAATCAGGCCTGGCTCACGAAGAACTTAAACCTAAAACCTTCTATTTTATCAGAAAGACAAGATAAAATAAGTTGAAAATGCTAAATTTTGCAAGCCCACTAGCGCCTCGTAGCGGTGGAATTTACAACAATTTTTCAAATTTCCTTGACTTTCCAAACAATTTTGGTGAAGACAAGTTTTACAATACTTTTCTAAGCGAGTACTTATGTGACTGGTATTGTACGTTGTTTACGCTTGCTTTAGCGTAAAATTAAACAAGGGGAAATTTTACACGTTTATTAAAAATCATTATTTTTATCTGTGCATTCATCGTCAAAATAAGGTCAAAATAAAAACTTTCAACTTCCTAAATGAACAACTTGATATGTTTTTTTATCCTGTATTATCGAGATGTTCAGCCCTGGGCTGGTTCATCTCCCGTCGTGGTCACTCAAATACTTTTTTGGGTATTTTCGTAACTTGTTTGGGGTGAGATTTGAACTCGTGACTTTGGCGTGAGAGGTATGGATGCTAACCATTCCGCCGTGGTCGCCCCCGCTTATAAGTTTTTAAAATGATGATTTTATCATACTGTATAGGCAACATTTTCAACCAGCAATTTATAACAAGTAAAACTCGGTGTTACAAACACACTTGTTGAGGTCAGCATAATTAGGTGTGGCATAAGAAAGTGTCTGTTAATAAAAGCTCGTAAATCTTTCGCATGCTTGTCAGCAAATAGAAAGGATCGAAAAGTGAAAAATTGTAACAATCGGCAACATGAACTTTGTTATGATTTGTTATCCGCAACATCCGCAACAGTGTTCCTGACTGACTGACTGACTGACTGAAGGTCAAGGTCTTTCGGAAGGTAGAAAGTATGGTTTACAACCTGGTCACTATGTGGCGCTTGTGGGCATGTAAAATAGAGCATTTTCAACCTGATAATATCGTGAGGACGAGCACCTAAAAAATTCGAACCTTTGGTAAAGTTGTTCCTAAGGCATTGTCCGGAATTTGGTTAGTACGGTACTGTTCCGTTCATCTTTCATTTTTATCTGTCAAATATATCATACAGTAAACGAAATTCGGATTTGATTCAGAACTTCCGCAAAAAGTATGGGGCTATTCCAATAGTAAGCAGGGGTATACCGCAAAAGTTCACTTTTCCCCTGAAGTTCTCTGCAAATCCACCCGAAGTTCTCTGAAAATACTTTCCTGAAGTTCTCTGCAGAACATCTCTGAAGTTTTCTATAGAACTTCCTTTAAGTTCTCTGAAAAACTTCTCTGCAGAACTTTCCTGAGATTATCTGCAGAAGTTTACTGAAGTTCTCTACAGAACTTCCCTGTAGTTCTCTGTAGAACTTGCCTGAACATCACTGAAGTTCTCTTCAGAACTTCCCTCATGTTCTCTGGAAAACTTCCCCGAATTTTTCTGCAGAACATTCCTGAAGTTTTCTGCAGAGCTTCCCTTAACTTCTCAGCAGAACATCACTCTACAGAACTTCCCTGAAGTTCTCTGCAGTGCTTGTCTGAAGTTTTTTGCAGAATTTCCACTAAGTTATGAGCAGAGCCCAGACAAGTAGTGCATTTTATTCGGTTTTATTGGCTGACAACATGCTTTGAGTCAGTCCATGTCGGTCGCTTCACATAAAAGTGATTCGGCATACTGATATAGCAGCATCAAAACGGAGAATATATCACAATATATCTAAGAAATGTTCGCAGTGATGTATAAACTCAACATGGGAAAATAAAGTTCTGTGCAGAACATCCCTGAAATGCTCTGCAGAACTTCCCGGAAGTTCTCTACAGAACTTCCCTGTAGTTCTCTGCAGAATTTTTCTGAGGTTCTCTGCAGAACTTCCCTGAAGTTCTTTGCAGAATTTGCAGAACTTCCACGAAAATTTCTGCAGCATATCCCTGAAGTTCTCTGCTAAGTTTTTGCAGAACTAACCTGAAGTTTTCTGCAGATTTCCCTCAAATTTTCTGCAGAACTTTCCTGAAGTTTTGTGCAGAACTTACCTGAAGTTTTCTGCAGATTTTCCCTGAAGTTCTCTGCAAAACTTCCCTAAAACTCTTTGCAAAACTTTTGTGAACATCTCTGCAGCGCATCCCTGAAATTCTCTGAAGAACTTCTCTGAAGTTCTCTGAAAAACATCCATGAGATTCTCTGAAGAATTTTCCTAAAGCTCTCCTCAAAGCTTCCCTGATGTTCTCTGCAGAACTTTCTTGAAGCTCTCCGCAAAACTTTCGTGAAGTTTTCTGAAAAACTTTCCTTAAGTGCTCTGCAGCACTTTCCTGAAGTTCTCTGAAGAACACCAATGGATATCTCTGCAGAACTTACTTTAAAACTCTGAAAAACTTCACTGAAGTTCTCTGAAGTTCTCTCAAGAACTTCCATGAGGTTCTCTGAAGGACTTTCCTGAAGTGTTGTGAATTACTTCTCTGAAGGAATAACCCTAAGTTGTCAGAAGAACGTACCAAAAATTCCCATGTTGTGGTAATCAGCCTCTTATGTGCAGAAGCGATAAACATTCATCACATAGTTCACAGGATGGTCTGCCTGTGCTACGCAGTGAAATAATTCTGAACTATGAAGTCGACCGTCTGGAAGTTGGTTACCCAAATAAAATTCCTGAAAATAATGAATTCATGCATGATCTAGATCTAGAGCTTGATAATAATATCAAAATACAGATATTACAAAAAGTTCACATGAACACTAGCCCCACGTAGCGGACAAATTCAGATCTGATGTGTACACCATTCAAAAAGCCCTGACCCCTCGAATATCTTTTTCAATTTGTTATATTTAATAATCTGAGATCCGATTACATAGTAAGTGACGTACACCTTGACGCTACGGGAGGAGATAATTTTGAACTGGAAACCGTTAATTTCTACCACTTAACACCTCGTCGATTTTACACACGATCTAGATCTCAAAATACAATACTCGAAGTTCATGATAGAATTAGTGCTTCTACGTATCGGACGAATTCTTATCTAAAATCTAATCATCCGAAAGGCCCCAATCAACCGAACATCTTTGTCGAAGACGCCAACTTGCTATATGACAAGGGGATGATGGTGCTAAGGTTTACGTACACTAGCGCCGCGTAGTGAGATAATTCTGAAGTATTAAGTTGACCATCCTGAAGGCCTTAATCTTCTGAACAACTTTGCTCGAAGAAGTAACTTTCTATATACGAAGAATCAGAAAAACGAGATATTTTCCGATGAAACAACAATGGTTGATATCATTTGAGTCCACTATCAAGGGAATCCGCACAAGTCCGGAGGTCTACTGCACTATGCTGTTTTTTTTGCTAAAGTATGCGGCCTTTCAACGCTCATAACATTTTCTGGTGAAGTCGGATCGACACAATGTCTTCTGCAAAGTTAAGGCTTAAGTCTGAAAAATATCATTAAAATGTTTACATTTTAGCTGAGGCAGTTAATTGAGTGGTTCTCAAAATATATCAAAATTTCAATAATTTATGCCAATTTGTGGAGAAAAAGGCAATTCGCATGAGGTCAAAATACGATAATCGGTGGTTTTAGGACCCAAGCTAACGGAAACTGGCACGGAGCTCTGACATGTCAGTAAATTTGCAGACTTTTCATTTTTATTGCAGACTTTTTTAACGATGCAGACATTTAGCAGACATTTTATTTATGTTGCAGACTTTTACAGACATTTGAAATATTTTTTAAATTTCAAATAAAGGTATTCTATGAAGTTCGGATTCAAAACGTACGAGGATCTGAACAGTATGGTAGATACGGTAAGAAGCTTTGATGTAATATTTTGAAATATCGTAGGTATCATTTAAAGAAGAAATCCTTGAAGAAACTAAAGCGGTGGGCCACTTGTGGGCATGGAGATAAGTATCGTATAGGCCCTTTCCGAGGGTAACATGGAGTCTCTACTTATGTAGTGTTCAATCCCATGCGTGTTCAAACCCATGCGAAAAATTACTGTAAATTACTGGTAATATTGGTCCTTTGCTGTTAAGTCACAACAAAAATAAAGGTTCACAACAATACAAATCATATTTGAGAAATTTAGAGACTTCCTCGAAAAAAAAACTTCTCCTATGGTCAGGTAAAAACTTCTCAGAAATATTCAAGATCATACTTACCAGAATTATAAGACAGAAGTTCCCCAAGAATCAGGAGAGGATTTATCAGAGCTTCAGAAAGAAGTGTAGGGAAGAGGACTTCTCTGAAGTTTGGAATTTTTCAGAGGTTTTGGAGCTTTTCCCAGAAATTCAAAGTTGAACTTCCCAGAAGTTCAGAAAAAAAACATTCCCAAATTTCTAGGAAGGGCATTACCTATAATTTATCAAAAAATAAATTCCCGGAAGTTCCGGATGAAACTTCTCGAATGGTTAGTTGGAACTTCCTTCCTAATGCTTGGTAGCTTTTACAAAGCTCAGACGAGAACAATCTGCATTTCAGAATGAGGATTTCTCAAATTTCTTTAGAGAGAAAACAATTAAGGTTCCCAGTTCTGAAGAGGGCTTCTCAGAAGTCTAGGAAGAAACTTCAAGAACAAATTTAAGGGAATTTTCCTAAAAATTTTGTAATAAAATTTTCCTCGCTGTTCCGGATGGGACCCATCAAAAGTTTGGAAAGAATAAGCTCAGGAAAAAAAACTTCCCCGAATTTCAGGAAGAAATCTACCAGAAATACACTACCTGTAGGGTAAAAAAAGGAATTTTTCAAAAAAATCATTGGAGAACTCCTCAGAAGTTCACAAGAGGACTTCTCAGAAGTTGCGAAGAGACCAAAAGTTCAGTTAGAACTACCCAGAAGTGCTAGAGAGCTTCCCTAAAGTTCCGAATCGAACATTCCAACATTTCAGAATGAGAACTTCTCGAAGTTTACGAAACCCTAAAAGTTATGGTAGATTCTTTTTATAAAATCAGGAAGAAACTTTCCAGAAATATAAAGGGATCTTTCTAGTAGTTCAAGCAGGAATTTTTCAGATATTCAGGAAAAAACTTCCCCGAAATTCAGGCAAATACTCCCCTGAAGTTCAGAAGAGATTTTTTCGGCAGTTCAAAAATGAACTTCTCAGAAGTTCAGAACAAGTTCTAACAACTTAAGGAGATTTTCCAAGAAATTATGGAGAGTACTTTCTCAAAGTTTTGCAGAAACTTTCCTCGTAGTTCAGGATAGGACTTATTAGAAGTTTAGAAAGTACTGTGTTCAGGAAAATAATTACCAAATGTTTCTGGAAGGTAAGGTTGGGTTCTTAAATGTGAATTTCGAAGAAAATAAGGAGTGGTTGCCAAGAAGTTTATAAGGAATTTTGCCTGAAGTTCAGGAGGAAACTTCCAGCAAAGAACCTTGCAGAAGCTCAGAGGAGAGTTTCCTTGAAATTTAAGAGATAATCACTGACTAACCAAAGAAGCAATCTATACAAAAATCATTCATATGACCATAATGATATTGATGATCATGAGTGATGTTTACACCATATTAAAATATGGTACACACCATCAATGGTTATTGTTGAATCAAAAAAAGTCTGTTGTTTTTATCAAATGAAAATTGTGATTTTTTAATACAAAACTGGAAAGAGCGTTACAGACGAATAAAAACCATAGAAAATTGTGTCATCTATGCAATTGTTTCAAGCTTCAGTGTCACTTTAAAAATATGAAACAATAGTTTAAAGTTGCATACAATCCAAGAAATAAATGCAGACATGTAAACATAATCACACAAATAGCGATAATGACATAACTCGCTCTCTTATTTCGTTGAAACAAGTCTTTTTTTTTAAATTACAAACTTTTATAGACATACCCAGACATTTGAAAAAAAATATCTGGCATCCCTGATATCAACAAACCGAGTGATGCCCATGCTGACTTGATTGAAAATGTTGAACTTGATTTTTGTTCATCAAAATAGCAACAAAAACAATTTATCTGTCATCGAGCTATCTTCTTTCACTCAGGTCGACTGAGATACCAGCTCAGACTAATTGTTCAACATACAATCAGATAGCCTTTTTTACGTTTACCTTTGTATGACAAGTTATGATAACTCGGGCGACACTTTGCAAGCCTGCAACCAGCGATGAAATCAAAACCAGCGGGCAAACGATAAAAAGCTATGTAAACTATACCAATACTCGTAGCTTAAGCAAAATGAAACGAAGTTTAAGAAAACCATAGAAGGCCTTTCTTTCAATCCGTCCTTTTTCCCTTCAAAAACAAAATCTTCGTCATCCAGCTACTTCGGGGGAAAAACACAAATCCTATGGTTAGAGAGTTTATTCAAAGAAGCCTTCTCAGCAAACTTACACAAAACATGTCATATTTGTAGCTTATGAATGTCTCCGTTTTTATCTCCTCTCACAGTTTTGACAGTTCACGTTTGTTGGCTCATTTTCCCGGATTCCAAGAAGGAGTGCCTTCCTCTGCATGGGTTTTCTTTCACACTTTTGATGACTCTGAGCCAAAGCCATTCCGTAAACATGTCTACCAACGATGTTTATGAGGTCGTGAGCTTTTTTTTTATTGTATTTGGCGACATGTGTGCCACCAACAACGACGATGCCCGAAAGCAACGGTGTTTATAAAATCCTAAACTCTAGCTCAAACAAATGAGCGGAGCTGGATGGAGTCATTCCTTTTTTTTGGAACGGCAACCAAAAGGGCAACCATCACGCGGTACCTTTGGGACGTCTTGACATTTGGGGATCGCATTTCCATTGCCTGAATATTTCATCGCACAGAATCCTTTTCGCAGGAACGATGGCTCCAGTGGCAGACCACCTCGTTTTTTTTTGTTTGTTTATTTGGTGACGACGGATAACGAACCGTCATTCATCGTCAGCCACCGTCAGAGTCTACGCGAATCACGTTTCGTCGCGACGTTTCGTAGTAAAAATAAAATTAATGTGTTTATAAACACAGGGCGCGTGTCACAGCCATGATGCCAAGCCGCACCATCAATGACTGGCGAAACCCTCTCCGGATCCGGAATGACTTCGGCTTCCACTCCTTCACTTCCACCTCACGGGGTGGTGAAGTTAATGTTCCATACTAAAGCTTTAATATCAGCGCAAACCAGAGTCATTAAATTTCGGCTGCCTTGGCCTTTCTGGGAAGCCACATGGTCCCGATTGCCGAATCAGAGTTAAATGTGCTTGATTTACTAGCCCTCGGAGCGCAAGGTTTTGCATTCGTCGGCGGTATCGGCGGTGATTGTTATTGGCATTATTACTGTAGAGCTGATAATTTATTGATGACGACCGGAGAAATTCAATTGGCTTCTGATGGAGCGTGTTGACATTCCCTGGCTGGCTGGGGCGAAGCAATGTTTTGGACTGGTAAAGTGCGATAAAATGGGGATCAAATTGAAATTGGAGCATTATTTATAAACAGCTTGGTTTGTTATCAAATTTCACCGGAGCACTGAGCGAAACGATGAACCTCGACGACGGTTCCAAAGCCGGATTGATAGATTGAAAGACGTTAAGGTTATTGAATAAACCATTTAATCAGTGAAAAATGATTCTCGGTGATTTATTTGCTAAAAATCCCACCACAAATCACATGAATCTTACATTCCTAGCAAATAAAAAATACCGGTTTAGTGAATTTGAGTACGAATCAGAAGAAATCAATCAATTCTTATTGGCTGTGCACAGTTTTATTTGAAGTAAATCTGAAAATTCGTTTTCGTAAATAAGCTTTCACTTAATTCCTTAACAAGGATTTTGAACATGATACAAATGTAATGAATGCTATCACTACACCTCTCTGTATAATGCACGAAAAGAATTTCGTAAAGACCAGCCAATTGCTGTTTCTCTTCTATCGTTCTCATGCGTGATGGTGTTGCTGCTGAGATAAGTGGAAATAATTTATTTATCCCAAAATAAAAATTAAAGCGCAGTCGAAAGGTAAACCTTTGTACTAATTATTCAGGCATCTTCACACGAGTCACTATGGCCTAGTAACAGCTCTTCCCAAAAATACAACAATTCCACGTAGTTGTGCTTTTTTTCGAAAACATTTTGACTCGATATAGAAGATCTGTCAGTCATTCAAGCAACTACCAGAGAGTTTTTAATTTATAACAAAATATTCGTTACTCTTTGCATTGTTTCTGTAATATGAACGAATTTTCATTCAGTGGCAAAAAATTCTTCGTGCTTTTGACAGATGCGCATGGGCCAATAATTAGGAAGAAGTTTCATAAAACGTACAAGTCGGTTTCATTGCAGAAAACAACGAATAGATTCGTAAGTATCACCTTCGATTTCGTAATATAAACTAAAATCAATTTTCAGTGAAGGCATCACTGGTTTAGGGGAAATTTTTGTATGATGTATGATGTATGATGTATGATATGTACTACCACCCATTGTAGCACGGAAACTACGTCCGACAGCAGTGAGCTCTCCTCGCTGTTAGACTTGATCAAGCTTTAATAACCACTGATTATCCTAATCATGCCATTGTATGAAGGGCCAAAAAGGTGCTGGGTGGATCGATAGGCAACATCACTTATACGTATCCACAGGGATATAAAGAATCTCCTTCCAACAACAAGATTGGACAATTGGTCAAAAGAGCAAGCTATCTAACATGAGGGTGCCCCAATGGGCGGGGAGAAGAGCCCGCCCTCTATTCACAAACTGTTAGCAATGGGGAGTTAGCATTTCCACTCTCCCCATCCAGAGTGCTTCAATCGGGTGCCCTGATGGTCCCTCCCATTCCCATGAAATATTTATATAATAGTGTATGTATTTATGTAAATGAAAAATACTGTAATCACTCGGTATCTATTATTTATGATCTCCCTTTGGTGGATCCTGAAATGTAAGAAATGTTGTAAAGTGTTAATGTGTAGAGTTCTATGGTTTCACGCTTATGCACGTTTTTGTTTGTTTTCAGTGATAGCAGCAATTTCCCAAAATCTTGATTGGAGGCATCCTAAAAAGTTTGTTAAATTATACAAAAATAACATTTATACATGTTAATTTACTGTTGCCATGGTCACTATTTTCTGCTTGATGTTGATTTAATAACAGCAATGCGCTTTTATTTTTGCTGGCCAAATAATTATTGCTCCTGTGTACGGGAGTTAAAGACAAATGGAAAAAACAACAAGCAATTTTTAAATCATCTAAGAGGTAAAATCAATAAAACAATTTCATCAAATATAATGATATTGTGAGTTATGATACAGACACATCAGACACTATCCGAATGGCAAACAGCTCAGATTTGGAAAAAGGTCCATTTGCAAACAAATTTAAAAACACATTAGGTAATAAGTGCAAAAGCCTACCATAGATTCCGTCGCAGCTTCTTTTGTTCAACTAGATACTTCTAGATCATAATGATAATTGGGCATATAAGACATAATAATTAAAAGTATATATAACCTATTAGGAGAAATTATTAAAAAAAAAACTGGTAAAAATGATAATGATGGTGATAAAGAAGATTGATAATGGTTATGAATAAACAATGTCCTTTATGATAATATATAGTCAAGGGATATTATAATATGAACTGAAAATTACATCTGTGCCGACTGCTGTTTTGTTGCAATTGTAGACAAACTCCGCATCCATTATGAACCAGAAAATTTAGACAATGTATGACTGCCATGAGAAAAAAAAATTTAAATGATAAATTATTTTATAATACCTGGAATACCTGAAAGATATGAGAATGGAAAATTATGACATGATTTGCCGGTCGCACCCCCTCACTTCGCTATTGTCGGATTGACAACATTGCCCAGGCTACGCCAACCAGCGTCTCCATGTTTCAGCTGGCAGTCTTTTGTGATCATATGACTCGTGGAGGCGTGAGGTAGGAACTTGTGAGGACCAGAGGTCGGTCGCACCCTCCTTAGAAGTTGTCAACTCATCATTTGAAGCCCGGTTTAGGGGAAATTTTTGTTGTTGAAAAACGATTACACAATATTTAAATCAAGTCATGATAGAGAAATTTAAAACTATACACTTATCTTAACTGCGTGCGTTAATTGCTCCAAAACCGGTAGAAAATCTCCGACGAATTGCATTCCGCGTCAGATGGAAGTCGAAAACTGATGCCTCCCTATTGATATCTTTCAATTTCAAAGCCTGCCGTTGCCCTATACGGAACTATCAATACACTTTCTCTTCAAGTCTATTCGTTCTAGCAATAAAATTACTGTCCCACTCTTAGCGCTTCGCATGGAGATGAGAAATTACCTGCTTCTGCAAACTTCATCAAAGATCGTTACTTCCGCGTTGGGAAGAATATAAAAAATAACAATCAAAGTATATCTAATTTGATTCATACCCGAACTACCAAGAAGTAATCTATATTATAAAGTGTACGGTAGGCCAACGTTGAAAGACAATGTTGAGAAAGATTCTTCGAATGCTGATATCTTTTGATGAGCTACTCGATGTTCGGCTTCAAAATCGCTACCCTTCGATTGATTCGATAATATCTGTCAAAAATATCGAAGCAGTTGTTTCTCTCAAAAACTTTTTGGCAAATGCTTTTGACTATGGCTCAAAACAGTTAAAAATATCTCACTGAAAATTTTAAACTATTGAAGCGAAATCACGCAAGTACAGTTGAACATGTTTATTTTAAAATGTACTTCTGCAGACTTTGAAATTTAGTCTGAAAAAGAGGATAAATGTCATATTGAAACTATCAACTTCGATGGTAATTATGTTCGAACTATACATTCATCCTTAAGGAAGCTTAACTTCAATGCGTATTTGAATTATTTATTTACTACGACCTTCAAAAGCTCATATAACTAATGAAGATGTAAAATTTTATCTTAAGATTAGACTTTTTATGACGTTTGTAATTCTAAGATAACGTTATAGTGTTTTGTTTTGATTTTGTAAATAATTTTTCTTGCTTTTGAATAAACTTATACATTAATACATTTATGTTTAAATAATGCTGTGCTGTGCTTCAATTAAGACCTTAGTATTGGCTTCGATACATTTTCAATTCCACATGCAGTGAACATAACATCGTCGAGAAAGAGAATCAAATGAACATCTACTTTATCGTTGGGAACGTTGAATTGCTTAATCCTTTGTATCGCCCGCTCCAGTTGCACTCGTGCAACAGCAATTGAAACATTCTCCGCAGCATCAATCTGGCTCAGTTGCGTTAAGGGAGCTCTTAAAAACGGCGGCCTCATCAATTTCACTCTCCTTCTCAGGCATTCATCATTGGCGTAACTACTTGGGGTGCCTAGGGGGCCAGGCCCCCTCCAGAATACTGTAGCCCCCCACCCAGGATTTGTTGTTTTTGTACTTTACTCCCTTCAGAAATATTTTGACGGGGTAACCATTAAGCCCAGGAGTAAAGTGCGTATACCCTCCTCCCCACACTTTTCACCCTCCCAAACAACATTGCTCGAGAGTATGCGTCTGTTAAAAGCTAGTTTTTATTAATTTTCTTTCGGGATGTTTAATACCGAACGTCACGATAAGCTGATTTAAGCCAGCCCATAAATGGTTAAATGCAGTTTATAACTCAATAATTTATTGATTTGGGATGATGAATATACTCAATCACCGCATACCATAACTAAACATTATCTAGACCGTAGCCAGGATTTAAATTAGGGGGGTGTGGCAACCAGAAGCAGAACAGAAGCATTCCCCGGAATTCATTTCCCAGAGGCCATTTTTAGAGACCATTTTTCAAAGGTCATGAATAATTTTCCAAAACGGATCTCTGTCCTCGTTTGTTCGGAAAATGCTTTAATGAAATCTTTTTCCAGGGGCCTTTCCAGGTAACTATTTCCCAGAAGCCATTTTCCGGAATGACTAATTTTTCAGAGTGGATATCTGTCCTTTTTTTCGGGAAATTGATTGTTTTCCGGGCACAATTTTTCTGATGCTATTTCCCAGACGCCATTTCCAGGAATCCTATTACCAGAGGTCATTTCCCGGAATGACCAATTTTCCTGAGTAGATATGTGTTCGTCTTGTTTTCAGGAAATAATTGCTTTTCTGAAACTATTTCTTAGAGCCCGTTCAAAAGACGCCATTTCCGTGAGTTGATCTTTGTCCTAATTTTTTTCGGGTAATTTCTATGAGGTAATGACCCCAAAGGCCATTTTCCAGACGCCATTTCCCGGAATGACTATTTTTTTTCAGGAGATGATTGCATTTCCGAATCCACTTCACAATGGCTAAATTTGATTTGTTTGCCCATGAACGTAAATATCGTTCGGTCTACAAAAGTTTACCAGATCAAAATTGAAATTAGAACGCAGAGGCCCACTTAGGAATGCACAAGCAGGCATGTATGTATGTAAGGTATCCACCATCCCTTCTACGACCTTGTCATGTATGCAGCTCCACTTAATAGCAAGATCAAATTGAGTTACCGGGTTGCATTCACAGTAACGCTGTATGAAGGGCCAAAAACGGTTGGGCGGACCCGTAAGCAGAGACACTTATGCGAAACCCGCGGGAACATAAGATTCTCCTTCCAACGATACGATCCAACAAATCGAATAACCCAATTCGCAATACTTATTAAGCTTTCTACGGGATGGTTTGTTAAGAAGGACACGTCACTCTCGCTGAAACTGTTGGAGTAGAATTTGCAACATCACAATCGAATCGGTAGGATATGAAAATGATACTGTTTGTTTCCTCCCTAGACGCCGGTTGTCATACCAATTCCAGCTTGAGTGATACCATGATACTTCCTCCCTTCCCAATGTATATTCAATGTCATATAGTTATATTCAAGATAAAGTGAATTAATATTATTATTTTAAAAAATATAGTGAATATAATACAAATAATATGGTGAATGGATATAAGAATGATAATAACAATTCCATTTGTGAACCTGAAAGTTTAGTAGATGCAAGAAAAAAAATTGATATAAAATTATCTCATTAAACTTGGGATATGCATGGATGATCTGAAATTATATAGCAATAGAATAGTAAACCTAAAATGTCGTGTGCTGTTCCGTTTCTTGCAATAATTTTTGTAATGAGTCTTATCGGAAATAGTGATTTTTATAGAATGAATTTAAATACAATTATGTCACATTATTCAATATCATAACATAAAATAATAAACTTACGTTATAGTTTAAGATATTAATACCAGCAGGCCAGTAAACTATAGAAAAATTCATATATCCGTAACTAAGCTGACCATCCACTCATCGATAGACTTCCACAGTTGCAGTTTCTATTGGATCTACTAAGATTAGTATTTGTTTTTACAATAATAGTCAGAGAACATAATAAACGTAGGTACAAGATATATCTTACATCTACTGGTATGTTACTGAATATAAAAATTAGATGTGTATTAATATCATAATAATATTGGGAAAACTGAAAACAGCTAATAATAAGGCGAAATAAATTTCATATGCGTATGAATTCAAAATCAGAATCTTAATAAAACTAAAATATAGCTCTTGTTCATCTGGACCCATTAATGATTTCATATGTCTGTGAAATAGGAAACAAATGATTGTAAACTGTTAGGTTTTGAAATACTACATATTTTTTAAGAACAAGGAGAGAGCTTTTTTTAAGTAGAATTTTTCGAATATGATCCTTTTTAAAAAAGACATTAAAAACCTACCTATTTTTTCAATTACATAACGTTGGTTAGATGAGCTATAACTGACAAGGATACATAAATGCGAGGCTGAAAATGACTTATAAAAAAGCATACATAATGTAGCGAATGGATGTTATAATATAAAATGATAATAAATTCATTTGTATTTACATGTCTGCAGATTGTGTTCCTGCTGCAATTGTATACGGACCCGCGCATCCACTATGAACCTGCAAGCTTAGATAATGTATCATAGCCAAGAGAAAATAAATTAATTTAAAATTATTTCACAAAACTTGGGATGTCCGTGGATGATCTGAAATTGTATAGCTTATAAAGAATAATGAACCTAAAATTTCGATGTGCTGCTCTGCTAATAAATGTGATATAACCAAAATGGAACTGACTCTTAGCTTCGGGTCTTGATCATTACTGAGCCCTTGCGGCACGTCAAGCCGGCCAATTCAGCAGGCATATGCACAAAACTAGTATGTCGTGGTATTTTTTGTAAAAAGTTGGCTTATGAATTCCATTTACTTTATTTTTGATCACTAAGTAGGTATTTGAAAAATTATTCCCTTCTTATTTTCTAATTTCTTCTAATATTAAAACTTCATAATATTAAAACTTCAAGACACATAATTTCTACACAATAACGAATCGTAGAGTTTGCGGGCCCGTGGTTTCACGAACGCGGTCTGTTTTGGGTTTTTTTTCTGCTTCCGTTATGTTTTTAGCCCAAGTCTTTCTTTGGCACTCTTGACGTTACTCGACCGTGTCCCTAGTTTTTTCGCAACATCTCGAACGGAAGTCGCTGGTTTTCGCTTGTAGGCATCCCTGATCTTTTTATCGTTATCCGAACTAACAGGACCGGATTTCCGATCACTGTTAGGCGCATCTTCAAACGTACACTGTTCTCTATATTTTCGAATCGCAGATCGTACCGCTCCGACGCTTACACCTTCTTCCTTGGCTAATTTTCTCAACGAGAGTCCGCTCACAGTGCACCATTTGTGCACGATACTTTTTCGTTGTTCCGGAGTAAGTCCGCGCATTTTGATAGGTAACACAAAACTGAGCTTTTTTTTAATGCTATGACATTCAGAAATGTGCAAACAAAAGGACGCAGCCAAAACATGTTGAAATATTTCATTATATTCAAAGTGACCGTTAAAATAAGGTGTGCTTTTACTTTCTGGAACAGTCGTTACAGGTCTTTTTGTACGTATCAATTTACTTTTAGTCTTTACTCAATACTGTTTGCTTACAGTATAAACTATCGAGTGCTGCCAAATACACCTAAATAATGTTTCGTAAGCATGATAAATTACTGTCTGAAATTTACTGCAAATATTCGTTACGCACCCTGTATGATATAGATATAAAATTGTATTTCTTGTATTGTACTCCAATGCATCGAAGGAAATACTTTCCATATCAATATAAGGCTTTCCAGGGTAAGTTAATTTACTACAGAACGATATGAAAAGTTAGTATTGATAGTTTCCCTAGAATATGGTGGTCTAAAATTTGATTAGAAGATGAAATTGAGTGAAGATTCGTTTCAATGGTCGCACAAATCAAGCACTTTTTCACCAAGCTATCTTATGCGGGTTGTGCAAGGGGAAAAGGATACCTGACTACATCTGATATATCGATTTTTTTCAGATCTTGATCAATTCCAAGCCTACATGCAGATAAACTTCTTCGAGACTGGCCTTCTGCTTCATTTGCACGAGTGAAAAATGTTTCTTTTGCTTGCCTCCGGATTGTATTGAAATTAATACTACTGAATCATTACTTCTTCTCGTATTCAATCCTGATTAATTGGACGCAACTGGTGTACTGAAGAAAAGAAAACTCTTTTTCATGGCTCTCCAGTGGATAAGCCTCGTCCCTTCTGTGACTTACCGCCTGCAAGTAAGCATGTGTTCCTTAGTTGGTAATAAGGTGCTATTCAAGTATATAACCATGTTTGCATCATTATTCATTACTTGTGTGTTTTATTACAATCCTGCTTACAGCGTGAAGAGAGGCCAGAAAATTGCTTTGCCTCAACCGATCGGCACTCGAACTCAATAGTTTGAAGTTCTGACTTTCAGTTGCACTTCTTCCGGTGACGAAAAGCATAATTAACAGTACACACTTATTCATAATTTACAAACAACTAACGGATACATCTCTTCACCCAATATTGCTCTTACAAATATCTAGACGGCCTCGATGGGGTAAAAATTCAAATTTCCAAATTGTGGAACTAGAAGCAGCCGTTTCGGATCCGGATATTTTGGAACGACAATGATTTCTATGGTTACCGAAGCCGCAGGGAGAACCGATAGAAATTCATAAATATTCGATGAGCCTACTCTGGCAATCGACAGCTTGGGCAATAAATTCACATCCAAAAGGAAACTGTCGATTGATCGACCGAAAATTGTAGTTTATAGGTTTATAAGAAAACATGTTCCTGCGGTGCATGAAGGCAGGTATTGAATGCTTCAATTCACACTTACCACAAAACGTTCAGGCCAAGGAGCAGGAACGGGCGATGGAGGTCATTTATTGATAAACATCTAGAGCCCACAATCAATAATTGTAGATGAAGCAGGAGCGGGGAATGTGTGTGTACTGAATGGTGAAATTTCGGAAACAGAACAGCCCAATTGAAAATATAAAATGAACGTTTCCTCGGGGAGTACGGAATGGAAACCAGGTTCACATTTTGTGAATTGTTTATTGGATTTTTGCCTCGATGTGAGTCCATTTGAATATTTCCAGAGAAGGGAAGTTTTCTGATTCGTTCGCTTTCGAGAAATACTTGCATTTTTTCGTCTCTCCCTACTTGTGCGATAGTAGGATTCTGTTCCAATGGAATTGGTGTCGTAAATCTTATCAAACAGATATTTGCTTCAAAAGTTAGATTCATCGTTTCATTCTAGCATTTTTATTGGAATAAATTAAAATTCTACTATCCTCACCATTGCTAGAAAGCTCCGTTTTGTCTACAGGTAGCAGATTTTTCGTTGTTCTTTACTTGTTTGAAAATTTATATTTGTTCGAGACACCAAAGAACTCTGCACAATTTAAACAAAACCTGTCATTTATAACATCAAACGGCATTGGAAATAAATTCATCAAGATTAATCTGCTATTTAACCCAGAACTGGAATCTTAAAAATAAGAACTATTCTTAAAAGGCCCTGTCAGCTACTTACTCAAACGCACAACCGAACCGGCATCAATCCAGAGCGTAAATCTTCTTTATCGAAACCGAAAATTCCCCATCATCGAGAGTACGAGATCCCCCATCTCGTGAAGCAAAGCATATATTTGCCCAAACTGCGTACGGTTCGCTGGTCGATACCATTAGCAATTGATCTCCTGGCACTCGCACGCACAAAAACCACAGGGGGGTGGAGAAATTTTTCCGACTTTCGAGTTTTCCTGTTGAGCTGGGTATCGTAAGCCAGACCTTGAGCAACGGTCATAATTCCGGCCGACTTTGCCAGACCTTCATCATCATTCACATTCAATGGCCTCTCACCACGGCCACCGCTTCTGGCGGCAGAGGGTGACGTCAATTACTGTTTAATGTTTGTTTTTCTACCAGGATTCGCAATCATGCGGGATTTCATGAATATGGACCTTCACATGAGGTATTTAAGGCTCGATGGGGCGTAAATGGAGAAGGGGCGATTTTCGCAATGCATGATAAATGTGACGTTTATTATGTTTCGATATTCGAAAGGAATGTTTTGGGTCGCATTGTGTCTGCTTCATTGAAGTTACGAGTATTGTCATAAGAAGTGTGTTGAGATATCGGTGGAAGATGCCAGTTTTGCGTGGCGGTTAGAAATAATTACTGACATTGGCATGTTGTTTAAGAATAGGAGTATTACCGCCCTAGTAGCACAGTTGTTGCTATTTGGTTGAGATAACATAAATATGACTTGCTTAGTCATAATCAAGTTTCTACAACTAATTATGATCGTTGTGTGCTACTTGGGCGTGTTTATGTTCTAAGTGATATTTAAGGTAACTAAAATACCAAGGTGGTCTCCATAATGGTCTATTTCATCGCCACTTTGAATTGTTGAAAAAAACTACTTTTGGGGTTTCTTACAACTATGCTTTCAAAAATCGAATGTGGCAATTTCTATATTTTAACAATTTGAACCTAAAGTATACTATTGCAATTATTTAACTGTGGCGACCCCAGCGTAGCGGTTAATATCCAAACATCTCACGCTACAGTCCCGAGTTCGAATCTCACCGCCGGAAAAGTTACGAAAATACCCAAAAGGTATTTGAGTGACTACGATGAGAGATGAACTAACCCCTGGGCTGAAAATCTCGATAATAAAAGAAGAAGAAAAATTACCAACACTACAATCGATATGATAACCAAGTACCCAGGTATGTTCATGACCGAACCGACTCTGCTCAAAGCAACTACAACTCAGAACTATTTAAAAAAAAATAGGGTAACGAGATGTAATGATAGCTTAGCTCCTTCATTCAGCCTTTGGGCAATTTCATGGGCAATTTCATTTTAGCCGTTATTCATCAATTATTAGTTATATACTTGGGTGATGTTTTCGATTTCCTTCATTTTTGAGCAGGTTTCAATGGTTAAGCTGAACAAATTATCTTCATGATCTTCAAATGAACTAAATTTAGCTAAATTGAAATCGATATGCTTAGTAATGCGTTCCAGATGTAGACAATATAGCAACACGTTTTAAATTAAAACGTGAAACTTTCCCCTACTTTTTTCACCCCTTTTGGCCAATCTTCCTTAAACTTTTCAACAATATTAGCTGGTTCGAAGCCCAAAAAATTTCAATAGGACGAATCTCTGGGCAGTTTGGTGGATTTATCACCTTTGGTACAAATACGACATTGTTCCTTTTGTACCACTCCACTATGGTACGAATGCACAAATTTCGCGACAAAAATCGATAACTCGAAAACCATTAACTTTAGACAGATGGTGTTCTCGAGAGACTTAATTTAAAAAACAAGATCTATCTTTTGGTTTGAGTGCTGACTAGGGTGGTCCGTTTTTGTTCATAATAATAATTTCAACTTTTTATTCTTATGACTTAGAGGATTTTTTGCTTTGACAGAATTGTAGATATTTTATTTTAATGAAACTTTGCTGAAGAAATTTTACTTCTATCCTATTTACGTATCGTTTTATAACAGTTTTTCTAACTTTCCTTAGGGTGGGACTTAAAAAACAGTTTTTTTGCTGTAACTTTTTTATTTCAATGTGAATTTGAAAACTTTGTAAGGATGACTTTTAAGGGTATATAATGTTGCTGATCGAAAATAATGCAGAAAAAATGCAAAACTATCAAATATTAAAACGAGTTTTTTTTTCTCAAGCGGACAAAAGGGGACAAATAATTCTGCATAGATCGTGTAGATGGAAGTTTGAACTTTCAGTTTATGTACTTTGGGTTTGCAAATATTTGCAAATAAAAAAATGAGATATCTTGCAAAAACGTATTTTTGTTTACACTTTAACCCCTATAACTAACTTATTGCAATAACTAGCAACTATTTTGTATCTTTAAAATATGCGTCATTATATACCCTAAAAGTCATCCTTGCAAAGTTTTCAAATTCAAATTGAAATAAAAAAGTTACAGCAAAAAAACTGTTTTTTTTTTAAGTCCCACTCTAAGGAAAGTTAGAAAAACTGTTATAAAACGATACGTAGATGAGATAAAAGTAAAATTTCTTCAGCAAAAATCCATTAAATTGAAATATCTACAATTCTGTCAAAGCAAAAAATCCTCTAAGTCATAAGAATAAAAAGTTGAAATTTTTATTATGAATAAAAACGGACCACTCTAGTCACCACTCAAACCAAAAGATAGATCTTGTTTTTTTAATTAAATCTCTCGAGAACACCATCTGTCTAAAGTTAATGGTTTTCGAGTTATCGATTTTTCTCGCGAAATGTGTACATTCGGACCTTAGTGCACTCTGGTGCATTTTTGGAGTAATTAGAGGAACCAAGATCATGCCAAAATATTGTAGTCTACAGACCCATTCTCTCCTTGGTACGCAAAACAGTGGTCGCCGAAGTACTGAGCTTTTGCAGGGTCAGTGGCACCGGGTTTTGTACCCCGTCTCGGGGAATCTACGTAAGAGCACTGTTTTTTGATACTCCGGTAATGTGGTTTGAACTGCTCCAACGCTCACACCTTCTTCTTTTACCAGTTTTCTGATCGAAAGGTCACTGACGGTGCGCCGTTTGTGCACAACCCGTTTTCTTTGCTCTTGAGAAAGACCACGCATTTTCAAACTTCCGTGCGAAAAAAATGACAACATCAGTTTAATATGGATGTAAACAACAGGATGCAGCCAAAAGTAGGTTGAATACTGCCCTCATTTTTAATTGACAGTTAATCATTAGTGTATTTATAACGATCGAAACAGTGTATACCATAGATCCAATATTAGGGACACATTATTGTTTATTTTCTTCACTATGGCCACATTTTGTTATTACATAGAAAACTTTGATTATTATTTGTTAATATCAATAAAGTTTTCTTTAGAAATGTATGAGTATGTCGTAGTTTATTTTTCAAAGGACTTATCCAAACAAAAACCTTTTACAACTAGAACTGAAACATGCCGTTACCAATGCTGCGTTGTAGTTCTACTTTTCGGGCAAATTGTTGCAATGACTGATGACAGTCATATAAGCGGTTTTTGGTTTGATTTACAAGTCATTTTTTTAAACGCGAATTAATGAACTACCAATATTTTTAAAACATCGCATTGAGATTAACGTGTTTTAGTTTTATTTTTGAAAGTTCCAAATTTTGAAACTGGCAAGCAGTTTGCAACAAACTTGCAAACTCCGCGTTGGGATCGGCCTTAACAAAATCTATATAATAGGAATTTTAGTATTTTATCGTCGATTGATAATATTTAAAAAATTATCTATGTGTGAAAAAGTAATTTTATTCTATTTAGTGTTCTGAAATTTGATGCTGAGTATTGCGAATGAAGCATTTAATGGAACGCTTGGAATGCATATAAAAATGAACCAAAGCAGCGCAATTAACCGATCGTTTTATAACATCTTTAAGGTCGTATAAGAAGTTTTAAAGATGGACTGCATAACATGCTGTTGACAAGATAATGTCTTATCTAGTCTAAATTTTAAAGTAATGTTTGTTTTTAATATGTTGAAAATGTTAAGGAATTCCCATTACTTTTTATAAATTTTTCACATCGATTAAAAAGCAGACCTAGCCCATTTGGGCAGAACTGCCCACATCCTCTTGAGAAACGGTTACAAAATTGGTCTAACTACAAGAAAAATGAACAAACATATTTTTCGGAACTATAGCATGCAATAAGAATCACCATCAGCATTTGATTCATTGTGATGGACCACAACAGACGCAATTTTTTCTAAAATTTCTGGAGCCAAATGACATTTCACTAAGCAGATGCTCTTCTTTTTCTAGCATTTCAAGCATATTGTTTTCACAAATCGCTTATTGCTTGCTCTTAACTTAATGTTCTAGATGCGCTTCCACAGTTATTAATTGAGAGCTTTCGATGCCAGGTACCATTTTTGCATTAGTATGATTGTGTGTGGCAAGTACCCATCATACCCTATGCCCAGGGAGTCGAGAAATATCCTTAACGAGAAAATTCCTGGACCAGACCGGGAATCGAACCCTGCCACCTTCAGCATGGTATTGTCTTGTAGCTGCGCCTTTACCGATTTAGCTAAGGGAGGACCCAGAGAAGATGCTCTTGTACGGTTATTATGATGTTATAATTACTAACTAAAATGATTTGCAATGGACCATCATACATTCGACTGCTCTCAAGATGTATTCTGGCCTCAATTTCAACTTCACGCCATAGTTTTGGCCAAAATTACAGTACCGGTAAAAACTTTGATTACAATCTATATAATAAAAATGAGTTGGGGTTTCTTTGTCACGATTTAACTCGCGAGCGGAAGAACCGTTTGGCATGAAAATTTGTACGCATGAGTTTTTGAGGCCGGGGAACGTTTGTAAGATAGTAAGAGACCCCTCCCTCCTCTGAAAAGGGGGGCTCCCATACAAATGAAACACAAATTTCTACACAACTCGAGAACTAATCAAGCAAATGAAACCAAATTTAGCATGTGTGAGTTTTTGAAGGCAAAAAAGGTTTTTATGGTAGCTTGAGAACCCTCCCCGTCATAAAAGGGGGCTCCCATACAAATAAAACACAATATTCTGCATTACTCCGGGAACTAATCAAGCAAACGGAACGAAATCTAGCATGTGGTGGTTTTTAAAGACAACAAATGTTTCTATGTTGGTTTGAGACCCCTTCCCATCCTTAAGGAGGGGGGGGGGGAGGGCCTCCGATACAAATGAAATACAATATTCTGCATGACTCGAGAACTAATCAAGCAAATTGAACCAAATCTGGCAAGTGGAGGTTTTTGTAGATGAATACTGTTTCAATGCTAATTTGAGACCCCTCCCTTTTCTGAAGTTGGGGAGGGGCTCCCATACAAATGAAACACAAATTTTTGCATAACTCGAGAACTAATCAAGAAAATTGAATCAAAAATGGTATGCGGGGTTTTTTGAATGCAAAAAATGTTTCTATGGTGAATTCAAACACAAATTTCAACCAATCCTGAGAATTATCCAGGTAACTAAGCTACAAACTGTGTAAGTTGTCTGGGTAAGAAGAATGTTCTGATAGAAGTTTGAACTCCTTATTACTCAAAAAAAAAAAATCATTAAAAAAAAAGCGTCAGTTCTATGTACTGTTCATTCATTTAGTTGCAGGCGTAGCAACGCTCGCACCGGGATCAGCTAGTTATCACTAAAAATTTCGAAAGCAGTCTTTTTTTGTCGATGATTGAAATGATACATTTTTAGTAAGGCAAAAGTGTTCGAGTGCTTGGTAATCTAGACTATTTTAATGTTTTATAAACAATTTTAATGGACAGTGTAGACCATGTGTCTAATCCACCATGACGATTTTTAATGATGCCAACAGAAATGCTTCAAACTTGCTAAATATAAGAGAATTTTCTATTGTTTTTTTTATCTTTAGAATGGCGCATAATAGTGAAACCCAAAGTTGCACAATGAAAGCTTCCTCGAATATGATATTTTGATAAGCGTTCTGAGCATTAACAATCTTAAGGTTTCTGGTATTTATTTAATAGGTCAGATTGTAATTTTTTTACCATGAGTTGTGCATATTCTCCTCATGACATTTCTTAAACTAGCATGTCATGATCATGTATTTCTGCAACTGTTTTTACTCTGAAATTAATTGCTCATAACCTATTTGTTATAACGATGCTAGAAACTTACAAGATAAGGCATCATCATGGTGAAAGCAGATTATTGAAAACATCTTGAAAACGTACACGGTGTTCAATAAGTTCGGATACACTTTCAAAATTTGTTAAAAAAATGTAAACATGTTTTTTTATTTTTTGGATTTATGTTATTGAAAGCTATGTTTACAAGGAACGTTTACAACATTTCTCTTGGAATGACCCCCCCTTTGTACTCCTTAACGAGCTTCAAACGTTTCTCGAACGCGTCGCAGGCGGCACGCACGGACTGCATGGGCATTTCGTCCCAGATTTTGAGAATTACCGTCTTGAAATGATCCAAAGTGCTGACCTTGTATTCGTTCAGCTTCGCCATCATATAGGACCAAACAAAAAAGTCGAGAGGATTCAAGTCCGGGGAGCTGGGAGGCCACAAAGTTTTGTCCAGAAAGTCGGTTAAATTGTCCCGACACCAGGCTTGAACCACATTTGCCGCATGGGCTGGTGCACCGTCCTGCTGGAACACGTAGTGCTCATCGCCGTAGAGGCTTCGGAGACTGGGGCAACAACCTTTTCCAAAACCTCAGTTTTGTAGTACGCCGCGTTGATTTTGACGTTTTTTTCAATAAACACCAAGGGTAGCTTACCACGTTTGCATACTGCCCCCAAACCATCACCGACGCGGCACTTTGGAACCGAGGGATGTTTATATTGGATTCAGGAATGCTGTCCCTCGATGGCGCCCACACCCGGTCATTTTGCACATTGTGCGGCTGCTGCAGCACGAACAGTTTCTCGTCCGAAAAAACAAACTCCTGACCAGCGTGCCGAGAGGATCCTCTTAGCTCGATCCAACCGCTTTTTGCTGGTAGCCTCCGAAACGCCATGGACCTTACGTTTTTGTAAGGCCTGAAACCAAGGTCCTTGGTGAGTATGGTGTGAGCGGTTCCAATGGAAACGTTGAGATCTGCAGCCGTTTTCCGGATTGAGCGGTTCTTTTTGCGCCGAATTCGCTCCCTCACGATCTTGATGACCCGTGGCGTCCTCGCTGAACGCGGCCGACCGGATCTCGCACGGTCATTGGTCGAGGACGTCTCCCGGTATCGCCTGATGGTCGTGTAGACAAAGTTCCGCTTGACCCCATGCGATTTCAGCAGCCGGAATATATCGCCGGGTCGCTCACCGTTCAAAAAACGCTTAATTACGAAGTCCCGATACTCTTTCATCGCGCGTAACAAACGAACAACAACTAACAGAATGTCAACACCGCGCACATTCGGTAGCGTATGAATGAAGCTAAAGCTGACACCAATACCAATGCAGAATATGTACATGGCGCATACCTACGCA
This sequence comes from Aedes japonicus, assembly GCA_034211315.2. Lineage (NCBI taxonomy): Eukaryota > Metazoa > Arthropoda > Insecta > Diptera > Culicidae > Aedes > Aedes japonicus. The sequence goes on from JASCZW010001786.1 coordinate 65,457, forward strand.
ATGATGAAAACTTGTATTCGAGCTTATTGAACACCGTGTATTATTAGTATTAAATCTGTATCTAAAAACTTCTCGTGTGACCTTAAAGATGTTTCAAATAGATCGATTTATTGCGCTGTTTTGGTCATATAAGATACGATAAGATCATTACATAACAAGTTGTGTTACTTGGGAAGGGTATTCCATCGAGCCGATCCTAATGCAGGTAACCCAACTAAATCTGAACCATTGTGAGGCCGGCCGCCCAGCAGCTGCTGTGTCAGACAGTACGCGAGTCGGCATCGGAAATCGCTACATTCTCCAGCGTGCGGAAGGAGGACCATCCACCCCATTCTCCCGCAGATGAAAGCGAGGGAACGAAACTCGCGAAACCCAGTACCTTGAGCGCGACCTTACAGCATGAGCGTGCCTGTGAAAGTCAAACCGAGGAATGGAAGATCGCCCACCTCCAAAGAACATGCCTCCACGCAAGACGGCGGATGCAAAGAGCGTGGTCAGACGTCGATAGAATCGAGCGTAGAGGGGCGCTAGCCACCGCGAAGACCGCGCTAAAGAGGGAGATAAAGACAAGCAAGCGAGCCTGCTTCGAGGGCCTGTGTCAGAAAGCCAATACGAATCCGTGGGGTGACGCCTATCGGGTAGTAATGGCCAAAACCAAAGGAATGGCGGCTACAACCTGGCTCAGCCGGACACCCGTGACCACGTGGGCATTGACAACGTCACAATGGGGGCCGACGACGAGGTGATGATGACGAACGAAGAACTCATTGCGATAGCAAAGTCGCTAAAAGTGAACAAAGCGCCAGGACCGGATGGTATTCCGAACCTGGCTGTCAAGACGGCTATCTTGGTTGATCCCGGAATGTTCAGGGTGGTAATGCAAAGGTGTCTGAGCGAGGGCGTCTTTCCAGATGCTTGAAAAATTCAGACACTAGTAATGCTACCAAAGACGGAGAAGCCACCAGGAGATCTATTGGCGTATAGACCTATATGTCTGTTGGATACAGCGGGTAAGGTGTTCGAGAGGGTAATCCTCAATAGACTGACAAAATACACGGAGGGTATAGGCGGTCTGTCTAACAACCAGTTTGGCTAACAAGGGAAGTCGACAGAGGATGCCATTCAGTCCGACACCAAGACGGCTGAAGTGGCAATCCATCGCAAGAGGCGAGGAGTACGTTTCTGTGCAATGGTCATCCTTGACGTGAACAATGTGTTCAAAAACGTTTGCATTAGAAAAATGGACAAAAATTGTCGATTTTTTATGGATTTACAGCATCAATCATAGTAACCCATGAGTCAGCAGACAAAATTTGACAGCTCTATCAGTCGAACTCTAACCGTGATGGCAAAAACAGTGAAGCAACTCCGTTCAGAAGTGTGCGCGTTCAAAGATCGGCACCACACCGCGTCGAAAACGGACATCGTGTGGCACTTTTTGGACGCCGAATACGCCCGTTCTGGCATCTACAACATCTTGGCACTAAGAGAAAACAATCAAAGCATCAAAAAAAGCTCGGTCCCTGACGGTCGACAACCTTGAGCGACAAGAAGCTCCAAAGGATGGTGAAGAGGAAGACCGAGGGAAAAGTGGCTACATCGCTGCGTGCGCTTGGCCAGGAGATCGGTTCAACCGGTTCAAACAGTGAAAAAGTACTTGGCGGAAGTCACGTCCACTGGTTTCGAAGCTGCAGACAATGACGCAGCGGCAGCGGCTGAATAAGATGGTCAACTCGATTCTTCCGGTGAATCACGACGTGGCGGTGGTGATGGACGACTAGACCTATCTCACCCTGGATGGTAACGACTGGCAGGGCACTTCGTATTTTATTTCCCCCACGAAGGAAGTGAGCTCCGAGGTGAAGTTCATTTCACACACCAAGCTCCCCAAAAAGGTGCTGCTGTGGCTGACAATCAGCGAGAAGGGGATGTCAAAGCCGCTCTTCTTTCGCTCCGGACTGGCCGTGAACAGAGAAATTTATAGTACGGATATGACGTCAGCCCACTACTTGAAGCGATTGTTGGAGGAGATGGAGCGGCTGAATATCGGTATGGTACCCTAGTCGGTGAACCCGCCCAACGTCCCCCATCTTGGCTGCGTCCCATCAAGAATTTCTGGGCCAACCTGAAGCGTAAGATCTACTTCATCAATTTTGTCGCGAAAACTGACGAGGAATTGATAAATAAAACGAAGAAAGAACTCAAAAACATGCCTACACGTATGTTTTCGTCCGCTATGGCGAATGTTCGGGTTAACTGCCGGAAGGCCACTTGCAAGGGCGTAGAAATTTTAATTAAGAAAGCTGAATAATTACCTTGCATGAGAAGTTTATCAAAAGCCTGTCCAAGGTTTTTTTATCACCATCCAAAAAAGTCCATTTTGTTTAATGCAAACGTAAGCGCCAGTTGGGTGGCTATCGCCAATTCGCTCCAACGCCTTCAGGTTCCTGGGTACCTGTACAAAATTCTTGGAAGCTACTTCCAGAATCGCGTACTGGTATACAACCTAGAGGTACGTCAGAATCGTGTCCAGATCACCACAGGCGTCCGTCCCACAAGGTTTGATCCTGGGTCCGGTGCTATGGACCACGATGTACGATGAAGTACTGCGGTTTGCGTTCCCGAACGAGGTGAAGATAATCGGGTTAGCGGATGACATCACCCTGGAGATATGTGGTGAATCCATTGAAGAGGTCGAGCTAACAGCCTCGCACTCCATTGGCATTGTGGAGAGATGGATAAGTTCCAGAAAACTGGAACTAGCCTACCATAAGACTGAGATAACGGTGGTTCATATCGAAGCAACATGCGACAATCAGTGCAGGTAACTGCACAATTGAATCGAAGAGGTCTTTGAGGTATGTTGGGGTCATGATCGACGATAAGTTGTCCTTTATCAGTCACTTTGATTACGCCTGCAAGAAAGCCTCTATGGCTATATCGGCATTATCCCGCATGATGTCGAATAGTTCGGCGGTGCAAGGGAGTAAGCGTAAGCCTTTGGCCAGTGTCGCCCTGCCCATACTTAGGTAAGGCGGGACGGCATGGATCACCGCCTTGAGTGCGAAAAACTACACTAAAGACTGGACTCGGAAAAAATGAGACACACAGAAATTCATTTATAATCGGATACTTCTCAAAATTTCAGGGATTAAATAACTATATATAATCTATGTTTTGGCATAATTTTTTGAATTTCCTCCCCCAAGCTGAATGCTCGTACATTTCTTTTAACACTGCTCATGAGATCTTGGGCAAGGCTTTGTCCATCTTCCTTGCACAATTTCTCCCAGTTTTTCTTCAAAGCTTCATCGAATTTGAATGTTTTTCCGCTTTTATTCAACTCTTTCATTATCGCCCAAAACTTTTCGATCGGACGAAGTTCTGGTGTATTCTGGCGTAATGACACGAAGCGAGATCCAGCTAGAACAGCGTGGGGCCACGGTGAGACCGAAGGAAGGGCAGCAAGCGCTTCTGGAAGCATTCTTCTCGATAAATCTGCCCGTTTATGGTGCAGGTTGTAACGAACGGCTTGTTGTATCATCCGCACTCGCAGATCGCCTGCCACAACAGGTACTTCTTCGCGAATTTGTCCATCTTTCTCTTCCGGAACTTTTCCGGAACCTCCATGCGGGACGTACCGACAAAAAAATCGAGGCCTGGGATTTGTTTGGTGCCGCCCTGATATATGTTTCGTCGTCCATGACGAGACAGCCTGGCTTGACCAGCCACTTACGGTACAGCTTCCGCGCACGCAATTTGACCACCGTGTCTTGCTTGTGAGGCCAGTTTGGCGCCTTTTTGACCTTAAAAACACGTAGCCCAGCCCGCTTCATGGTCTGCTGGACGAACCACTTCGACGAATTGACCTTTTTGGCCACGTCTCGGGAAAGGTTCGGGTTATTCTTAAAGTACTGCCTTATCTTCAGCGCCTTCTCTGGGTATTCCGTTTTTGGTTTTCGGGCGCTTTCAGCGCGCCGCTCGATGGTCTTCGTCTCCTGGAACATTTTCACAACGCGGGACACGGTGGAATGGTGCATTCCAAGCCTTTTGCCGATCCATCTGTGCGACTGATCAGGATTATCGATCACCACGCCCAAGATTTGCTGGCGTAGCTCTTCTTGTTTCGAATGCATCTTGAAAACTACTTGACAGATCGCGATTTAGTACATGTAAACATAAAACTCCTTACTAGTATTACCCAAAATTTCATTAAGTTTTACCTGCTCGATAAAAAGTTACACTCAAAACAAAGTGTCGCATTTTTTCCGAGTCCGAGGGTTCGCACAGGCTTAAATGCCTAAGCATGATTAGTGGATACCAAACGGTACCACGCAACACGATCTGCGTCCTAGCGGTGATCATGCCAAAGGCATTGTAATAAAAGAGGATGTAGAGTGCTTTGAACAACGTGGAATAAGAGGTATTCGGAAGACCATTAGAGCCGCATCTATGGTTAAGGGGCAAAGGGAATGGAACAACTCCGCCAAAGGTCGGTAGACACACCGAATTATCCCGGAACTATCCGGGTAGATTGGTAGGCTACACGGTGAAGTGCACTTCCACTTAACACAGATATTGTCAGGCCACGGATTTAAGATAATATCTGCACAAATATGGATATGTACAGTCATCCGCATGCCCGGAGTGCGCGGGAGTCGAGGAAACCTCGGAACATATGTTCTTAAAATGCCGAAACGACCAGCGGCAAGTCGCAGCGACCACCTAACTACTAAAGCCATACCCAAGTAACACACAAATCATCTTTTTAAGAATAATTTTTCTTTGGATGTTTTATAATTGTATTATATATAAATTTCTTACATAATACATAATACATAATACATAATACATAATACAATACATAATAATTAATACTTTATTATTGTTCTTAAAACCATGGTTCCATACATTTAAAAAAACATGAGCAGGACAAAATGTAATGGGTAATTCTAAATAATGTTGAAATTACTTTAACATGTTTTGCAAAAAAAGTATTCTTTTTCATTTCGATGAATATTTATTGTACAAGATTGTGGTTTCACTGCCAAAGGGAAGCAAATCATAGATATTCAGAGTTGACTTTTCAACAATCGGAATTGGCTTAGCAAAGAAGCTACAAACCTATCATGTCAAGAACAAGTGTTCAAATCCCATGCTTGGGGACGTTATTATTTAGCATGAAGGTACTTTTTTTTAACTTTTGGCGCTTTTTACGTCATATTAAGGTATGAAATAAAGTATCACACACTTATATTTATAACCTGTTTTCGTCATTGGGCAGTGTAAGAAAACGAAAACTAATTTGGTCCGGTCTCGGTGTTAGAATTAAATTTATTGCGGTATAACTCGGGATGACTGTGATGGCTTTAGAGGTTTATTTTCAACTGACGATCTGGCTCTTGTATGCTAGTTATATAGGATGCTCATGATCCGACAAAAAAAGGTTCGAAAATCTACCTACTATCGTTCATGCGATCGTTTCGGTACGATGATAAAGACATCTGGACTATTGATATAGGATTGAGTGAGATAACTATTTTTACCTAATCTAGTACCACAGTAGGGTGGTTCACTTTTAAGAATTAATATTTAACATAGCCGGCCACCGTTGGAAAGTTCACTTTTCAAACAAACCCTATTCTTCTAACTACTAGGTGGATTATACGGTATTTTAATAACTTTATAAATATAAATTTTCGTAACACGTGCTTCTTCGGTCTGTTCACACATTCAGCGACCTTTTTGATTTGCTGGGCTTCAGATTCTCTTCGATTGGCGGATTGCCCATTTAACGTCTTGGATGGCTGGATACGTGAAAGGTTTCATCACTGACGCTGGTTCTCGACGATTTGGAGAAGACGTGACGGCTGACCTCAAGCGTTGTAGAATGATATTTCCGTAAACCTCGGGACAGGACTTCGGAGCGGATTGTGTTGAGCTTGACGAAAACCTCTTGGGATGGTTGCAGCTTCGAATGGAGTGTTCCTCGGAAGTATCACGTGGGTGGATGTCAGTAGCCGTTTATTGGATGCAGTCATCATCGGGTGGTCAATCGGTCAGAGAAAGCATTCTCAGAGATCGTTGATGTCATTGTCGGTGAGAACGAAAAAAGCATTAGCTATATATTGCACAGATGTTAGTAGGCGGGACAAAAACAAAGCACAGTAGCGCGTAGTATGTTGTTACATCTCAGAGAGAAGTAGATCATCACCAGCAGAAGCTGGTTCTTGTACGGGGAGCACGCACACCTTCGAGACTGCGCGTCGGTATTCACCATCTTTGGTCCGAACAGAGACCACTCGGACATTGCCGTCGTCGCCGCGGAAGACCTTGGTAACACGGCCGTAGTGCCACTTAAGTGGCGGTAGGGATTCGTCCTTCAATAGGACCATTGTGCCGATGCTGATATTGTCCCGTAAACGAGTCCATTTCGTCCGGGGGTGAAGTCCAGAGAGATAGTCTGTACTCCAGCGCTTCCAGATGCGCCGGACGAATTCCTGGATTTGCTGGTAACGGTCCAAGCAATTCGTAGGTAGCTTCTCATACGAAGGTTCTGGGATCGAGACCAGAGGTCGGTGAATCAAAAAGTGACCCGGAGTGAGAATTTCCAGGTCTTCAGAGTCGGAAGTTAGCGGCGTTAACGGTCGGGAGTTCAAGCAGCTTTCAATCTGGGCCAGAATCGTTTCGAGGTCATCTTTGAGAAGCACAGCTGTCCCAATGGTTGATTTGAAGTGCTTCTTAAACGATTTTACCGCCGCTTCCCAAAGTCCGCCGAAATTGGGAGAGCGAGGCGGTATAAATTTGAAGAATATTCCTTGGTCGCCACAATGAGCAGTGATGGCGTGCTTGTGTTGCTGTGACATGAATTGCTCCTTGAGTTCAGACAAAGTTCGCGAAGCTCCAAGAAAGTTTCTGGCATTGTCACATTCAATCACCGCTGGTCTACCACGGCGAGCCACGAAGCGCTTCAGAGCATCAATGAATGACGCTGTCGTCAGGTCGGCTACAAGTTCGACGTGTATCGCCTTCGTTGCTAGGCATACAAAAATTGCAACATAGCATTTGACTGGGTTCGATTTTCTTATAGGGTAACGGTAGAAAAGCGGTCCGCACAAGTCAACTCCAGTGTTGAGGAACGGGAAGGATGGAGTCACGCGCTCCGACGGTAAATCACCCATGATCTGCTCAGCTACACTAGGTTTACAGCGAAAGCATTTTAAGCAATTGTGGACTACTTTTCGCGCCAGGTTGCGAATTCATAGGGGCCAAAATTTCTCACGTACACTCGCGATCATCAGCTGCGGGCCAGCGTGCAACAGCTTTTGATGATAGGAGGTCATAATGAGTTCTGTTAGCGGATGATGTGCGCGCGAGGATAATCGGATGTTTTCGGTCTTCAGAAACAGGTGCGTTTCGAAGCCGACCACCGATACGCAGGATGCCATCGATGATGATCGGACGAAGATTTTTCAATTTCGAGTTCGGTTTGAGTTCTTTGTCTGCCTTAAGAGCTCGGATGTCTTCTTGAAATGATTCGGCTTGGGCTATACGAACGCAAGTGATTGTAGCTGCATGGAGTTCTGATACTTGAATGAAACCACTGATCTTATGCTGCCGGTTGACAGGCCTACTATTGTAAATAAATCTTTGTAAGAGGGCCACCAAACGGACTAATGCCGTGAATGAAGATCGAAGGCCGATGATAGGATTAGCAGGCTGACATTGTACCGGAAGTACGATCGATCGTTCTTCTAGCTCTCCGGCCAGGAACTCTGCGTCGGATGTTCGTATATGTGATGGCCAAAACCTGGGCGTTTGTTGGAGCCAGGTTGGGCCATGCCACCAGAGGTCAGTTTCTTTTAGTTGAGTGGGCAGCATCCCACGAGAAATTATATCGGCGGGGTTTTCCAGTCCAGCAACGTGTCCCCAAACTCCGTGTTTGGTAAGATGTTGAATTTCGGAGACTCTGTTTGCTACAACAGTTTTCCAGCGCGATGGATTTCCGGCCAACCAGTGTAGCACAATAGTGGAATCGACCCAGTAGAAACATTTCAGATCGATCTTCAAACTTTGCTGGACCTTCTGGAAAAGGTGACTGAGCAGCAAAGCACCGGAGAGTTCAAGCCGAGGAAGACTAACTTGCTTCTGTTTCTTGCTACTGCCAATAGGAGCGACCTTTGATTTTGAGGTGAGGAGATGGACAGAAATCTCTCCACTGGCTGACAACGCACGAAGGTAAATGCAAGCTCCGTATGCTCGCAGTGAAGCGTCACTGAAACCATGTGCCTCGACAATGATGGGTTGATTAATAGGAATAACCCACCGTGGGATGGTGATAGTATCGACAGTTGTAAACTCGTTTCTAAGCTGCAGCCAACGTTGTTGAAGTTCTTCGTCCAACGGTTCGTCCCAGGTTTTCTTATTCTCCCACAGCTCCTGCATAAAGCACTTGGCAAGAACGATGACAGGGCCTACTAACCCAAGAGGATCGTAAAGACGAGCGGAATCCGAGAGAGCGAGACGTTTGGTGATGACAGCATCGTTAGTCCACTGCGGTACGTGGAAACCGAGCATGTCAGTGGCTGGTGTCCACTTTAGGCCTAGGGTTTTGACGAACGAGGTGGAATCAAGATCAAGGACGACTCTTTCATCACGGAGTTCGACGGGAATCTGTTCCAGTATTTCTGTTGAGTTTGACGACCATTTGCGAAGACTGAGTCCAGCTGACTTCAGTAACTCCAGGAGTTGGGTATATACGATGTTTCCTTCGTCCACATTGTCGACTCCACTAATCATGTCGTCCATGTAGAAATCATTGGCAAGAACTGCTGCAGCTGCTGGATGGGGCAACTTTCCTTGGTGTGCCAATTCCTGGAGGCACTTAGTGGCTAGATAGGGGCACATGACGTTCCGTACGTTACAGTCTTGAGTTGGAAGAGACGAATCGGACCATTAGGACTGTCTTGCCATAAAATCTGTTGAAGCGATCTATCGTTCTCGCTCACCCAGAATTGTCGATACATCTTCTCAATGTCAGAAGTAATCGCGTGTTTTGGGATTCGGAAGCGCATTGTAATGCACAATAGGTCCTCCTGCACAACCGGACCAACCATCAAGGTATCATTTAACGAAATTCCGGTATCTGTGGCACACGACGCATCAAAAACGACCCGCAGTTTGGTGGTAAGACTGTCCGGACGGACGACGCAATGATGCGGCAGGACGTAGGAGAGAGATTGACGTGGCGAATGATGAAAAACTTCCTCCATATGCCCAAGTTGAAGGTATTCTTCGATGAAGTTTGAATAAGCGGCTTTGAGCGCAGGATTTGCTTCGAAACAACGATTCAGTGATTGTAGTCGACGCTTGGCTACATCGTAGGATTTTCCCAACCGGTTCAGCATCTCCGACTTCTTTGGTAATGTTACAATAAACCGACCAGCCTTGTCTCTGGTAGTAGTTGATGCGAAATGGGCTTCACATGCTGATTCTTCGACGGACATAGTGCTTGACGACTGGCATGATTCGATCTCCCAAAATCTGGCTAACGAGTCTTCTAAAGAAAGCGTATTACAAATGTGTGCGGTCACTGTTGGGTTTGAAGATTGGTGCAAACCAACTCTACCGGAGGCCACCCACCCTAGAGTGGTTTTCTGAAGAATCGGCTTCCCTGGTCCTAACTTAACGAAACCTTCCAGGATTAAATCGTAGTACACCTCCATTCCGATAATCATGTCCACTGAAGCTGGTTCGTGGAACATAGGATCTGCCAAGACGATATCAGATGGCCATTCCCAAGTAGAGATATCCACAGCGTTTGACGGAAGATCACGGGTTATTTCATTGAGAATGTAGAACTTCAAGTCTACACTAAACTTCGTACAGTGGGAATGAATGCTCAGGCAAATAGAATGAGTTGCCACAGTTGTAGAACATCCAATTCCACCGATAGCATGATGATCTTTAACTCTCTGTGCTTGCAACCGTTGAACCAGACGTTCGGAGATGACATTCAGCTGTGATGCAGGATCGAGAAGAGCTCTAGCCCACAGTACGTATCCGCTGGAATCGACAACTTTTACTAACGCTGTTTGAAGTAGAACCGTCGATGGAATCTGGCGGAGATTGGCAACCCAAGAGGTGGAGCAGTGGCTGAGCGAAGAGGCGACAGGAACTGGTGCGACCGGGAGGGCTGGCGGTGGAGTCTGATTCGAAACGTTTGGTGTGTTTCGGGCGTTCTTAGATTGGGATTGAGTTTGTTCGGAATTAGATGAATCTTGTTTCTGAGATTGTGATTGATTTGAATAGCGATTGTTCGTTTGTTGGTGTAGCATTGTATGGTGTTTCTGCCCACACACACGGCACGAAGAAGAGGAGCATTGCTTGATTTGGTGATCAGGCGACAGACAGTTGATGCAGAGTGCCTTCTTTTTTACTAATTCATATCTTTCTGTAACGGACACGTTACGAAATACATCGCACTTGTAGACGGAGTGCGACATCTGCTTACAGAAGAGACAAGGTTTGGATGGAAAGCTAACGACAGAATGGACTTGACTAATCTTCGGTTTTTGCATGCGTAGCGTTGGTGGGGGATCTGAAGAGCGAGGTTTGAGCGGTGCGATCGACTGGAGGACCATGGCGTGACTTCTCAGGAACTGGAGGAGATCGTTGTAGCTTGGGACATCCGTCGATTTATGGTGGTTTTCCCATTGTTTGAGTGTAGACGAATCCAAACGTGTATATACCATATACGCTAGTAGGACACTCCAACCCTCAGTATCTACTCCCATCTTCTGAACCATTTTTAAATTTCGTTCAACTTCGTCGATCAGTCGCACGAGAGAATCGTAGCATTCTCGCTTGACTGGTTCGATCGAGAATAATGCATCAAGGTACGTTTTGACAACGAGCTTTTTATTATCAAAACGCCTTTGGAGTAGATCCCATGCAACCGAATAATTTGCTGCGGTTACTTCGATACCCTCCACAATACGCTTGGCTTCCTTCGTTAGTGAGCCTACAAGGTAGGACAGTTTATCGACGTCGGATAAAGTTTGGTTGGAATCGATCAGACTCTTGAATGAGTCTAGGAATGGTAGCCAGTCAGTAATGGTACCATCAAACGAAGGAAGCTTAACTTCTGGGAGCTTAATTCTCGATTGGATAGGATTAGGAGTTGGATTGGCTGACGCGCAAGCACCTGGTTGGATGACCGGTTTGGGATTTGCTCTACGCTCGGCTGACGCCAAAAATGCAATAACTTTCACGTAATTTTTTTCAAAATTATCTCGCACCTTGCGATTTTGCTCTTCACGCTTTGGATCATCTTCATCGTCATCTTCAATCAGTTCCAATTTCAAACGAATAGTCTGGAATTGCCCGAAAATTTCGTTTAGCCGGTTTTTCCAACCTTCAATCATGAACTTGTCTCTTTCTTCTTCATATAGCTGGATAAATTGCAACAAATTTTGCATTGTATCCAAGCAAAATTTCTCCTGCTTGAGGAGGGACTTCGTTGCTTGAGGCATATTGTAGCTTGCCCACCAAAATCCAAAAATCAAAAGAACTGTCGATGCTCAAGAAACCAACTAACTATCACGAGCAATATGTGTGCCACCACCTCGTGTTAGAATATCGCAAATCCTCAATCCAACGCTCAACTTCGTTGTCAACGAACAAACAGAACGCAAAAATGTATCCGATGAAAGGGTTAGTATCTTCCATGCACTGTACTTACAGTAGGCATCCGTATTGTGAGAAGGTTCACAGTGTCCCCTTTGTCAACCGGTCCTTTGTCGATTGACCTCTTTGTATGGATGAACCCAAGCCAAGCCGCTCCCCGCGGTCAAAAAAACTCAAGCCACGCGGGTCACACTTTCACTTGGCGCCGTTTATCAGGACACTTCGTATTCACGCACGAAACCTTTCTTCACATTTACTGTTCTTGACGGATTAATCACTTTTCTTTCCCGTTCGAGTTCAGGGTATGTTTGTTGGTAGACGCGCACTTTATAGTTCGTTGCACTAATGTTCTTTTCGTCCGTTTTTTTTACACACAAAGAATAGCAATTCAATTGATTGCCTGTGCTTTCTCACAATGTCCACGCACAGTTCGAATGTCCACTCAGTTCAATCAGTCTCTTCTTGCACTATCGTTTGAACGATGAAATGTCACCTTATGAGACGGCAAATCACATAGACACTTTGGCTTTGGGGGTCACGAAATCTTTCGCGAACCGAATATCGTGAAAACTGTCACGACCTGCTTTATGTTTCGCACTATCACGAAACGACTGTTCTTCGACACTTAGACCGACGCCAAACTATCCGGTTCGAAGGACCATTTATTATGTAAGAAAACGAAAACTAATTTGGTCCGGTCTCGGTGTTAGAATTAATTTTATTGCGGTATAACTCGGGATGACTGTGATGGCTTTAGAGGTTTAGGTTCCTATATTAGTTATATAGGATGCTCATGATCCGACAAAAAAAGGTTCGAAAATCTACCTACTATCGTTCGTGCGATCGTTTCGGTACGATGATAAAGACATCTGGACTATTGATATAGGATTGAGTGAGATAACTATTTTTACCTAATCTAGTACCACAGTAG
>JASCZW010001787.1:0-238498 GCA_034211315.2 Aedes japonicus
ACCACTAGTGCAAAACGATTTACACTGGTTCTGTACATGTGCATTGTTGCGCATCTAGTGATCTAGTGTTCGGTATAGCACACCTGGTTTTACGTGGAGTTTAAATAAGGGCCAACGCCGCAAACGTAAGCAATGACTTCTTTCGCAAATTTCTCGAGAATGATAACTTAGTCATAGTGAATTGATTGTATGGAAAAGGAGTTCCCTTTATCAATAGAAGTGATAGTTTACTTGATCGAGTTTTTTTTCATTTGGCCCTTATGAAAACTCCATGTCGATTTGTTGTACAGCGCATTAGTTGCGACACTATGCAGACATAAGAAAAAGGAGTAAAATTGATTCGCACGAGAGATTTTTCCGCATTCAGTGGATTAAAAGTTGTAATTTTCTGCTTAACGTAATTTTTCAAATTGTCCAATTGTTTCGAACTTTTGTCGGAAAATGACTGAAAAATGAGTAGGTAACCACGTTCGAAACTTTGACGGCACTTCTGCTACTGTGTCATACGATTTCCGGAAAGCCGATCACCGTAGTATCATCGGCATGCTGTCTAACATAGCCTGGGAGAGTATCCTCGATCCTGAATTAGCCGATTCCTCTGCGCAAACTTTTTCACACGTCTTGGCATATGTTATTGACAGGCATGTTCCGAAAAGAGTCGCACCTTCCTTGGTAAACTAGCGAATATCGAAAATCTAGCGAAATCGACTAAGAGAGCGTATTTGAGAAAATTCATATCGTACGCTTGCGCTGCAACCCCACTACGTCAGGCTCAATTATGAGTTCAAGCGAGTCAGCCGTCGATGCTACTCATCATATTTACGAGGGATTCAGTCTAAACTCAGGTCGCATCCTAAGACTTTTTGAAAGCACGTAAACCAGCAGCGCAGAGTCTGGCCTGCCATCTTCAATGGTGCTAAACGGTGAAGTCGCTTAATCCCCCAGAAGATATGCCGCCTGTTCTCCGAAAAGTTTTCCAGTGTTTTCTCCAGCGAGAGATTTACTGATGCACGCGTTACATCAGCAGCTAACAACGAGCCACTATACGGTCAAGCTCTGGGTACAATCGATATCAACGTCGACATGATTACAACTGCCGCAAAACAACTCAAGTCGTCCCACAATCCTGGACCCGATGATGTTCCATCAGTATTCCTGAAGAGACACATTACCTGCTTACTGACACCGTTTGTGACGGCAACACTTCCCATTGCAGCGACGCCGTCGACTTGGAGCAAGACGCTTTTCTGCAGGCCGTTGCTGAACCAAATGTCATGTGTGACGGGTGAGCGGAGGAAACGTCAAATGCTGAATGAATGAGAGTGAGGAGTGGAAAATTGGCAGTTTTCGCTTTGCCAGGTTATAGAATGTGCCTAAAAGTAGTTACTAAATTCTATCTCAATCTACGTTCCATTTATACCTAATTAATATTCTAAATAATCGAATTGTGCCTAAATCTAGTGAATTGAGTTAAAACTATTGTGAGTGCTCTAAATTAAACCTATTAGAACTTAAAATTAACTCACAACCTACGGTTCACAGACACCAGAAGAACGTGGTTCCTTGATAGGATTTCTCGCATTTTCGACGATAACGTCCACTGAAATTGTGAGTAATTATGTTCTAAATCAAACTAAGCGAAGTTTGTAAAATAAATAAAAACTATATTTCAGCTTGAAGCTTACAACACCCTAGGAAACTGTGTTTGCTGTCGAGACCTGGTATGACATAATCCTTCCCCCCACGGGAATCGGAATGGAGGAACATCAAGGACCCACAGGAAATAATTGTCAATCCTGTACCCGGCCAGATACCTATTGTGAAAAATGGGTAGCGTGACAGCTGCCGGCTCTGGGAACAATTTGGTTCCGCAGGAGTGGATGATTCCGTAAAGGATAAGCCGTTACTTGTAGTAGATGCACATCAAAACAAATCGTCGATAGAGCAACGTCGGCAAGTAAAACACAATTAAAACCCCCACCGACAGATCGAAGTCTCCGTTCGTCAGTGGCCAAATCCGGATCAAACCAGTTCCATAAAGGGTCCAATAAGGTGCGATCAATTGTTCCTAGCACGACTTCGAGTAACCGTGCCATCCGTTTGCAGAACGAGCTGAAACTGGCGGAAGAAGGACAGATCCGGAAAGAACAGGAATTAGAAGCACAAGATTCATTAAAGAAGAAGGAAATGGATGAAGAGTTGCGTCGTCTAGAAGAAAAGAAAGCGATAATGGAAGAAGAAGCAATGTTACGGTAGCTGAAATTGCAACATGAAAAAGAGTTCCAGCAAAAGCAGCAGTTGGTCAGGAAGGAGTCCTTGGAGAAAAAGCAGAGCTTAATCCGATAGTTGAGCGAGTGTGGCAGCAGCGGTGGATCGATTCTCGACTCTGATTAACGGGTATCCAACTGATTGCAACAATGTTCCCTCGAATCACACGGAGGTAAAATCCCTGCCTCGCTGATGGTTTCCGGAGACGCACCACCGTTAGTCAGACCGAACCCACCAATGCAAACCGAAGGTCAACGTCACATCTCAGCTCATTCTGCCAAATATGTTCCCGCTGTGTCGACTACCGTCCCATGGATTTATCAATCCACTGCCACTAACGGACGGCATAATAAACACCCAATGCTTCCCAATTCGATACAACCGATGCAAGTTCAGAACAAACAAAGCCCTGCACACCAACAACAACGTCCGTTCAACAACTCGGTTCCGTTCGGTGAAATGCATGCTCGACCAACAACTGGCAGAGAACCTGCAATGTCCCTCGCAGAATCCAACACAAATCAACACCAATCGGCTCCGAGTCTACGAACCCATGGTGTGAATCAAGGAAGAATTGGTGCATTTCCCACGGCACTGGATGCGAACCAGCTGGCAACCCGACAGGTAATGGGGAAAAAATTGCCCATATTTTCCCCAATCCTGAAGATTGGTCAATATTCATGTGTAGCTTCGACCAGCCAACGGCAGTCTGTGGGTTTACGGATGCTGAAAACCTGATTCGGCTTCAGAGATGCTTAAAGAGGCATGCGTACGAGTCGGTGCGAAGTCGAAGAAGTTCCATCAAGCGTTCCTCAGGTTGTAAACACTCTGCAGACACTGTATGGGAGACCAGAGCTCCTTATTCGATCGCTGTTTGAACAGATTCACCACGAAATGACCGCCTCTAAACGGTGACTAGTTTTGGATTAACCGTTCAGAATCTCGTCGACCACTTAAAAGCAGTTAGTTCACGCACTTGGCCAACCCGGTACTGATGCAGGAGCTTGTTGAGAAACTTCCTGGTTCATTGAAGATGGAGTGGGCTGTCTACAAAAGTAAACAACCGTACGCGACGTTGGCAACTTTCGGCGACTTTGTGTCAGGATTGTTGTCTGCAGCAATACAAGTGTCCTTCGAGCTACCAAATTTCAGTCGAAACTGCAAGGGAAGACCAAGGAGAAAGGATAGATACACACTCATTCATCGATGCCTGCCTCTTCCCCGGTGACCTCAAGCTCATCGGTAAACCAGAAGAAACCAGGTAATACATGCGCTACATGTGAACGAGAAGGACATCGGGTGGCAGATTGTCATCGCTACCAATCACTCAACATCGATGAACGGTGGAAAATGGTTCAGCAGAAAAGCCTGTTTCGTACGTGCTCTGAATTGTCACGGCAAATGGCCGTGCAAGTCCTGGCAGGGTTGTGGGATTGAGGGTTGCCGTCAAAAACACCACACTCTTCTCCACTCTCATTGTGCTCAATCTTTCCCAAATGTTTCCGCCAATCATGTAACGTAGATCAGCAATCTTTATCCCATGTTTCGAGTGCTTCCAGTAGTTCTGTACGCGAGAGCGCGGACAGAGGTTGAATTTACTTTCATCGACGAGGGATCGTCGACCAAACTTCTGGAGGAAGGTGTTGCTGATCGTTTGGGCGTATCCGGGCCGGTAGAAATATTAACTCTGCAGTGGACGGGTAAGGTAACCCACAAAGAACCACAGTCACAACGAGTTCAACTAGAATTCTCTGGAGAAAGCAGTCAGAACTGCAACAAGCTCTGTGAAGTTAGAACTGTTAGCAGTTTCGTATTGCCTTCCCAAACGATGAAGTACGAGGAACTTTGTAAACGATATCCACACTTGCGGGGACTCCCTGTGATTGACAACGATCTGATTCAACTGAAGCTTCTGATTGGTTTGGACAGCCTTCGTCTTGGAGTTCCTCTGAAATTGCGTGAAGGTGTACCACGAAATTGGGAAACAACTGCCGATGAACCAAAGAACCTAGGGTTGAAACGGGCTGGAGTTTCTGAATCCTCAGCTTTTCTTACAACTTCAATCTACGCGAAGATCTTCGACAAATCCTGGATGAAGGCCACGTACCCACTAAGCGGGAATTTCTCAAGGTCGTAATGAATAGCTTCGCCTATTCCAAATGTCCGTCGCAATAGGAGTGTTCCCATCCTGCTGCAAATTTGCACATATGTTTCAGGTCCGCAAGAAAGGAAGTAAAGGAGACGAATAATTATCGTGGAATCACTTCGCTCCGCGCGATCTCTAAGCTATTTGAGTTAGTCGTCATGGTGCCTCTACTTTCTCATTGCAAGCAATAACTGAGTTGTGATCAACACAATTTCACTTCCGGTCGTTCCACCACCACTAATCTACTGTGCCTTACATCGTATGTCACGGCTAGTATGGCTCAAGGAGCTCAAAATGACGTCATATATACCGACTTTTCAGCACCATTCGACAAGCTGAACCACGCCATTGCGATTGCGAAACTAAAAAACGGGATTAGCGGCAACTTTCTGTGATGGATTCGCTCATATCTGAACGATCGACAGCTGATGGTCACTATTGGGAACTGCCAATCCGGCATTTATCCAGCCACGTCAGGGATACCTCAAGGAAGTCACCTGGGACCGTTGATCTTCCTACTTTATTCCAACGATGTGAATTTGGTCATCGGAGACCCACGACTATTGCATGCAGACGATCTTAAAATTTTCTTTCAGAACTTTCATACAAGCAACACATCTCGTATGTGGTTGATAAGGCGTCGAAAACATTGGGCTTTATCTTCAGGATACCAAAAAATACTCCGACATCTACTTCATCAAATCACTGTACTACGCACCACTGGGGGGCTGGTGCGATCCACATTGGAGTACTGTTCTACAGTTTGGAACCCGAATTACAACAATGGTGCTGAGAGAATCTAGTCCGTTCAACGACGCTTTCTTCGATTTGCTTTAAGATGCCAAACAACAAATAAATAAAAATAATGTAGTGCCGCATATCAATTACAATTTGACTGATGCCTATTCGAATTAAATATTAATGTATATAGTGTCTACAAGAACAATAAGATGGAATACTTGGCTAAAAAATTAAATAAAAAAAATTAACATTAACAAGTAAAACTTATCTACTTATCTACTAAAAACTGTTCTAATTCGGTCAACAAAGGAGCTACAGCAAAAATTTCAAGACCAAAGTTGCTTAAAATTTGCTGAATTGTTAAACCTGCAAATAATTAAGTTAGATTTTTGAATTATGTTTATACTAAGGAACTATTCAAACATCTTTGTGGAAGACATTTTTGATCTAACATTCCAAACTTTGACTGAAAATATATCCAGGGTGACCACAGACTCGGAAGAACTCTACAACTTGTCAAAGTGGCTGAATGGTTACTATAAAGAGTCGTGGCGCTGGCGGCCACGGTTCGAATCCGGGTACGAATCGTAATCGTTTTTTTTGTGAGCCCGGACTTCCGGACTCCAATCCTATACTCAACAACTAATACACTGCACAACATCCCGCACACATCGACATTTTCAAAGCGAATTGCTTTTTGTTGCTTTTGTTGTCCACGACCAATGTTGTATTTTTTCTCCAAGTTACGGTCCATTACGAGAAATGAAACAAAATCATGCGAAATTGAATTACAATCTTGCTTTTTTATTTTGGGTGTAGGGATGCGCAAAGATCAGATTGGGCATACCAGACAACATGATTGATCTCCTGATAACCTGCACCACAGCCGCATTGATTGGCGTCTGATAGCCCAATTTGATGGAAATGAGAGCCTAGCGAATAGTGATTGCCCATTAGACGACACATTACCTTTATAAAATCCAACCTTCTGAACCACGATTTTTTCGATACCTGTGGGAGAATGGAATGTAAACATCTGCCCAAATCCCCTGCATCCCATTTTTGTTGCCAGCTGATCAAGGCCTGTTGACGGAAAATAGCAAAAAATTCGTTGAAGGCGATTTGTCGATCATAAATATCATAAAGTGCACCTTGGCAAGTGAGTCCGCTTTCTCATTACCCAGAATGGAGTAATGAGAAGGGACCGTATTTCGCTAACGAAATACGGCGAGTGCTTTGCTGGCCTCATTGAACGAATAGCCTGAAGTGAGCTGCGACTATCCGTAAAAATGAAAAATTTATCAGAGCGAAGAGAGGCAATTCGCTCTAATGCATAGTGTATAGCCGCCAATTCTGCGACGTATACGGAGCAAGGATTTTGAAGTTTGAAGGAGGCGCTATGAATTTCGTTAAAAACACCAAATCCAGTGGAATCATTTGTTTTTGAGCAGTCGGTGTGAAATTTCCTGTCATGAACTTATTTTGAGGATTTCATTCGATTAGCTTTTCAAAATTTCCAGTTACCAATGAATTTAGCACCTCACAGTGGATGAGGAACCGGAACGATAGATCCACAAAACAATCTGATAAAGGAAGAACTTCTGCTAATACCTCCAAACTCATAGTATAAGTTGAGTTCATGCAGCCTAACGCGATACGAAGACAACGGTACTGGATTCGCTGCAGCTTCAGAATATGAGTTTTCGCGGTGGATAGAAAACAGAAACTACCATACCAACCGACCGAATCGTTGTACGATACAGCTTTATCAGAACTTCCGGGCGGGCTCCCCGCCATGTTCCGGTGATAGTACGCATGAAGTTTATTCGCTGCTGGCATTTCTGATGCAGATACTTTCTTTTCCCACGTGCATTCAGAATCGAACTATACCCCTAGGTATTTATAAGACAAACTTTGCAACGGTCCATGCAGGTTGTTCGCCCCTGGTTCTACAATTGAAACAACGGCGTCATCCGCATGTTGTCTTAGCGTGCAATTTTCCATGAGGCAGTCTCTGACATAAAAATTATAAAAAAGGGGGCGTAAACAAGAGCCCTGGGGGAGACCCTTGCAGGGTGGCCACAGACTCGGGAAAATCGGCAAATGCGGGAAAAACGCGGGAATCCAAAATCATCGGTAAATATGCGGGAAAGAGGCGGGAATTTCAAAAGTCATCGGGAATTTTTGTCATATGGAAGGAACCATACTCACACCTTTTTCAAATGATTTGAGTAGCGTTTTTGTCATTTAATCGGTCCACTGATCTCATTGTTTAGCCTGTTCAAAACGTACCGCTTAGCGCATCTTCAGCGATGGTCTATTTTAACATCTATATAGTTGATTTGCATCAGCAAACTTAAAAAGAACCAGCTTAAACAGACCAACTTTCCCCGCACCGGTGTAGTATTTCTTGTTATGAAACCCACCAACACCTAGCATCTTCTCAATCTTACAATATCCAGAGATCAGAAGTTATGTTTTTTCAGAGTTCGAGGATTTTTCGCAAACTTTTTACCATGGATTGGTTTGAGTGGTGGTGAGTGTGTGAATGGATGCATCTCATTTAAACGATATTAGATAGTGCTGATAGTGATAGATAGTGCCACGCCAACCTTTGACAAGAAGCACTTTCTGCTTCTGATCCTAGACATTATGCGGCAACTAGAGTCAACTGATGAATTTTTCCAGCTGTTGCGATGCATCTGGATATGTTGGCCTTAGTATTACTTAGGTGCACTGCAGCCTAATGGATGTTGGCGTATGTCCTCAGCTAGTTCTCTCGACGAAAACTTGGGGGTTGGCGACCCTGAGGAATTTTTGCAAATCTGTCCTTAAGACTTACGACCCGCAGTATTTACGCCTCAAATATCGGAAAAGGTTAAGAAACTGATGGACAAAAATTATCCCCAAAAGTTCGAAAAAAATCATGTAATTTCAGTGGACTTAGAAACTCAGGGAAGTTATCAGAAGCTCGGTATACTTTTTAGATTTGACTTAGACTTTCTCGAGGTTTAGCTATTCTCCCTGATGTCAAAGGAACATACCATAAATTCAGAGAACTTTCAAGATATTAAGGGTTCTTCCTAGAAGTTCAGACAACTTTCCTGAAATTCAGATTGTTTACTAAAAATTCAGGGATTTGTCCACAAGTTCAAGGAGCTTACCACGAGCTCAGGAAGTTTCCAAAAGTAAAGGGTTTTTCACAGAAGTTCAGGTAACTATCCAGAAATTCAGGGGCTTCCAGAAGTTTAGAAAACTTATCAGATTATTTTGGGCATTTTTCAGAAGTTCATAGAACTACTCAAGATGTTCAGGGAACTTCCCAAAAATTCAAGGAATTTTCCAGAATATTAGAGAACTTCCAATAGAGAACAGTCAAGAAATTCATGCAGCTTTTCAACAGTTTGCGGTCTTTCTAGAGGTTTAGTGAACTTCTTAGAATTTCATGAAACTTGCTAGACATATACAGAACTTCTTAGAAGTTCAGCGAACATGTAGAAGTTCAAGAAACTTCCTTGAAGTTCAGGGATTCTCATGAATTCAAACACCTTCTGAGAACTTCAGAAAATGATCACAAAGATCATGGAACTCCCCCAAAGATCAGAAAACTTTCCAAAAGGTCAGCAAACATCTCAGAAGTTCAGAGAACGTCCCAAAAATTTAGAAAATTTCCCAGAAGTTCAGGAAACTTTCCAGAAGCTCGAAAAAACTCCCGTATGCTCAGGGGATTCAGCAATTCAGGAAATTTCTCAGTAGTCCTACGATCTTCCAAGAATTTCAGAAAACTTCCTCCAAGATCGGGGAACTTTCCAGAATTTCAGAAAACTTCCCAGATAAACAGGAAACGAGATTTTTTTAGCATTCGAAAAGTTTAAGAAACATTCAAAGGATTTTTCCATAAGTTTGGGGAGCTTCCTTCAGGGATCTTTCCAGGTGATCGAGAAACTTTCCAATCGTTCCTAAAACATCTCAAAAGTTAAGGGTATTTAAGTTTTAAGAAGAACTTAACCTTCTTACTCGATAATTTTTCGAACTCAACCAAAACGTGAATAAAGCGACCAACTTCTTTTTAATCAATTTCATAGAATTTTCATCTATTCACAATCTTGGAAGCATAAAAAGTTCTTGTACGGTTTAACAACATCTCGGTAATGCTAACCATTCCACAGAAATTCCACTGCTTTCAAGATTATTTTTTTCAATTTCTCGTAAGTTATTCAAATATGTGTGATATTCTTTTTTTTTATCACAGAATATGTACCTGCTGGAAGTTAAAACAACTTCTGGGAAGCGAAATATGATTTTCTAAGTTCCCGTCATTTCCAGAAAGTTGTTCCTATTCCATGGATGATCAGCAAACTATTTGTTGAAGTTCATCCAAGTTTCCAGAAACGTTAATAATTTTTAGGCAATTCAATGAACTTCTCTAAAGTTCCACCATTTCTCTTCTCGAAAGACAACGAGCAAACTTCATGATTATCTGGAAACTTCCAATTATTTTATTCAACTGCCAAGAAGTTTAATCAACTTCTGGCATGTTCAATATAGATATTTCCACCCAATATTCATAGATATTCCGAAGTTCATTAAATTAAATTTTTAAAGAGTGCGTTTAGTAAGAAACTTAGAAGCTTATATAAGTTCTGAAATAATGCAAAATAGATCCGGTATAAAACAAAATTAACAAACACCAGCAATGCAGCGATGTTTTTGCGTTTGGTCTAAACAAATAAATCCAAACCACGATTTGAACCACCGTTGAAGATGCCCTTAGAAGATCTGGCTACACGGCTATAACAAGTGAGGCCAGAAATGAACTTATCTTTCATGTGGTGGCGAATGTGTTTGAAGTTTGGCGAATTGCGTTTGTAAGGGTGTTAACACATGGTGAAAGAAGTATTTGGGCAGCTGTGCTCAATGCCGTCTGAGGTTGTTTGCCGGATTCCAGAAAAAAGAAAATGGTTTGGACAAATTTTGGTTAGAACCAAGAAGAAGGCTCATCCTGTCGCACAAAAAGGCGTATTTTAAATAATTGGGAAGTGTCTGGTGGTAAACCAAACTGGAAAAAGTTTGGGAGCTCAGAGATTTAGCTACGAGTAATTTATATTAACTCATCTTAACAGTCGGGAAAACAAGGCAAAAATGCGGGAAGAATTCGGGAAAAATGCGGGAATTTTTATATTAAGATTGTGTGGCCACCCTGCCCTTGTAGCTAATTCGTGAAGTTGTCGAAGACCCGTGAGAAAAGCTCATATGTTTCTCAGACAATAAATTGTACAAATAATTTAATAATGGTGAAAAGCCCCACTCGTGGAGTTTGTCTGAAAGGACGTCTACACAAACTGAATCAACATGCCCCTTAATGTCCATGAAAACTGAACCCATTTGCTCATTTTGAGCGTAGGCCAGCTGTATTTCTGTTGAAAGCAGCGCAAGACAATCGCGCGTTCCTTTGCCTCTGCGGAAACCAAATTTTGTATGAGATAGAAAGCCATTAGATTCAATCCATTTGTCGGGCCGATGGAGAATCATCTATCCTAGCAGCTTCCGTATACACGACAACATCGCAATTGGACGATGAGAGTTGTAATCCGACGCGGCATTCCCGGGTTTTTGTACAGCTATAACTCTAACCTGCCTCCTTTAATCCGGAACAATATTGCTTTCCAGGAAGTGATTAAATAAGTTCAGCAAGCGCGACAGCTGGGAGCAGTTTACGACGTCTGGGAGGTTTTTCGACAAGTTAAACTTGATTTTATCCATTCCTGGCACAGAATTGTTGCATGAAAAAAGAGCAAGTGAGAACTCGAGCATAGAAAAGGGCGCATCCATTTCGTTACGATTGGTTTGAGTATCGCGAGCAATTCGTTGCACCGGAACCGTATCTGGGCACATTTTCTTGGCGAACGCGTAGACCCACCGGGAAGAGCTTTCTTTGTCTTCATTCACCGACGACGCATTTCGCATTCTCTCAACGGTCCAAAGAGTTCTCATCGACGTCTCACGCGATAGCCCTTCGACGAAGTGACGCCAATATCCGCATTTCTTGGCTTTGGCGAGGCTCTTAAACTTACACTCAAGAGCAATGTACCGCTCGTAGTTATCTCGCGAACCGCGCTTCCGATATGCTTTAAACGCGACGGATTTTTCACGGTAGACCTCAGTACATTCGTCATCCCACCACGGAGTGGGCGAACGTCGGCGAATAGTTGATCCTGGTGCTGGTCTGCGATGTGCGTCGATCGCATATTTGAAGCTTAATCTGGATAAAAACCGATACTCTTCCAACGGAGGAAGAACTTCGACCGATTGCTCGCCATCGCTGATCGCTTCAGCGTATTTACCCCAGTCGATGCACTTCGTGAGGTCGATCGAGCGAGATTAACACGAGCTATTGGTGATTGAAATTTTGATAGGGAGGTGATCACTACCATGGGGATCTTGAATCACTTTCCACGTGCAATCCAATGATAGTGAATTCGAACAGATTGAGAGGTCTAATTTGCTTCCAGGGTTTGGAGGTGGAGCCACGCGTGTTACTTCCCCAGTATTCAAAATAGTCAAGTTGAAGTAGTCCATGAGTTCTAGTATCAATGCAAAACGGTTGTCGTTGTACGGTGACCCCAGGCTGTACCGTAAGAATTAAAATCTCCTAAGATCAACCGTGTCTCTGGCATTGCGAGACAAATAGTCACTTAGCATGCTACTACTTCAGGGCTTGCCATCGAAGGGAGTAGAGCTTATTAATCACCAACAGCACCCCTCCATAAGAGTCCCCTCGATCCTGCTGTATAACGTTAAAACCGCGGAAAGAGGAATCTTTATCTGAAGAAAGCCATGTTTTACAGAGAGCAAATACGTCACAAGACGATTTGTGAACTAAAAACTTAAAAGCGTCTAAATGTTTTAGAATACTTCTATTATTCCATTGTAGTACCTTGATCATATCTCCGACCTCATTGGATAAATTATCCATCAAAAGATATGATCATATCAAGAAGAGGCAATTTGAAAACAGTTTCTTTAGAAGAGGTTTTACAATTGCAAGGATCATGTTGATGAGGTGTCTCGTTGTTGGTGAGACCTCAAAAATTGTGAAGATGAATTCCACAATCCCAGAAAGCACATTTTTTGGAGTCTTCGACTTGATCCGGCCGAGATTCCAGCTGTCTGGGTAGTTGGCGGTCTGGTCAAAAAACGGGGACAACTGGTGTTTTAGATGTTCCCGGAAGTGGCGGAAAGTCACCAGCCAGTTTAAAACTTGGTGATCAGTATTATATTGAAATATAATGGGTAAAGTTATCAATAAAATCTGGATTATCGATTTGAAATAGAGTTTTATTTTGTATTAGAATATATTGAACACGGTGTGCACTTGGGGTCCGGACCCTCCACATGTTGCTCACCGCATTTGCCGCTTCGTGCTTTGTTACAACAGTAAGGTATGATCAAACTTCTGACACTAATCACAGTGCATTACCGTCGGTATATACAGGCGAACAGGAAACCAAAGCACACGAGGAAATTCGGGAGGGCAGTCCCAGAGAAGGTCACACGAATAGAATTTGAAGGCCCTTTTGTGCCGTC
This sequence comes from Aedes japonicus, assembly GCA_034211315.2. Lineage (NCBI taxonomy): Eukaryota > Metazoa > Arthropoda > Insecta > Diptera > Culicidae > Aedes > Aedes japonicus. The sequence continues at coordinate 12,743 of JASCZW010001787.1, forward strand.
GGTTGACTCATGGTTCATTTGCCTGACATCAAAGACCGGCACGGCACGGCACGAATTTTAAACCCACCAGTTCCACGAGACTTGATGTCAGCGCACGTTAAAAACGGTTCGGTGTCCACTCCGGCTATTTCAACTACGTGCCAGGGAAGATTCACATGGTATTCTAAGGAAAAAAGCTCTGAAGCAATAATCTTGTTAGCTTCTACGCGATCACTTAAAGTGATGCAAAGCTTACTGCGATTGGGAGAGGTTATTTCCTGAATGCTCCGAAACGACTTTGGAATTAATTCAACGGTTTACTCTAGAGCCGAAAGAAAACCAGAAAAGGACTAGCTTAAAAGGATAAGCTTTCCAGTGGGGGAGCTCGGAGGAGGATGTACCAGAAGTTGCATTGGTTGAGTTAGGCTCGGAACCTTTTCCTGTCTCCATTAAAGAACTTTGATAAATGGAGCATAGTGGCAGAATAGGAGGAATATCATCTCCTCCGAACCCCGACTCGGATTATTTTCATCCATCAATATAAGAGAGTTTTACAAATCTATATCTGCATCAGAGCTGGTAAATCTCACGGCCATCATTTGACAATGAAAAAACAAGCCATCTCACTGTCACGAGAAGAAATGAACTATCATAAGATTTCTTGTCATTCTCACACCATCATGCAGTCATGAGATTTTGTCTCATTAGATTTTGTTTTACAAATTTCTAAATGGTCTACTTAAAATTAGCCAAGCAATAATATGTAATCGACAGAGTCGATGTTTTATTTGAAGTTTTGTTATGAAACTTACAATTATATCAATAAATGCGTTTGTAATAGCGATGACCAAAGCACTGTCACGTGCTGTCATGACGAAAAATTCGATGAGATTTAGAAGAAAATCTCCATCATCGTTTTCTCATCCGATGACATTTTCAAACGTAGTTCGGTAAAAATCGTAGGTCATTTTTCATTGAAAATGACATTTGCCAGCCCTGATCTGCATACAGCGATTCCACGGGAAAAGAATAGAGTTGGAAAAAAAAGTTGTCCGATTTTGCTCAAAATCGCTTGGTATGTTCTTCATCGAAAATAATAAGACCCGTATTTTTTATTTTTTTATTAGGGTGACCATGTTCGATATAGGGTTACCAGAAAAAATCGACATTTTTCGAAATTTTTTATATAAAAAAATCATAACTTCTGAACCGCTATATCGATTTATAATATTTTTTTTAAATAGAAAGATTATTACTTCTTTATTTTAATAAAAATATTGGTTAAAATGATAAATGTACTCAAATTTGCTAAAATGGTCAAAATATTCGTATTTTATGATTTTCGAAATGTTGGACCACAACGGCTATTTGTTTTTATAATTTTTTTATAAAAATTCAAACATTTTTACATAAAATATCAGAAAATCTCAAATGTTCATCGAGCTGTTTTTGAGTTAAATTTTTTGAAAATTTCAAATTTTTTGCCTATACACACATGGAATGAGCATCATTTTCCATCACTTCAAAATAACTGCGGGAATCATTTCATTGAAGTTATCAAACTTATTCCTAATAAATTCATGATAACCATGTTTACAAATCTAGTTTTATTTGTGAAGTAATGAACTCATCATAAGTAGGGGAGGCTGGTCCAATTCTGACCCCATTAAATGTAAGAACTATAAATCAGCCTCAAATTGTTTAAAAGCAGAGACCAACATTGCTAGGGTTTACTCAGTCATGGTTTACGCTATAACTGGAGCCAAAATGGTCCGTTAGCGTCCAAATTCAGCATGAGTGCTTATAAGGATTGCAGGGGCACTCATGCCGAATTTGAGTTGTAGCGTAAACCACGACTGAGTAAACTCAACTCATATTTTGAATTATTCCACATTAGGGTTATTTTGAGGGAACCGAACCGAAACTAGAATACAAATTGTTTTAGCGTATAGAACATTTTTTCTCAAATTTTGTCAATTTTGAAGTCCAAAAAACACAATTTCTCCGACCAATGCATTCTACATTGAAATTCTTTGTGTAATGAAAACTTTCCATTGGTATTATTAAAAATTTGGCTATCAGCGCTGTCTGAGAGAATCTTGGGAGGTCGGAATTGGCCACAGGGTCAGGATTGGACCAGGCTCCGCTATATTGAAGAATTGGAGCTCAAATCTCAAAGCTTTAGACTACAGGCAAAGGTTTTCTCAGATTACCTTCACTTAAAACTCAGCATTTAATTTGATTATTTAATTATTTTTATTTTTCATAATTCATAAAAAAAAAATACAAAGCAAAATTCTTACAATTTAACGCACTTTTCTTCATCTGAAAACGAAAACCGTTTCACGATAATGTAATTTTCATTTTGTGGCTTAAAGTAATGCAACGATTGTGTCGTGTCCCAGCGATTTGTTTTACAGGAGTATAACTGTTCTTTATTTTCTTTTCCATTGCATTGTTATCTTTTTCCGAGAAAAACAAGTAATATATTTTGGAATCTACTTTAGAAACAGCCCAAGAGTAAAGTTCGTATGCAGTTGTAATATGATGGCCTTGTAAACTTGCTTTTGAAGCGTTTCGCTTTAGAACGCCTCTTAAAGCGTCACAAGGCCCTTTTCCATGACAAGTGGCAAAAAAGTTCCACTCTCCATTAAGACCGAAGTCCTTGTACATGTGACACAAATTGAAAGCAGTCATCTTATTTCTGTATTGACTGCCTTCATTAGAAAAAAATGGATATTTTTCAGGTGAGGTAGCTTTTTTTTAAATAAAATTCACACAATTTGTTACAAACAGCCGAACGGCAACATAGTTATGTATAGTAAATTCTGCGATTGCTATGAAACTTGTAAACTTTAAATTTTGTGCTTCATCCTTATAATATATGGCAAAAGGATGGATTGTGCATTGAGCGTTTGCCCAATGAAAACCTTGTATAGCGTCCAGAATAACAAAAGAGTAATTTTCAGAGAAGTCAGCAATTATAATGCAGTCAGTTGCTTCCAAATTAATTTTAAGTTGTTTTAAGTAGTTACCTTGTTGCTCTGCAATAAAATTATGCGGAGATAATTCGCTTAATTTTTCTAAAAATGTTTCCACAAACTCTTCTGCATTGAATTTAGATGACAACGATCTGTTTGCTTCTATTGTTTAAATTCTAAGGAATCGATGTTTTCAAGAAAATTCATCAGGTCATTCTCCAGTGTCTGCGTACCCGGGCAATGATCACAGATTTTCAACCAACATTTCTCTGTAGGATTTTCACAGAGTAATTTAAAAAACAAGTTAAGATACGTTTCAAAATGGTTAGGAGTAAGTTTCTTAACCTTAAGGGTTTTAAACATTAATTTAACATTCTGATGATAAATGCATACGCAGACAGTATGCGTTGCAATTGAACCAGCCAGAATACAATTTTTTGGGCGGCTACTGAAAAATATTGAAAATCCAATTTTAAAAGTAACATATTGCTCCTTCAAAATTGAACACGGTTCAGAAACTGTGAGTTCTTGAGTTTCACATTCTAGATTAACTGCACTTGGAGTTGCTGGCTCGTTTTCTTTCTTGATAAAGCGATAAAGTCTGTAATAGCAGGTATTACAAAAGTAGGAATAGCTTTTATCCAACTTTGTTCTCCTTTCCACTGCATAACCATATAGTTTAGGAGTAGGTTTCCTGTAGCTATTAATTTAAACATGGCAATTTGAGCAGCCGTGCTTCATTGTATTAAACGTTTCTTTAGTAAGGTTTCAGTTCGGTTCACTCAATGTGGATTAATTCAAAATATGAGTTAAGTTTACTCAGTCGTGGTTTACGCTACAACTCAAATTCGGTCTGAGTGCCCCTGCAATCCTTATGAGCACTCATGCTGAATTTGGACGCTAACGGACCATTGTGGCTCCAGCTATAGCGTAAACCATGGCTGAGTAAACTCAACAATGTTGGTCTCTGCTTTTAAACAATTTGAGACTGATTTATAGTTCTTACATTTAATGGAGTCAGAATTGAACCAGTCTCCCCTACTTTTGATGATACATTACTTCACAAATAAAACTAGATTTGTAAACATGGTTATCATGAATTTATTATTAACTTCAATGAAATGATTCCCGCAGTTATTTTGAAGTGATGGAAAATGATGCTCATTCCATGTGGGAATAGGCAAAAAACTTGAAATTTTCAAAAAAATTTAACTCAAAAACGGCTCGATGAACATTTGAGATGTTTTGACATGTTATGTAAAAATGTTTGAATTTTTATAAAAAAAATAAAAATAAATAGTCGTTGTGGTCCAACATTTCGAAAATCATAAAAGACAAATATATTGACCATTTTTGCAAATTTGAGTACATTAATTATTTTAATCAATATTTTTTATAAAAACAAGAAATAAAAATCTTTCTATTTATGAAAAAATATTGCAAATCGATCCAGCGGTTATATATATACAGCGATTCCACGGGAAAAGAATAGAGTTGAAAAAAAAGTTGTCCGATTTTGCTAAAAATCGCTTGGCATGTTCTTCATCGAAAATAATAAGACCCGTATTTTTTTATTTTTTTATTAGGGTGACTATAGGGTTAACAGAAAAATCGACATTTTTCGAAATTTTTTATTTAAAAAAAATCATAACGTCTGAACCGCTGCATCGATTTTCAATGTTTTTTTATAAATAGAAAGATTATTACTTCTTGTTTTTATTAAAAATATTTGTTAAAATAATTAATGTACTCAAATTTGCTAAAGAGGTCAATATATTTGCTTTTTATGATTTTCGAAATGTTGGACCACAACGACTATTTATTTTTATATTTTTTTTATAAAAATTCAAACATTTTTACATAACATATCAAAAAATCTCAAATGTTCATCGAGCCGTTTTTGAGTAAATATTTTTGAAAATTTCAAGTTTTTTGCCTATTCCCACATGGAATGAGCATCATTTTCCATCACTTCAAAATAACTGCGGGAATCATTTCATTGAAGTTATCAAACTTATTCCTAGTAAATTCATGATAACCATGTTTAAAAATCTAGTTTTATTTGTGAAGTAATGTACCCATCATAAGTAGGGGAGGCTGGTCCAATTCTGACCCCATTAAATGTAAGAACTATAAATCAGCCTCAAATTGTTTAAAAGCACAGACCAACATTGCTAGGGTTTACTCAGCCATGGTTTACGCTATAACTGGAGCCACAATGGTCCGTTAGCGTCCAAATTCAGCATGAGTGCTTATAAGGATTGCAAACTCTTCTGCATTGAATTTAGATGACAACGATCTGTTTGCTTCTATTGTTTAAATTCTAAGGAATCGATGTTTTCAAGAAAATTCATCAGGTCATCTCCAGTGTCTGCGTACCCGGGCAATGACCACAGGTTTTCAACCAACATTTCTCTGTAGGATTTTCACAGAGTAATTTAAAAAACAAGTCAGGATACGTTTCAAAATGGTTAGGAATAAGTTTCTTAACCTTAAGGGTTTTAAACATTAATTTAACATTCTGATGATAAATGCATACGCAGACAGCATGCGTTGCACTTGAACCAGCCAGAATACAACTTTTTGGGCGGCTACTGGAAAACATTGAAACTCCAATTTAAAAAGTAGGATATTGCTCTTTGAAAATTAAACATGGTTCAGAAACGGTGAGTTCTTGATTTTCACATTCTAGATTAACTGCACTTGGAGTTGCTGGCCCGGTTTTCTTTCTTGATAAAGCGATAAAGTCTGCAATTGCAGGTATTACAAAAGTAGGAATAGCTTTTATCCAACTTTGTTCTCCTTTCCACTGCATAACCATATAGTATTATGGTATTATGGACGATGTGAAATTTCGCATCGGTGACCTGGCCCTCGACCCCCTTGTACATCACAAAATGAAAATGAAAATGAAAGTATATATGGTTCAATTTACTCCTATTGTTGATGGTCTCGTTGTTAATTTTTTCCAACTCGTAACTTTTGTGCCATTTCCAGCTGATTTTAAGATTATGGAATGCTCTCTGGATGATATGTGCTTCGCTTATTAGCTCGTTATTTTCAAAGGTCTGGTTGTTAAACACTATCGTACAGTTCGCGAATGAAATAAGAAAATTTCCGTATAAGGTCCTATTGTCCGGTCCACAGTTTGATTTTAAAGCTTGATTTTGAGCGTTGGAAATTAAAATCGAGTTTTCCGTGATGAGTCTCTGAGTTGTGTGATTCTGCATAACAGAACTGCATTCGGCTTGCTTTCCATGGATGAGTGATACTAAGCATTCATCGTGGAGCTCCCTCAGGTATGATGATCTCTGCACGAAGTCTTCGGGTTTAATCGTTGTGTAGAGGTTATTGCTTCTTCTAATTATGTGTGTTGGGTACTGGTGTAAGACATGATTGTTGTACGGTAGAGGGTATATCCTCAGAATATTTGATGTTGTATTTTCCAGTTGAGGGATGTTGAGCATATAGAGAAGGATGTCGCGTTTCAGTGCTAATTTTGGTATGACGAATTGGAGAGCTTCGTCCGGGAAATCCACTGCAACACCTTGATTCTGCAGAAGTGTCCTTATAGTGTTCAACTCTCGTAGGGATAGAATTTTATTGCTAACTAGCGAACTTTTTGAAAGAGTGACAGCATCCAGGACGCCGTCACTCTTTCAAAAAGTTCGCTAGTTAGCAATAAAATTCTATCCCTACGAGAGTTGAACACTATAAGGACACTTCTGCAGAATCAAGGTGTTGCAGTGGATTTCCCGGACGAAGCTCTCCAATTCGTCATACCAAAATTAGCACTGAAACGCGACATCCTTCTCTATATGCTCAACATCCCTCAACTGGAAAATACAACATCAAATATTCTGAGGATATACCCTCTACCGTACAACAATCATGTCTTACACCAGTACCCAACACACATAATTAGAAGAAGCAATAACCTCTACACAACGATTAAACCCGAAGACTTCGTGCAGAGATCATCATACCTGAGGGAGCTCCACGATGAATGCTTAGTATCACTCATCCATGGAAAGCAAGCCGAATGCAGTTCTCGTTATGCAGAATCACACAACTCAGAGACTCATCACGGAAAACTCGATTTTAATTTCCAACGCTCAAAATCAAGCTTTAAAATCAAACTGTGGACCGGACAATAGGACCTTATACGGAAATTTTCTTATTTCATTCGCGAACTGTACGATAGTGTTTAACAACCAGACCTTCGAAAATAACGAGCTAATAAGCGAAGCACATATCATCCAGAGAGCATTCCATAATCTTAAAATCAGCTGGAAATGGCACAAAAGTTACGAGTTGGAAAAAATTAACAACGAGACCATCAACAATAGGAGTAAATTGAACCATATATACTTTCATTTTCATTTTCATTTTGTGATGTACAAGGGGGTCGAGGGCCAGGTCACCGATGCGAAATTTCACATCGTCCATAATACCATAATACTATATGGTTATGCAGTGGAAAGGAGAACAAAGTTGGATAAAAGCTATTCCTACTTTTGTAATACCTGCAATTGCAGACTTTATCGCTTTATCAAGAAAGAAAACCGGGCCAGCAACTCCAAGTGCAGTTAATCTAGAATGTGAAAATCAAGAACTCACCGTTTCTGAACCATGTTTAATTTTCAAAGAGCAATATCCTACTTTTTAAATTGGAGTTTCAATGTTTTCCAGTAGCTGCCCAAAAAGTTGTATTCTGGCTGGTTCAAGTGCAACGCATGCTGTCTGCGTATGCATTTATCATCAGAATGTTAAATTAATGTTTAAAACCCTTAAGGTTAAGAAACTTATTCCTAACCATTTTGAAACGTATCCTGACTTGTTTTTTAAATTACTCTGTGAAAATCCTACAGAGAAATGTTGGTTGAAAACCTGTGGTCATTGCCCGGGTACGCAGACACTGGAGATGACCTGATGAATTTTCTTGAAAACATCGATTCCTTAGAATTTAAACAATAGAAGCAAACAGATCGTTGTCATCTAAATTCAATGCAGAAGAGTTTGCAATCCTTATAAGCACTCATGCTGAATTTGGACGCTAACGGACCATTGTGGCTCCAGTTATAGCGTAAACCATGGCTGAGTAAACCCTAGCAATGTTGGTCTGTGCTTTTAAACAATTTGAGGCTGATTTATAGTTCTTACATTTAATGGGGTCAGAATTGGACCAGCCTCCCCTACTTATGATGGGTACATTACTTCACAAATAAAACTAGATTTTTAAACATGGTTATCATGAATTTACTAGGAATAAGTTTGATAACTTCAATGAAATGATTCCGCAGTTATTTTGAAGTGATGGAAAATGATGCTCATTCCATGTGGGAATAGGCAAAAAACTTGAAATTTTCAAAAATATTTACTCAAAAACGGCTCGATGAACATTTGAGATTTTTGATATGTTATGTAAAAATGTTTGAATTTTTATAAAAAAATATAAAAATAAATAGTCGTTGTGGTCCAACATTTCGAAAATCATAAAAAGCAAATATATTGACCTCTTTAGCAAATTTGAGTACATTAATTATTTTAACAAATATTTTTAATAAAAACAAAAAGTAATAATCTTTCTATTTATAAAAAACATTGGAAATCGATGTAGTGGTTCAGAAGTTATGATTTTTTTAAATAAAAAATTTCGAAAAATGTCGATTTTTCTGTTAACCCTATAGTCACCCTAATAAAAAAATAAAAAAATACGGGTCTTATTATTTTCGATGAAGAACATGCCAAGCGATTTTTAGCAAAATCGGACAACTTTTTTTCAACTCTATTCTTTTCCCGTGGAATCGCTGTATATATATAACCGCTGGATCGATTTGCAATATTTTTTCATAAATAGAAAGATTTTTATTTCTTGTTTTTATAAAAAATATTGATTAAAATAATTAATGTACTCAAATTTGCAAAAATGGTCAATATATTTGTCTTTTATGATTTTCGAAATGTTGGACCACAACGACTATTTATTTTTATTTTTTTTATAAAAATTCAAACATTTTTACATAACATGTCAAAACATCTCAAATGTTCATCGAGCCGTTTTTGAGTTAAATTTTTTTGAAAATTTCAAGTTTTTTGCCTATTCCCACATGGAATGAGCATCATTTTCCATCACTTCAAAATAACTGCGGGAATCATTTCATTGAAGTTAATAATAAATTCATGATAACCATGTTTACAAATCTAGTTTTATTTGTGAAGTAATGTACCCATCAAAAGTAGGGGAGGCTGGTTCAATTCTGACTCCATTAAATGTAAGAACTATAAATCAGCCTCAAATTGTTTAAAAGCAGAAACCAACATTGTTGGGTTTACTCAGCCATGGTTTACGCTATAACTGGAGCCACAATGGTCCGTTAGCGTCCAAATTCAGCATGAGTGCTCATAAGGATTGCAGGGGCACTCACGCCGAATTTGAGTTGTAGCATAAACCACGACTGAGTAAACTTAACTCATATTTTGAATTAATCCACATTGAGTGAACCGAACTGAAACCTTACTAAAGAAACGTTTAATACAATGAAGCACGACTGCTCAAATTGCCATGTTTAGATTAATAGTTACAGGAAACCTACTCCTAAACTATATGGTTATGCAGTGGAAAGGAGAACAAAGTTGGATAAATGCTATTCCTACTTTTGTAATACCTGCTATTGCAGACTTTATCGCTTTATCAAGAAAGAAAACGAGCCAGCAACTCCAAGTGCAGTTAATCTAGAATGTGAAAATCAAGAACTCACAGTTTCTGAACCGTGTTCAATTTTCAAGGAGCAATATGTTACTTTTTAAATTGGATTTTCAATGTTTTTCAGTAGCCGCCCAAAAAATTGTATTCTGCTGGTTCAATTGCAACGCATACTGTCTGCGTATGCATTTATCATCAGAATGTTAAATTAATGTTTAAAACCCTTAAGGTTAAGAAACTTACTCCTAACCATTTTGAAACGTATCTTAACTTGTTTTTTAAATTACTCTGTGAAAATCCTACAGAGAAATGTTGGTTGAAAATCTGTGATCATTGCCCGGGTACGCAGACACTGGAGAATGACCTGATGAATTTTCTTGAAAACATCGATTCCTTAGAATTTAAACAATAGAAGCAAACAGATCGTTGTCATCTAAATTCAATGCAGAAGAGTTTGTGGAAACATTTTTAGAAAAATTAAGCGAATTATCTCCGCATAATTTTATTGCAGAGCAACAAGGTAACTACTTAAAACTACTTAAAATGAATTTGGAAGCAACTGACTGCATTATAATTGCTGACTTCTCTGAAAATTACTCTTTTGTTATTCTGGACGCTATACAAGGTTTTCATTGGGCAAACGCTCAATGCACAATCCATCCTTTTGCCATATATTATAAGGATGAAGCACAAAATTTAAAGTTTACAAGCTTCATAGCAATCGCAGAATTTACTATACATAACCATGTTGCCGTTCGGCTATTTGTAACAAATTATGTGAATTTTATTTTAAAAAAAGCTACCTCACCTGAAAAATATCCATTTTTTTTCTAATGAAGGCAGTCAATACAGAAATAAGATGACTGCTTTCAATTTGTGTCACATGTACAAGGACTTCGGTCTTAATGGAGAGTGGAACTTTTTGCCACTTGTCATGGAAAAGGGCCTTGTGACGCTTTAAGAGGCGTTCTAAAGCGAAACGCTTCAAAAGCAAGTTTACAAGGCCATCCTATTACAACTGCATACGAACTATACTCTTGGGCTGTTTCTTAAGTAGATTCCAAAATATATTACTTGTTTTTCTCGGAAAAAGATAACAATGCAATGGAAAAGAAAATAAAGAACAGTTATACTCCTGTAAAACAAATCGCTGGGACACGACACAATCGTTGCATTACTTTAAGCCACAAAATGAAAATTACATAATCGTGAAACGGTTTTCGTTTTCAGATGAAGAAAAGTGCGTTAAATTGTAAGAATTTTGCTTTGTGTTTTTTTTATGAATTATGAAAAATAAAAATAATTAAATAATCAAATTAAATGCTGAGTTTTAATTGAAGGTAATCTGAGAAAACCTTTGCTTGTAGTCTAAAGCTTTGAGATTTGAGCTCCAATTCTTCAATATAGCGGAGCCTGGTCCAATCCTGACCCTGTGGCCAATTCCGACCTCCCAAGATTCTCTCAGACAGCGCTGGTAGCCAAATTTTTAATAATACCAATGGAAAGTTTTCATTACACAAAGAATTTCAACGTCGAATGCATTGGTCGGAGAAATTGTGTTTTTTGGACTTCAAAATTGACAAAATTTGAGAAAAAATGTTCTATACGCTAAAACAATTTGTATTCTAGTTTCGGTTCGGTTCCCTCAAAATAACCCTAATGTGGAATAATTCAAAATATGAGTTGAGTTTACTCAGTCGTGGTTTACGCTACAACTCAAATTCGGCATGAGTGCCCCTGCAATCCTTATAAGCACTCATGCTGAATTTGGACGCTAACGGACCATTTTGGCTCCAGTTATAGCGTAAACCATGACTGAGTAAACCCTAGCAATGTTGGTCTCTGCTTTTAAACAATTTGAGGCTGATTTATAGTTCTTACATTTAATGGGGTCAGAATTGGACCAGCCTCCCCTACTTATGATGAGTTCATTACTTCACAAATAAAACTAGATTTGTAAACATGGTTATCATGAATTTATTAGGAATAAGTTTGATAACTTCAATGAAATGATTCCCGCAGTTATTTTGAAGTGATGGAAAATGATGCTCATTCCATGTGTGTATAGGCAAAAAATTTGAAATTTTCAAAAAATTTAACTCAAAACAGCTCGATGAACATTTGAGATTTTCTGATATTTTATGTAAAAATGTTTGAATTTTTATAAAAAAAATATAAAAATAAATAGTCGTTGTGGTCCAACATTTCGAAAATCATAAAAAAACAAATATATTGACCATTTTAGTAAATTTGAGTACATTAATTATTTTGACCAATATTTTTAATAAAAACAAGAAGTAATAATCTTTCTATTTATAAAAAAACATTAAAAATCGATGCAGCGGTTCAGAAGTTATGATTTTTTTTAAATAAAAAATTTCGAAAAATGTCGATTTTTCTGGTAACCCTATATCGAACATGGTCACCCTAATAAAAAAATAAAAAAATACGGGTCTTATTATTTTCGATGAAGAACATACCAAGCGATTTTGAGCAAAATCGGACAACTTTTTTTTCCAACTCTATTCTTTTCCCGTGGAATCGCTGTATGCAGATCAGGGCTGGCAAATGTCATTTTCAATGAAAAATGACCTACGATTTTTACCGAACTACGTTTGAAAATGTCATCGGATGAGAAAACGATGATGGAGATTTTCTTCTAAATCTCATCGAATTTTTCGTCATGACAGCACGTGACAGTGCTTTGGTCATCGCTATTACAAACGCATTTATTGATATAATTGTAAGTTTCATAACAAAACTTAAAATAAAACATCGACTCTGTCGATTACATATTATTGCTTGGCTAATTTTAAGTAGACCATTTAGAAATTTGTAAAACAAAATCTAATGAGACAAAATCTCATGACTGCATGATGGTGTGAGAATGACAAGAAATCTTATGATAGTTCATTTCTTCTCGTGACAGTGAGATGGCTTGTTTTTTCATTGTCAAATGATGGCCGTGAGATTTACCAGCTCTGATGCAGATATAGATTTGTAAAACTCTCTTATATTGATGGATGAAAATAATCCGAGTCGGGGTTCGGAGGAGATGATATTCCTCCTATTCTGCCACTATGCTCCATTTATCAAAGTTCTTTAATGGAGACAGGAAAAGGTTCCGAGCCTAACTCAACCAATGCAACTTCTGGTACATCCTCCTCCGAGCTCCCCCACTGGAAAGCTTATCCTTTTAAGCTAGTCCTTTTCTGGTTTTCTTTCGGCTCTAGAGTAAACCGTTGAATTAATTCCAAAGTCGTTTCGGAGCATTCAGGAAATAACCTCTCCCAATCGCAGTAAGCTTTGCATCACTTTAAGTGATCGCGTAGAAGCTAACAAGATTATTGCTTCAGAGCTTTTTCCTTAGAATACCATGTGAATCTTCCCTGGCACGTAGTTGAAATAGCCGGAGTGGACACCGAACCGTTTTTAACGTGCGCTGACATCAAGTCTCGTGGAACTGGTGGGTTTAAAATTCGTGCCGTGCCGTGCCGGTCTTTGATGTCAGGCAAATGAACCATGAGTCAACCGACGGCACAAAAGGGCCTTCAAATTCTATTCGTGTGACCTTCTCTGGGACTGCCCTCCCGAATTTCCTCGTGTGCTTTGGTTTCCTGTTCGCCTGTATATACCGACGGTAATGCACTGTGATTAGTGTCAGAAGTTTGATCATACCTTACTGTTGTAACAAAGCACGAAGCGGCAAATGCGGTGAGCAACATGTGGAGGGTCCGGACCCCAAGTGCACACCGTGTTCAATATATTCTCATACAAAATAAAACTCTATTTCAAATCGATAATCCAGATTTTATTGATAACTTTACCCATTATATTTCAATATAATACTGATCACCAAGTTTTAAACTGGCTGGTGACTTTCCGCCACTTCCGGGAACATCTAAAACACCAGTTGTCCCCGTTTTTTGACCAGACCGCCAACTACCCAGACAGCTGGAATCTCGGCCGGATCAAGTCGAAGACTCCAAAAAAATGTGCTTTCTGGGATTGTGGAATTCATCTTCACAATTTTTGAGGTCTCACCAACAACGAGACACCTCATCAACATGATCCTTGCAATTGTAAAACCTCTTCTAAAGAAACTGTTTTCAAATTGCCTCTTCTTGATATGATCATATCTTTTGATGGATAATTTATCCAATGAGGTCGGAGATATGATCAAGGTACTACAATGGAATAATAGAAGTATTCTAAAACATTTAGACGCTTTTAAGTTTTTAGTTCACAAATCGTCTTGTGACGTATTTGCTCTCTGTAAAACATGGCTTTCTTCAGATAAAGATTCCTCTTTCCGCGGTTTTAACGTTATACAGCAGGATCGAGGGGACTCTTATGGAGGGGTGCTGTTGGTGATTAATAAGCTCTACTCCCTTCGATGGCAAGCCCTGAAGTAGTAGCATGCTAAGTGACTATTTGTCTCGCAATGCCAGAGACACGGTTGATCTTAGGAGATTTTAATTCTTACGGTACAGCCTGGGGGTCACCGTACAACGACAACCGTTTTGCATTGATACTAGAACTCATGGACTACTTCAACTTGACTATTTTGAATACTGGGGAAGTAACACGCGTGGCTCCACCTCCAAACCCTGGAAGCAAATTAGACCTCTCAATCTGTTCGAATTCACTATCATTGGATTGCACGTGGAAAGTGATTCAAGATCCCCATGGTAGTGATCACCTCCCTATCAAAATTTCAATCACCAATAGCTCGTGTTAATCTCGCTCGATCGACCTCACGAAGTGCATCGACTGGGGTAAATACGCTGAAGCGATCAGCGATGGCGAGCAATCGGTCGAAGTTCTTCCTCCGTTGGAAGAGTATCGGTTTTTATCCAGATTAAGCTTCAAATATGCGATCGACGCACATCGCAGACCAGCACCAGGATCAACTATTCGCCGACGTTCGCCCACTCCGTGGTGGGATGACGAATGTACTGAGGTCTACCGTGAAAAATCCGTCGCGTTTAAAGCATATCGGAAGCGCGGTTCGCGAGATAACTACGAGCGGTACATTGCTCTTGAGTGTAAGTTTAAGAGCCTCGCCAAAGCCAAGAAATGCGGATATTGGCGTCACTTCGTCGAAGGGCTATCGCGTGAGACGTCGATGAGAACTCTTTGGACCGTTGAGAGAATGCGAAATGCGTCGTCGGTGAATGAAGACAAAGAAAGCTCTTCCCGGTGGGTCTACGCGTTCGCCAAGAAAATGTGCCCAGATACGGTTCCGGTGCAACGAATTGCTCGCGATACTCAAACCAATCGTAACGAAATGGATGCGCCCTTTTCTATGCTCGAGTTCTCACTTGCTCTTTTTCATGCAACAATTCTGTGCCAGGAATGGATAAAATCAAGTTTAACTTGTCGAAAAACCTCCCAGACGTCGTAAACTGCTCCCAGCTGTCGCGCTTGCTGAACTTATTTAATCACTTCCTGGAAAGCAATATTGTTCCGGATTAAAGGAGGCAGGTTAGAGTTATAGCTGTACAAAAACCCGGGAATGCCGCGTCGGATTACAACTCTCATCGTCCAATTGCGATGTTGTCGTGTATACGGAAGCTGCTAGGATAGATGATTCTCCATCGGCCCGACAAATGGATTGAATCTAATGGCTTTCTATCTCATACAAAATTTGGTTTCCGCAGAGGCAAAGGAACGCGCGATTGTCTTGCGCTGCTTTCAACAGAAATACAGCTGGCCTACGCTCAAAATGAGCAAATGGGTTCAGTTTTCATGGACATTAAGGGGCATGTTGATTCAGTTTGTGTAGACGTCCTTTCAGACAAACTCCACGAGTGGGGCTTTTCACCATTATTAAATTATTTGTACAATTTATTGTCTGAGAAACATATGAGCTTTTCTCACGGGTCTTCGACAACTTCACGAATTAGCTACAAGGGCAGGGTGGCCACACAATCTTAATATAAAAATTCCCGCATTTTTCCCGAATTCTTCCCGCATTTTTGCCTTGTTTTCCCGACTGTTAAGATGAGTTAATATAAATTACTCGTAGCTAAATCTCTGAGCTCCCAAACTTTTTCCAGTTTGGTTTACCACCAGACACTTCCCAATTATTTAAAATACGCCTTTTTGTGCGACAGGATGAGCCTTCTTCTTGGTTCTAACCAAAATTTGTCCAAACCATTTTCTTTTTCTGGAATCCGGCAAACAACCTCAGACGGCATTGAGCACAGCTGCCCAAATACTTCTTTCACCATGTGTTAACACCCTTACAAACGCAATTCGCCAAACTTCAAACACATTCGCCACCACATGAAAGATAAGTTCATTTCTGGCCTCACTTGTTATAGCCGTGTAGCCAGATCTTCTAAGGGCATCTTCAACGGTGGTTCAAATCGTGGTTTGGATTTATTTGTTTAGACCAAACGCAAAAACATCGCTGCATTGCTGGTGTTTGTTAATTTTGTTTTATACCGGATCTATTTTGCATTATTTCAGAACTTATATAAGCTTCTAAGTTTCTTACTAAACGCACTCTTTAAAAATTTAATTTAATGAACTTCGGAATATCTATGAATATTGGGTGGAAATATCTATATTGAACATGCCAGAAGTTGATTAAACTTCTTAGCAGTTGAATAAAATAATTGGAAGTTTCCAGATAATCATGAAGTTTGCTCGTTGTCTTTCGAGAAGAGAAATGGTGGAACTTTGAGAAGTTCATTGAATTGCCTAAAAATTATTAACGTTTCTGGAAACTTGGATGAACTTCAACAAATAGTTTGCTGATCATCCATGGAATAGGAACAACTTTCTGGAAATGACGGGAACTTAGAAAATCATATTTCGCTTCCCAGAAGTTGTTTTAACTTCCAGCAGGTACATATTCTGTGATAAAAAAAGAATATCACACATATTTGAATAACTTACGAGAAATTGAAAAAAATAATCTTGAAAGCAGTGGAATTTCTGTGGAATGGTTAGCATTACCGAGATGTTGTTAAACCGTACAAGAACTTTTTATGCTTCCAAGATTGTGAATAGATGAAAATTCTATGAAATTGATTAAAAAGAAGTTGGTCGCTTTATTCACGTTTTGGTTGAGTTCGAAAAATTATCGAGTAAGAAGGTTAAGTTCTTCTTAAAACTTAAATACCCTTAACTTTTGAGATGTTTTGGAACGATTGGAAAGTTTCTCGATCACCTGGAAAGATCCCTGAAGGAAGCTCCCAAACTTATGGAAAAATCCTTTGAATGTTTCTTAAACTTTTCGAATGCTAAAAAATCTCGTTTCCTGTTTATCTGGGAAGTTTTCTGAAATTCTGGAAAGTTCCCCGATCTTGGAGGAAGTTTTCTGAAATTCTTGGAAGATCGTAGGACTACTGAGAAATTTCCTGAATTGCTGAATCCCCTGAGCATACGGGAGTTTTTTCGAGCTTCTGGAAAGTTTCCTGAACTTCTGGGAAATTTTCTAAATTTTTGGGACGTTCTCTGAACTTCTGAGATGTTTGCTGACCTTTTGGAAAGTTTTCTGATCTTTGGGGGAGTTCCATGATCTTTGTGATCATTTTCTGAAGTTCTCAGAAGGTGTTTGAATTCATGAGAATCCCTGAACTTCAAGGAAGTTTCTTGAACTTCTACATGTTCGCTGAACTTCTAAGAAGTTCTGTATATGTCTAGCAAGTTTCATGAAATTCTAAGAAGTTCACTAAACCTCTAGAAAGACCGCAAACTGTTGAAAAGCTGCATGAATTTCTTGACTGTTCTCTATTGGAAGTTCTCTAATATTCTGGAAAATTCCTTGAATTTTTGGGAAGTTCCCTGAACATCTTGAGTAGTTCTATGAACTTCTGAAAAATGCCCAAAATAATCTGATAAGTTTTCTAAACTTCTGGAAGCCCCCTGAATTTCTGGATAGTTACCTGAACTTCTGTGAAAAACCCTTTACTTTTGGAAACTTCCCTGAGCTCGTGGTAAGCTCCTTGAACTTGTGGACAAATCCCTGAATTTTTAGTAAACAATCTGAATTTCAGGAAAGTTGTCTGAACTTCTAGGAAGAACCCTTAATATCTTGAAAGTTCTCTGAATTTATGGTATGTTCCTTTGACATCAGGGAGAATAGCTAAACCTCGAGAAAGTCTAAGTCAAATCTAAAAAGTATACCGAGCTTCTGATAACTTCCCTGAGTTTCTAAGTCCACTGAAATTACATGATTTTTTTCGAACTTTTGGGGGATAATTTTTGTCCATCAGTTTCTTAACCTTTTCCGATATTTGAGGCGTAAATACTGCGGGTCGTAAGTCTTAAGGACAGATTTGCAAAAATTCCTCAGGGTCGCCAACCCCCAAGTTTTCGTCGAGAGAACTAGCTGAGGACATACGCCAACATCCATTAGGCTGCAGTGCACCTAAGTAATACTAAGGCCAACATATCCAGATGCATCGCAACAGCTGGAAAAATTCATCAGTTGACTCTAGTTGCCGCATAATGTCTAGGATCAGAAGCAGAAAGTGCTTCTTGTCAAAGGTTGGCGTGGCACTATCTATCACTATCAGCACTATCTAATATCGTTTAAATGAGATGCATCCATTCACACACTCACCACCACTCAAACCAATCCATGGTAAAAAGTTTGCGAAAAATCCTCGAACTCTGAAAAAACATAACTTCTGATCTCTGGATATTGTAAGATTGAGAAGATGCTAGGTGTTGGTGGGTTTCATAACAAGAAATACTACACCGGTGCGGGGAAAGTTGGTCTGTTTAAGCTGGTTCTTTTTAAGTTTGCTGATGCAAATCAACTATATAGATGTTAAAATAGACCATCGCTGAAGATGCGCTAAGCGGTACGTTTTGAACAGGCTAAACAATGAGATCAGTGGACCGATTAAATGACAAAAACGCTACTCAAATCATTTGAAAAAGGTGTGAGTATGGTTCCTTCCATATGACAAAAATTCCCGATGACTTTTGAAATTCCCGCCTCTTTCCCGCATATTTACCGATGATTTTGGATTCCCGCGTTTTTCCCGCATTTGCCGATTTTCCCGAGTCTGTGGCCACCCTGCAAGGGTCTCCCCCAGGGCTCTTGTTTACGCCCCCTTTTTTATAATTTTTATGTCAGAGACTGCCTCATGGAAAATTGCACGCTAAGACAACATGCGGATGACGCCGTTGTTTCAATTGTAGAACCAGGGGCGAACAACCTGCAGGGACCGTTGCAAAGTTTGTCTTATAAATACCTAGGGGTATAGTTCGATTCTGAATGCACGTGGGAAAGAAAGTATCTGCATCAGAAATGCCAGCAGCGAATAAACTTCATGCGTACTATCACCGGAACATGGCGGGAGCCCGCCCGGAAGTTCTGATAAAGCTGTATCGTACAACGATTCGGTCGGTTGGTATGGTAGTTTCTGTTTTCTATCCACCGCGAAAACTCATATTCTGAAGCTGCAGCGAATCCAGTACCGTTGTCTTCGTATCGCGTTAGGCTGCATGAACTCAACTTATACTATGAGTTTGGAGGTATTAGCAGAAGTTCTTCCTTTATCAGATTGTTTTGTGGATCTATCGTTCCGGTTCCTCATCCACTGTGAGGTGCTAAATTCATTGGTAACTGGAAATTTTGAAAAGCTAATCGAATGAAATCCTCAAAATAAGTTCATGACAGGAAATTTCACACCGACTGCTCAAAAACAAATGATTCCACTGGATTTGGTGTTTTTAACGAAATTCATAGCGCCTCCTTCAAACTTCAAAATCCTTGCTCCGTATACGTCGCAGAATTGGCGGCTATACACTATGCATTAGAGCGAATTGCCTCTCTTCGCTCTGATAAATTTTTCATTTTTACGGATAGTCGCAGCTCACTTCAGGCTATTCGTTCAATGAGACCAGCAAAGCACTCGCCGTATTTCGTTAGCGAAATACGGTCCCTTCTCATTACTCCATTCTGGGTAATGAGAAAGCGGACTCACTTGCCAAGGTGCACTTTATGATATTTATGATCGACAAATCGCCTTCAACGAATTTTTTGCTATTTTCCGTCAACAGGCCTTGATCAGCTGGCAACAAAAATGGGATGCAGGGGATTTGGGCAGATGTTTACATTCCATTCTCCCACAGGTATCGAAAAAATCGTGGTTCAGAAGGTTGGATTTTATAAAGGTAATGTGTCGTCTAATGGGCAATCACTATTCGCTAGGCTCTCATTTCCATCAAATTGGGCTATCAGACGCCAATCAATGCGGCTGTGGTGCAGGTTATCAGGAGATCAATCATGTTGTCTGGTATGCCCAATCTGATCTTTGCGCATCCCTACACCCAAAATAAAAAAGCAAGATTATAATGCAATTTCGCATGATTTTGTTTCATTTCTCGTAATGGACCGTAACTTGGAGAAAAAATACAACATTGGTCGTGGACAACAAAAGCAACAAAAAGCAATTCGCTTTGAAAATGTCGATGTGTGCGGGATGTTGTGCAGTGTATTAGTTGTTGAGTATAGGATTGGAGTCCGGAAGTCCGGGCTCACAAAAAAAAAACGATTACGATTCGTACCCCGGATTCGAACCGTGGCCGCCAGCGCCACGACTCTTTATAGTAACCATTCAGCCACTTTGACAAGTTGTAGAGTTCTTCCGAGTCTGTGGTCACCCTGGATATATTTTCAGTCAAAGTTTGGAATGTTAGATCAAAAATGTCTTCCACAAAGATGTTTGAATAGTTCCTTAGTATAAACATAATTCAAAAATCTAACTTAATTATTTGCAGGTTTAACAATTCAGCAAATTTTAAGCAACTTTGGTCTTGAAATTTTTGCTGTAGCTCCTTTGTTGACCGAATTAGAACAGTTTTTAGTAGATAAGTAGATAAGTTTTACTTGTTAATGTTAATTTTTTTTTATTTAATTTTTTTAGCCAAGTATTCCATCTTATTGTTCTTGTAGACACTATATACATTAATATTTAATTCGAATAGGCATCAGTCAAATTGTAATTGATATGCGGCACTACATTATTTTTATTTATTTGTTGTTTGGCATCTTAAAGCAAATCGAAGAAAGCGTCGTTGAACGGACTAGATTCTCTCAGCACCATTGTTGTAATTCGGGTTCCAAACTGTAGAACAGTACTCCAATGTGGATCGCACCAGCCCCCCCCAGTGGTGCGTAGTACAGTGATTTGATGAAGTAGATGTCGGAGTATTTTTTTGGTATCCTGAAGATAAAGCCCAATGTTTTCGACGCCTTATCAACCACATACGAGATGTGTTGCTTGTATGAAAGTTCTGAAAGAAAATTTTAAGATCGTCTGCATGCAATAGTCGTGGGTCTCCGATGACCAAATTCACATCGTTGGAATAAAGTAGGAAGATCAACGGTCCCAGGTGACTTCCTTGAGGTATCCCTGACGTGGCTGGATAAATGCCGGATTGGCAGTTCCCAATAGTGACCATCAGCTGTCGATCGTTCAGATATGAGCGAATCCATCACAGAAAGTTGCCGCTAATCCCGTTTTTTTAGTTTCGCAATCGCAATGGCGTGGTTCAGCTTGTCGAATGGTGCTGAAAAGTCGGTATATATGACGTCATTTTGAGCTCCTTGAGCCATACTAGCCGTGACATACGATGTAAGGCACAGTAGATTAGTGGTGGTGGAACGACCGGAAGTGAAATTGTGTTGATCACAACTCAGTTATTGCTTGCAATGAGAAAGTAGAGGCACCATGACGACTAACTCAAATAGCTTAGAGATCGCGCGGAGCGAAGTGATTCCACGATAATTATTCGTCTCCTTTACTTCCTTTCTTGCGGACCTGAAACATATGTGCAAATTTGCAGCAGGATGGGAACACTCCTATTGCGACGGACATTTGGAATAGGCGAAGCTATTCATTACGACCTTGAGAAATTCCCGCTTAGTGGGTACGTGGCCTTCATCCAGGATTTGTCGAAGATCTTCGCGTAGATTGAAGTTGTAAGAAAAGCTGAGGATTCAGAAACTCCAGCCCGTTTCAACCCTAGGTTCTTTGGTTCATCGGCAGTTGTTTCCCCAATTTCGTGGTACACCTTCACGCAATTTCAGAGGAACTCCAAGACGAAGGCTGTCCAAACCAATCAGAAGCTTCAGTTGAATCAGATCGTTGTCAATCACAGGGAGTCCCCGCAAGTGTGGATATCGTTTACAAAGTTCCTCGTACTTCATCGTTTGGGAAGGCAATACGAAACTGCTAACAGTTCTAACTTCACAGAGCTTGTTGCAGTTCTGACTGCTTTCTCCAGAGAATTCTAGTTGAACTCGTTGTGACTGTGGTTCTTTGTGGGTTACCTTACCCGTCCACTGCAGAGTTAATATTTCTACCGGCCCGGATACGCCCAAACGATCAGCAACACCTTCCTCCAGAAGTTTGGTCGACGATCCCTCGTCGATGAAAGTAAATTCAACCTCTGTCCGCGCTCTCGCGTACAGAACTACTGGAAGCACTCGAAACATGGGATAAAGATTGCTGATCTACGTTACATGATTGGCGGAAACATTTGGGAAAGATTGAGCACAATGAGAGTGGAGAAGAGTGTGGTGTTTTTGACGGCAACCCTCAATCCCACAACCCTGCCAGGACTTGCACGGCCATTTGCCGTGACAATTCAGGCACGTACGAAACAGGCTTTTCTGCTGAACCATTTTCCACCGTTCATCGATGTTGAGTGATTGGTAGCGATGACAATCTGCCACCCGATGTCCTTCTCGTTCACATGTAGCGCATGTATTACCTGGTTTCTTCTGGTTTACCGATGAGCTTGAGGTCACCGGGGAAGAGGCAGGCATCGATGAATGAGTGTGTATCTATCCTTTCTCCTTGGTCTTCCCTTGCAGTTTCGACTGAAATTTGGTAGCTCGAAGGACACTTGTATTGCTGCAGACAACAATCCTGACACAAAGTCGCCGAAAGTTGCCAACGTCGCGTACGGTTGTTTACTTTTGTAGACAGCCCACTCCATCTTCAATGAACCAGGAAGTTTCTCAACAAGCTCCTGCATCAGTACCGGGTTGGCCAAGTGCGTGAACTAACTGCTTTTAAGTGGTCGACGAGATTCTGAACGGTTAATCCAAAACTAGTCACCGTTTAGAGGCGGTCATTTCGTGGTGAATCTGTTCAAACAGCGATCGAATAAGGAGCTCTGGTCTCCCATACAGTGTCTGCAGAGTGTTTACAACCTGAGGAACGCTTGATGGAACTTCTTCGACTTCGCACCGACTCGTACGCATGCCTCTTTAAGCATCTCTGAAGCCGAATCAGGTTTTCAGCATCCGTAAACCCACAGACTGCCGTTGGCTGGTCGAAGCTACACATGAATATTGACCAATCTTCAGGATTGGGGAAAATATGGGCAATTTTTTCCCCATTACCTGTCGGGTTGCCAGCTGGTTCGCATCCAGTGCCGTGGGAAATGCACCAATTCTTCCTTGATTCACACCATGGGTTCGTAGACTCGGAGCCGATTGGTGTTGATTTGTGTTGGATTCTGCGAGGGACATTGCAGGTTCTCTGCCAGTTGTTGGTCGAGCATGCATTTCACCGAACGGAACCGAGTTGTTGAACGGACGTTGTTGTTGGTGTGCAGGGCTTTGTTTGTTCTGAACTTGCATCGGTTGTATCGAATTGGGAAGCATTGGGTGTTTATTATGCCGTCCGTTAGTGGCAGTGGATTGATAAATCCATGGGACGGTAGTCGACACAGCGGGAACATATTTGGCAGAATGAGCTGAGATGTGACGTTGACCTTCGGTTTGCATTGGTGGGTTCGGTCTGACTAACGGTGGTGCGTCTCCGGAAACCATCAGCGAGGCAGGGATTTTACCTCCGTGTGATTCGAGGGAACATTGTTGCAATCAGTTGGATACCCGTTAATCAGAGTCGAGAATCGATCCACCGCTGCTGCCACACTCGCTCAACTATCGGATTAAGCTCTGCTTTTTCTCCAAGGACTCCTTCCTGACCAACTGCTGCTTTTGCTGGAACTCTTTTCATGTTGCAATTTCAGCTACCGTAACATTGCTTCTTCTTCCATTATCGCTTTCTTTTCTTCTAGACGACGCAACTCTTCATCCATTTCCTTCTTCTTTAATGAATCTTGTGCTTCTAATTCCTGTTCTTTCCGGATCTGTCCTTCTTCCGCCAGTTTCAGCTCGTTCTGCAAACGGATGGCACGGTTACTCGAAGTCGTGCTAGGAACAATTGATCGCACCTTATTGGACCCTTTATGGAACTGGTTTGATCCGGATTTGGCCACTGACGAACGGAGACTTCGATCTGTCGGTGGGGGTTTTAATTGTGTTTTACTTGCCGACGTTGCTCT
This sequence comes from Aedes japonicus, assembly GCA_034211315.2. Classification (NCBI taxonomy): domain Eukaryota; kingdom Metazoa; phylum Arthropoda; class Insecta; order Diptera; family Culicidae; genus Aedes; species Aedes japonicus. The sequence continues at coordinate 36,746 of JASCZW010001787.1, forward strand.
ATCGACGATTTGTTTTGATGTGCATCTACTACAAGTAACGGCTTATCCTTTACGGAATCATCCACTCCTGCGGAACCAAATTGTTCCCAGAGCCGGCAGCTGTCACGCTACCCATTTTTCACAATAGGTATCTGGCCGGGTACAGGATTGACAATTATTTCCTGTGGGTCCTTGATGTTCCTCCATTCCGATTCCCGTGGGGGAAGGATTATGTCATACCAGGTCTCGACAGCAAACACAGTTTCCTAGGGTGTTGTAAGCTTCAAGCTGAAATATAGTTTTATTTATTTTACAAACTTCGCTTAGTTTGATTTGAGAACATAATTACTCACAATTTCAGTGGACGTTATCGTCGAAAATGCGAGAAATCCTATCAAGGAACCACGTTCTTCTGGTGTCTGTGAACCGTAGGTTGTGAGTTAATTTTAAGTTCTAATAGGTTTAATTTAGAGCACTCACAATAGTTTTAACTCAATTCACTAGATTTAGGCACAATTCGATTATTTAGAATATTAATTAGGTATAAATGGAACGTAGATTGAGATAGAATTTAGTAACTACTTTTAGGCACATTCTATAACCTGGCAAAGCGAAAACTGCCAATTTTCCACTCCTCACTCTCATTCATTCAGCATTTGACGTTTCCTCCGCTCACCCGTCACACATGACATTTGGTTCAGCAACGGCCTGCAGAAAAGCGTCTTGCTCCAAGTCGACGGCGTCGCTGCAATGGGAAGTGTTGCCGTCACAAACGGTGTCAGTAAGCAGGTAATGTGTCTCTTCAGGAATACTGATGGAACATCATCGGGTCCAGGATTGTAGGACGACTTGAGTTGTTTTGCGGCAGTTGTAATCATGTCGACGTTGATATCGATTGTACCCAGAGCTTGACCGTATAGTGGCTCGTTGTTAGCTGCTGATGTAACGCGTGCATCAGTAAATCTCTCGCTGGAGAAAACACTGGAAAACTTTTCGGAGAACAGGCGGCATATCTTCTGGGGGGATTAAGCGACTTCACCGTTTAGCACCATTGAAGATGGCAGGCCAGACTCTGCGCTGCTGGTTTACGTGCTTTCAAAAAGTCTTAGGATGCGACCTGAGTTTAGACTGAATCCCTCGTAAATATGATGAGTAGCATCGACGGCTGACTCGCTTGAACTCATAATTGAGCCTGACGTAGTGGGGTTGCAGCGCAAGCGTACGATATGAATTTTCTCAAATACGCTCTCTTAGTCGATTTCGCTAGATTTTCGATATTCGCTAGTTTACCAAGGAAGGTGCGACTCTTTTCGGAACATGCCTGTCAATAACATATGCCAAGACGTGTGAAAAAGTTTGCGCAGAGGAATCGGCTAATTCAGGATCGAGGATACTCTCCCAGGCTATGTTAGACAGCATGCCGATGATACTACGGTGATCGGCTTTCCGGAAATCGTATGACACAGTAGCAGAAGTGCCGTCAAAGTTTCGAACGTGGTTACCTACTCATTTTTCAGTCATTTTCCGACAAAAGTTCGAAACAATTGGACAATTTGAAAAATTACGTTAAGCAGAAAATTACAACTTTTAATCCACTGAATGCGGAAAAATCTCTCGTGCGAATCAATTTTACTCCTTTTTCTTATGTCTGCATAGTGTCGCAACTAATGCGCTGTACAACAAATCGACATGGAGTTTTCATAAGGGCCAAATGAAAAAAAAACTCGATCAAGTAAACTATCACTTCTATTGATAAAGGGAACTCCTTTTCCATACAATCAATTCACTATGACTAAGTTATCATTCTCGAGAAATTTGCGAAAGAAGTGATTGCTTACGTTTGCGGCGTTGGCCCTTATTTAAACTCCACGTAAAACCAGGTGTGCTATACCGAACACTAGATCACTAGATGCGCAACAATGCACATGTACAGAACCAGTGTAAATCGTTTTGCACTAGTGGTTATTCCAGTTTACAGTAGCGACGATAGTATTTTGAATGAAAATCAATTGGCGTCTTGCAGTAAAACTATTGCAGCAAATGCGAACTCTGTGTGTGGAAAAACATACTTGTGTAACGATGATGATTCTCAAATTGGCTAGAATTCTCGTAGCAGTTTTAACAGTTTACAAACACTAACATGAATTTACGGAGTTTAAAATCATTTCAAGAGAAAATAAATGACATTTACAGATAGGAAATAAAATTTGCTTTTAGTACAATATATTGTTTTTGGTGATTTTGTAAAAAGCGTCCCTAAAAATGTTACTTAAAATTAACGCCAGTATATGTGAGGGGTGATGTTTTTGTTTTATTTCAGCTGATAAGTGGGAGGAAGTCCAAGCCAGCATCCTCCTAGCGGACATATTGGATTGCGAAGCGGATTCCGTTTGATCTATCCGAGAAAGGAGCTGCGTTTTTTATGCCGGACATGTGATTTGTAATAATTTCCACTTTACATTCCATATTATTCCCTACAATACTTAGCATTACGATGCAAAAACTGTTTTTAACTGTTATCCAGCTAATTTTTTCCTCTGATACGCTTATTTTCGTGGCAAATAGTAATTTTACACAGAATGTTTACGAAACTCATCGCCTTTTGACATTAATTAAGATTTCATCATCACATGTACATGAGCGCCGCCTAGGTGTCGTTAGGACGTGCAAGGCCCCAATACTCGCACATTTTTTTCGAAAAGATCTTATTCTCTCTTGTTGACCTAGTGGTAGCATGCTGGCTTTTCCACCCCGTCGGGTTTTCTAAGACGAAAAATCTTTAATAACCTCTCCTTCGGAAAAGAAGATAAACTGTTGATATAGACCTATGTGTTGATGGGTTCGATATGTAGGGACCAGGTCGTGCCTCAGGCTGAAAATCACGTAAATACGTAACAATAATGTTAGCATGACCAGCATGTTATGCAGAGTATGACAAAAAATGTAACTATCAGAAACGTTGTTTATAGTAACGGAGTGTGAAGTTAAAAGCATTGCTCGACCTGTGTCAAGTGGAGTGCCAAAGGAGCAAAATAAATAATCATTATACTTTTGCTGTATTACCAATACTGCGTTAATGGATATGTAATATTTTTGAATAAAAAAGCATGTCATTCGAAGTAAAAGTGAACAAATCTGGATCAACAATAGAAAAGGGCCTATCAACATTTGTAAACAAACACTTCTGAGCGTATTTCCTCGCAAAGCGTAGGCCACCCTCGCAAACCAATAAAACGGGCTCAGAAGTGTTTGTTTACAAATGTTGATGGGCCCTTTTCTATTGTTGATCCAGAAATTACAAAATATTTATTAACAACCGGGGTACCAGTGTGATAGCGTTTCATTCAGCGTGCATTTTAATATAACATGAAGAAAAAAGAAAAGGTTTCGTTTAAAACAAGAAACATGTTTGTTGATTCAATTAATCATTGCAATATTCAATTTTGCACAGTTTTGATTGGATATAACATAGCCCATTGATTGTCTCGATATAAGAATATTCCTAAAACACAACAAAAAATATAGTTGTTTCAAACCCCCCAAAAAACGCTTCATTTCGACAAATTATTTCTTCTTAGGGGCATCAGCTAAAATTTAAGATCGAATCAAAAATTTTCTTTAAAGGGAAATATATTAACTAAAAACGTAGCTTGATATTGCTATTCACTTTAACTCTCATTTTCATACTCGCCCTATTGAAAAATATCTGAGATATGTTGTTAGTGCCACATTCAACCCGAAATTGAGATTCTATCAATCGAAAATATGTTTGTGTTCACAAATCTTTAATAAGGAAATAAAATAAACAGTCTCATTGTTACCTAGGACCTTTTGATAAGTTGAGCAATAATAAATTCGTGCATGTATATATACCGTCACGCAATTTAAGGAAACCCCCAAATTGAATGTCCATTATTAAATATTAATTTTATGCGATGTTTTGATGTACTTACAAGTCAAAATGATTAGCTAACCGGTACAAGGCTTTGGTGTAATCCACAATGATGTGACAGTAAATCAAATTAATTTCTTCACAATTAGAGCAGAAATACAACACGATGTAAAATTTAACGAGAGGTTATGACAGTAAAAACTGATGCCGTTTTCGTTTTTGCGGTGTAGCTACACTGAAACGGCACCATCGTACACCGAAGAGAAATTGAGCAAAGCTGTCAGGTTAACCGTGATTTGTGAACAAATCATGTTGAGCTGTCAACGACCTGCTCTTGTAGATGCGGAAACAGTATTGAATTTTAACAGCGAAAACAAAAACAGTGTGGAGCAATGATGATGATGTCTAAAATGGACCAAACAGGGCTGGGACAGTAAAGGGAGAGAGAGAGAAATAAATGATGATGTGCACTATATACACGCTCGTGCGGTTATATCTAAACTTGAGTACAAACATCCAGCGTTGCCAATAATATTTTTTGATTAGCTGGGACAATATTGGTGATAAAAACTGGAAACAATTGTACACTCCCGCTTCACTTTACTCAATTTTTGAGTACAATTGTGTGCTATCTCTTTTTCTCTCACGAAAATATTACTCAATTTTCGTAAAAAGTGGATCTACTCAAAAATTGAGTTGATCCTTTTTTTAACGAAAATTGAGTAGCATTTCCGTGAGAGAAAAAGAGATAGCACACAATTGTACTAAAAAATTGAGTAAAGTGAAACGGGAGTGTATCTTGAGAATTCTTGCGCATTTCACGGTAAGCTTCCTCTACCCATTAATAGGTACGATTTATTATTATTGTTATTTCTCCTGTGGAAATTTTTACCCATATCACCGTTCAACGGCGTCTACCCAATTATATAAGTAGACGCAGTTTTTCAGTAAAATGCGTAAAAAAACCACAGGAGGAATAATAATAATAATAAATCGTACCCATTAATGGGTAAAGGAAGCTTACCGTGTTTGGTATCTTTCGGTACTAGTATCTTTGTTGTTGTTTTGATTCACTGTGTTATTTTGACTACGGCTATTTTTATTTTAGCTACGTTATTAGGGGCGAATCATTAAGCTTGGAACTATCACCTCGTTAGCTCAGGAAATTTAGGAGCCGGGTCGTTTAAACGCTTGTTTCTCTCACACACAATGATGATCCATTTTATGTTAGGCCAGAACTACTGCAAACTGCCACCCACCAATGACTCTTAAGTAAACAGTGAACCACAGACAGGCGTTTAAGCAAGAACAAAATTATTCGATAACTTTGTGTAAATTTTCAAATCGCTAGCAAGCACTTGCGTTAGCAATTCTTGCTTCACTAACGCAACGTAGTTCACTTAGTCGAGGTGTCCACTGATGTGGTGAAGTTGTGGCATCTGCTAGCATGTCAAAATATCACTTCGTCGTTCGCCATATGCCACCCGATATTGACATGATGTTTTGACGTGCAATTAGATGCCACATAGTGGCTACAAAACTGACACGGGGGTTGTAGTCGTGTAATTTTTGTACCGGAGTACTGTAAAATTTCACCGAAATCCGGTAAATCGGATTACCGAACGTTCAGCTGTTGAAAGTTCAGTAAAAAATACCGAATACTTTAAAATCTTCTAAGTGTGTAGCTTTTGCTCGTTGATCCTCGGTAAAGCCGAAGCATGCCCTGTAATATGTTAGTATAATATGTATATTATGTTTTAATAGTAAAGAGTTTGTGGCTCGATTATAACATTTGAAAAATCAAGTGTACTTGGGTTGTCACACCACGAAGCAGTAATAACATGCATATATAGGGCATCTGCATTACGTCTAGTGAATAATTGAAGTTGGGTTAAAGCTGAAAAGGCCCCCACTAAGATCGAACTAATACCACAGACTAACTCTTAGACCAGTCCCAAGTAACCAGAAGCAGAGATGCCAATGTTCCTGATTTTTCAGGATTTTCCAGACTTTTTAGCATTTTGCCTGAAATCCTGACAAGCACAAATTTTTTCCAGATTTTGATAAAAAATCCTGATTTTTCCTGATTTTCGTAATTTTTATCAATCCAAATTAATTTTAAGCGAAATAAATAAACTAATCAAAGTAATGGAGTTCTGCCAAAGCTTTTACTAGTTGGCTACTCCGGAATGGAATCGTCAAAAATCATCCAATAAAAAATCTATTCTGACCTGCTCTTCTACCAAAACGATACAAGACATCTTAAACTTCGCGGTTTACTTTTTTAGTTTTTAATATCACTCTCTCGCAGGTCTCAAACAGTTAGTTAAGGTAAGCTTTCGCAAAAAAAAAATCCAACTCAGCACCAACATTAGATTAGGGCAAATCTGCTTTTATAAACAATGGCTTTCGTAGTTTTCGTAGTCTAGAACAAAAGGGCACATACACAAATTAAGCACTCCTTAAGGAAGACGAGCATTGTCTCTATCCGCTGATATATTCAATTTGAAGGAATTGTATTCAACTTCCGATAAATTAGCAGACAAAGTCTTTGTTTACATAAGCAGATTCGCCCTAATCAATTGTTGGCACTGAACTATACCATTTATGAAACTGAAAGAGATAAATATATGTTATGTAAGTTTTTTGGTTTTAAATAAACGGTATTTTTATTAACATCAGTTTTTTACACATAAAATGACAATCCTGATTTTATCCTGATTTTAATTTCATACACTTCCTGACTTTGTAAAAATATACTTGGCAACGCTGACCAGAAGCATTATTTTATTGCACTAATTGAACTCAAAATTAACATCCGTAATGCGGGATCGCATCAATTCAACAGTTGTCAAGTAATAAAGCGTTAGATAAGCTTGAAAAAGTAGTTATGCATTATCAATGCAATAATGCTACTTTAGCAAAGTCGTATGGCATTGCAAAAGATATAGCTTTAGTTCGATCTTATCAGCATTAATTCAACTTCAATGATGCACTAGACGTAATGCATATGCCTTATAGCCAAGCTCAGTCCCAAGATTAAGAATGCGTCCCTAATAATAAACTCACACGAACACACTCTCAAATATTCTGTCAAAATAACACAGCAAATCAAACCAAAGGCGCAACTATGTATGGCAAGGTGCTGGCTTCATGGTGTACTTGGGATAAAGGGGTTCTAGAATAGTGAACCAATTTCAAATCGCTAGTTGTATATTGATGTACGTACGGAAGTACGGAGTGATTATCATTGAATATGCTTTGATTTCAATTAAGTTATTTTAGTATCAATTAAAACATGTTTATTACAATACAATTATCGTCAGTTCAATTGAGTACACTTTGATGGCAAATGAGTACTTGAATACGTATAGGTACAGATTGATTATTATAAAACTTGTTCATTAATATTATAATTACCAAGTATTTGTTATAGGCAGATGGACATCTGACTGGAATCTTTGATATCTAACAGCTATCTATCAGCTTATGACAAATATGTGTTGATTGTTAAAATTATGTACCACCAACTTAAAAACAATTACTGCTCATAAATACATAACAGTCCCATTAACATTGGGATTGCAGCAAAGTTGTGGATGTTAGTTTTGCTCTTGTTTTTAGCTGGATACATTATGACGATACTTGTGTTTGAATGAGTTCATTGAGTATCGTAGAAGCTCATGCATTTTAAAACATATTCAGTAAAATCCTATTTATTTTGAACCGGCATTAATCACAATAGTCGGATTGTATTTTTAATGGAAATAAGTCAATGGAATTTATTAAACGAATAACTTGTTTTATATATCTTTACAGTCCAATTGACTGATTACATTGATGATTAATGATGTTTGTTTAAATTTTTGTTTCATATAGAGCGGAAAACCAAAAACAAGTTTAAAGGGTCAAAATAATTTTACATTACAATTTTGCATACATAACATCCAAATATAGGATAAAGGTATTAGCGAATAAGATTGATAGATTACAATGATTAATTTCAAGAGAAATCAATCAATCAATCAACTCCAGAAACTTGATTTTTTTTTGCTTATCCACTTTTTTCTCGCCCATTTTGTTTGAATTTTTTCGTTACTCATTAAAATAGTTTTAGGTACTTTTATAGTACGTTCGCACTACTGCTTATATTACGTGATATGGAGTATCTTGATATCAGCAAATATACATCTAGTTTTCACTGGAAATAATGTACATGTCATTTGATATCAAGATACTCTATATCACGTAATATAAGCTGTAGTGTGAACGTACTATTGAGTACTTTAAATACTCTTTTAATTCTATCGAATACTTATAGTACACGTTTAATGCGTCTGAGTATTTTAAATACCTTTTAAATGCAATTCAATACCTTGAATAAACTAGAAATACTTTTGAGTTCTATGATTCCTCTTGAATTACTTTTGAGTAAGAGAAATACTCTCAAAGTACTTAAAAATGTTCGTTTAGTACCATAAAGCTCAAGAGTATTTTGAATACAACGCACTCTACACAATCTTTTGCGTGCCTCTCGGGTTCCGGTGACAATGTCACCGAACAAAGGCTGTTGTTCTCGGTGATACAATGGTAGTCGTTCTCGCCGACACAATGGCAGTCGTTCTCGCCAACACAATGGCTGTTGGTTTCGGTGACACAATGGCGGTTGGTGTCGTGTCCGACTCACCAAGGATTTTCTTGCCGCCGACGCTAGAACGAAAAACAAAAAAAGTCCCACTCACTGGGACTGAACACCAGCATTACTTTTCCTACCGTGACGTCACATCTCCAGCTTTTCCATTCATACCGCAATAAGTATAATTACCATTTTCAATCTTTATCTCCTATGTCTTCTACGAACTAGAAAACCCTAGCTTCAAATACTCCACTTTCTTCTTTTTTCACAATAAAAATCAAATTCGGAAAACAAAACTTTACTCGCGCACTTCACCGTTTTGCGATTCGGTCCAGACAGACATCGATATTCAAACCCCATAGCTACTTACTCAGTAAAGAGCCAAACAAGCGTGAACACAAAAGCCCGAAGTTTGACGTCTCTTTTCTGTTCATCCCCGCGTGTTCATCGCTACCCGGGAGCGACACCTGTGGATGGGGTTTTACACCAGGGCGGGGAAATATTTTGCCCTTCAGTTCACACTGCCGGATATACGCGACCCTCAAAGGTGAATCGTGAGAGTGGAACACGCTAAACTCGCTTGCCAAGCTAACAAGACGAGGCCTCTGTTCCAATGTGTTAGTTCTATGTGTTTTGTTTTTGTTGAAAAGGGGTTGTTATGGGAAATTGGCATTTTGGTATTGTGGCGGAGCCATCAAGTTAACACCATGGAAGCAACGGTTACAAGACCGGTGTGCTAGTACCATAGCCTAACTCTAAGCAACAATCAATATGCAACTAGCGATTTGAAATCGGTTCACTGTTGTAGAACCCCTTGGTCCGAATTACACCTTGAAGCCAATATTTGAGAATGTGTTTGTGTCAGTTCATTATAAGCGGCGCACTGTGTGAATAACTCATAACCTCAATGTTCAAGGTTCAAATCCTGGTTGCTTCATATTTCGACAAAGATTTTTATTAGGGCCTAACTGACAAACGTAAACAATGGTTTTTTCCGCGAATTTCTCCCCGCATAAACAATAACCATAAGAAGTGCATAACCACCAATTCGGAGAATCATCTTAACTGTAAGTGGTATGGTTACACCATGTTTATTAGGGTCATCATTGAAAACTCGCCTAATCAATCCACCACGGTCATTTCGAAGAGGGAGAGTTCATCTATCCGAAGGAATTGGAGGCTTACATGGATAGCTTTTGTGCCGCGAGAAATTTACGGAAGAAGCCATTATTTCCGTTTGTCAGTTAGAGCCTAATAAACAATTTGTGTCGATTTTTCTTTCTTAGGTAAATTAATGAAATTTATATCTACTGATTTCTAGTGGCAAATAATCATAACGCAATCTTATGAATAGGGAACGTCCATTAATTACGTCACGCAAAAATTGACTTTTTTTTAACCCCCCCTCCCCCCTTGTCACGTTTTTTGTATGGACCTCCAAATTTTTTTGTATGGATCGTCACGTTTTCTCAAACCCCCCCCCCTCCCCCCTTACTGCGTGACATAATTAATGGACCTTTCCATATCGGAAATTTATTTTGCTGGGTGAATAACAAAGTCATATTTTGTTTAAGAAGCAAGAAGATCTTTGTTTATTTGTTTATTTGAAGTTAGTTATCAACATACCAAGTTCAGGTTCTAATGAAGTTGATTTAAAAAAGAACATTACTAGGATTTTTTTTCAATAGGGCGAATCTAACAATGGGAGATTCTCTCCTCTCTCGCTCTCTTTCATTTATTACAGCACCATTATAAAACTTTTGAGGGATTATTGAGTACAGATAGAAACACAACAGTGCTGGCTAGCAAATAGTATAATGAAAAACGTAAAGCTGAATGGAATATGAATGAAAGAGAAAGTAATCAAAGAGAGTCTCTCAATTGCAGAGCCCTAATGAAAAAAAAACCCTAGATTACATTGAAAAACGATTACACACGCAAAGAAATCACTCCGCTTTGAATCAACAAAATATTTTGTTGGTATTCAATGCAAGGTTCTATTTGTTTCAATCCACTAAAAAGTTCCAAATCAAATCAAATATTCATTCAATTCAAACCAATAAAATAATTTAAAGTAATCAATGCTGTGTGATATAATTTAAATAATAGTTGATGTACAACAATCACATAAGTTGTTTTAACTCAAATGTTTAGTTTATTGTTTAAAAACCCACATTACTCCACCGATGGTGAGACTGAACCCTTCTTACTTTTCATCAGAATTACGAACTCAAATGTGGCCAATATTGTACTGGATACATATTTTCCTCAGAAATTCCAGGGAGATAAAAGAATATTCGATATGTCATATATTCAGTTTTTAGAATGAACTATTTGTCAATCCTGAACAATCCATCGATGTGATTAAAATATTACCATTATTAATCTTTAATGACCTGTTTATGTTATTTATATAGAAGGGGAAATTACATAAATATTAGAAATTTCATACAAGTCCATAGTCCATAGAATGCATTATTAGACAATCCTAAGTATCAATTTCGATTATCGATATGGATTCAAGATGCTTAATAAGTACATTAGGCTGGGTCAAAATTCAAATTCTAGTTCCCTAATAATTTTTGGAAGCCTTTTGGGTTCCATAATAACTGTGCAAAATTTCAGCTCGATCGGTGAAACTATATTTTTGCTCTCGAGGTTTTAATTTTACATAGGATTTTATATGGGAAAACTTACTTTTACATTGAATAATCTGGCGAGGTGACCCGTTGCCATCTAAAAATAAGTGAACCACATTTTCTTCTTGGAAATTTTCCAAGGAAACTTTTCTTTGAAGACTGCGGACTGAGTAAACGCCTCACAACAACGTGGTTGCTTCGTGCCGACAGCAGCAGGATTGTAGTTCGTTTGGATTGTAATCAGTTTTAGCTCAATAAATTTTTCTACAATCGTCGGATTGCTTTGCAGTCTTCAAAGAAAAGTTTCCTTGAAAAATTTCCAAGAAGAAAATTTGGTTCACTTATTTTTAGATGGCAACGGGTCACCTCGCCAGATTATTCAATGTAAAAGTAAGTTTTCCCATATAAAATCCTATGTAAAATTAAAACCTCGAGAGCAAAAATATAGTTTCACCGATCGAACTGAAATTTTGCACAGTTATTATGGGACCCAAAAGGCTTCCAAAAATTATTGGGGAGCGAATATTTTTTTCTTCCATATGTCCGTGTTCCAGGCTAAAGTACATGTTCGTTGAAAATAGTAAATGGAGACTTTGCGTAATTTTGGAATATACTCGTTGCAGTTCAAAACCAGACCACTGGAGCCAATCGATGCTGCTCTAATTCAATAGAGTCACATAGTGTGGCTAGTCCGCTGTATGTGCTATACAACGCAACAGATGCGACACAATAGAATGCAAGCGGCATCGATTGGTGTGATTGGTCTTGTTCGGTTTTGCACTGCAACGAGTATATTGTCATCTCACAATTATGTGCTCTCAGGTATTGTTTTGGTCATATCTCCATGAAGGATTATCCAATCATAGTGAAATTTTGACCAGTTATTTGGAGATATCATAGCTTTGATTTGGCACCAACAAAACTAAAATCGGTACACAAATAGCTCAGTAATGTAATGTAATGTAATCGGAGACTAGACTGTTTGATTACTATTATAATAGGCCTTCAAGTACTGTTTCGTTCATATCTTCGTAACGAAATGTCCGAATGAAAAAAAAATCAATAGCGTTCTATGGGAATGTTGTAACTTCCATTTGCCGTCAACAGAACTGAAATTGGTTCACAGATGGCTGAGAAACCGATGTGACATTATTTGTAACGCACACACACACATACACACACACATACACACACATACATACATACACACAGACATGTGCTCAGTTCGTCGAGCTGAGTTGAATGGTATATGAAACTCGGCCCTGTGGGCCTCGGATAAAAAGTCGAGTTTTCAAGCGATCTTAATACCCTTCTATTGATGTAAGAAGGGTAAAAAAGGGAAGTTAACATAATGAAATTTTGAACACTTATTTGAAGATTTTATAACTTTAATTTGGCGTTAACAAAGCTTCAATTTTGATTATCTATATGGATTCAAGATGCTTAATAAGTACATATTCGTTGAAAATAGTAAATGGAGACTTTGTGTAATTTTCGAATATACTCGTTGCAGTTCAAAACCAGACCACTGGAGCCAATCGATGCTGCTCTAATTCTATACAGTCGCATAGTGTGGCTAGTCCGCTGTATGTGCTATACAACGTTCCAGATGCGACACAATAGAATGCAAGCGGCATCGATTGGTGTGATTGGTCTTGTTCGGTTTTGCACTGCAACGAGTATATTGTCATCTCACAATTATGTGCTCTCAGGTATTGTTTTGGTCATATCTCCATGAAGGATTATCCAATCATAGTGAAATTTTGACCAGTTATTTGGAGATATCATAGCTTTGGCACCAACAAAACTAAAATCGGTACACAAATAGCTCAGTAATGTAATGTAATGTAATCGGAGACTAGACTGTTTGATTACTATTATAATAGGCCTTCAAGTACTGTTTCGTCCATATCTTCGTAACGAAATGTCCGATTGAAAAAAAAATCGTTCTATGGGAATGTTGTAGCTTCCATTTGCCGTCAACAGAACTGAAATCGGTTAACTAGAAATTAGAAGAAGAATTAGTATCTTCCATTTAATTCCAACTACCTTTGCTTATCTTCGACAGATACGCGTATTTCGTCTACAATGTGCAGACTTCTTCAGTGTCTCGTACTAATAACTCGACAGTCGAGTAGTTGGAATTAAATGGAAGATACTAATTCTTCTTCTAATTTCTAGTTACAGGTATTCCACTAAACAGCTCAAAACCCTCTAGGTGAAATCGGTTCACAGATGGCTGAGAAATCGATGTGACATTATTTGTAACGCACACACACACATACACACACACACAAACACACATACACACAGACATGTGCTCAGTTCGTCGAGCTGAGTCGAAAGGTATATGACACTCGGCCCTGTGGGCCTCGGATAAAAAGTCGAGTTTTCAAGCGATCTTAATACCCTTCTATTGATGTAAGAAGGGTAAAAAGATACGTTTTCACCCTAAAGGCTAGTATGCAGCTCAGAAGTAGTGTGCATTACTATAGGACAAGTAATGGTCAAGAAATGCGTTTACTGTTGGAATTACTTACCTAGTATGCAGCTGAAAAGGAGAGCAAACTACGGAAGTTTTCGTAACGTTAGTAACGCCTGCCCTTGTAATCTAAATGGGGCTGTCATTTTTCCTTGCGGAATAATATGCTGTTCGATTATTCCGCAAGGAAAACTGACATGTCACCCATGCTGGAAATTACTTCAGTAAAAATGGTGATAATTACTTCAGGTCTTTACTAGCTGCATACTAGGCTTAACAAATCACTCTATTTTGAATCAAAAAAAAAAATTTGATGCTTTTCAATATAAGGTTAACAAGTTAAGGAAATTTCTATTTGTTTCAATTTGGTATCTACCTTAAGGAGATACGGGGAACCCACGTAGCCTTCAGTAATCATCAAAGGAAAGGTGAAATAAATAGTAGGAGAGAATAGTCAACAATCAATATGCAACTAGTGATTTGAAATTGGTGCACTGTTCTAAAACCCCTTGGTTTGAAGTACACCTTGAAGCCAGCACCTTGCTGTACATATTTGCGCCTTTGTTTTGATTTGCTGTTTTATTTTGACAGAATATTTGAGAGTGTGTTCGTGTGAGTTCATTATTAGGGGAGCATTATTAAGCTTGGGACCGATGTGCTAGTACCAACAATCAATGTGCAAGTAGCGATTTGAAATTGGTTCACTATTGGAGAACCCTTAGTTTCAAATTACACCTTGCAGTCTGCACCTTGCCATGCATTCTTGCGCTTTTCTTTACCTTTTGATATAAGTGTCTTTGTTTTTGTTTTGATTCGCTATATTATTTTGACAGTATATTGGAGGGTGTATTGGTGTGAGTTGCGGTCTTAGAGGCAACAATCAATATGCAACGAGCGATTTGAAACTGGTTCACTGTTGTAGAACCCTTTGGTACGAAGTGCACCTTGAAACCAGCACCTTGCTATACATATTTGCGCCTTTGTTTTGATTTGCTGTGTTATTTTGAAAGAATATGTGAGAGTGTGTTCGTGCACACAAAGAATAATGATTGTTAGAATTAAAAAAAAACATTGCTAAAATTGAGAAGTTCCGTTGGTTCTTTTTCGTAGAAAGCAGTTTGCCTTCAAAACAAAAACTTGCAAATCAAAATGTTGCTGCTCTGTACATTTAAAAGTTGAAACTTTTAAAACGAATTGTAGAACTGTCAAACCGAAACCACAGCCATTCAAGCTTGAATCTCGACTTGTGTAAATTTCCGCAACCGTCAATTTGAAAGGAATCGCCAAATGTCAATAAGCATTTAGCAAAAAGCAAATCTGTCAGTTTTGTAGACGCTATGTGGCATATAATTGCACGTCAAAACATCGTGTCAATATCGGGTGGCATTTGGCGAACGACGGAGTGATATTTTGACATGCTAGCAGATGCCGCAACTTCACCACATCAGTGGGCACCTCGACCAAGTGAACTACGTAGCGTTAGTGAAGCAACAGTTGCTTACGCTAGCACTTGCTAGCGATTTGAAAATTTACACAAAGTTATCGATTAATTTTGCTCTTGCTTAAACGTCTGTCTGTGCCGAAACCGTGGCAACGTTGAAAATGAAAGCAAATTATATATATTTCAAAATTTACTTTCAACCTGAAAGTGTCGTGCAATTCAAATTAAAGTAAGCTGTTAAGGTTGAAATAAATAATAGTTTTAACATAAATTGTAGTTTTATTCTAGGTTTTATTGTCAGATGAATCATTGTAAATTTTTATAAGGCAGTTATTTGTTTGAAAATCATTGACTTTTAAATAATAGTCAGATATATGTAATAAATATAACATTACTTTTTCGTTTTGTAAACCAATTTTTCTTGTTTCTGGTTTATACAGTAAACAGCGGATTTTTTACGTATAAGCATAATTCTCACTTAAAAGCTGCATTCGAATTATAGAAATCATCTAAATGAACTATGTTGGAGCCGTTTTTCGCTCGCCATCAGGATATAAGGGAACGTCCATTAATTACGTCATGCAAAAATTTACTTTTTTTGAACCCCCCCCCCTCCCTCCCCCCTTGTTACGTTTTTTGTATGGACCTCCAAATTTTTTTGTATGGATCGTCCCGAATAAAAATTTCTCATAGATTTACAATTGAATATATTGTTACCATACAATAGAATCTATAGTTTGTACAATTAGTAGTATTGTTCACAACCATAAGATGACAATAGGAGTTATTGTTACCACAATAGAATCTAATGTATATTGAGACATCGACAATAGAAAAGAGGGGTTGTTATGTATCTTAACTATAGAAAAAATCATTATTTTCCGAACAAATTTGAGTCAATTACTATTAATTATATTATTTCTCAGTTGTTGAAAATCCTAGCATAAGGAGTGAATTGTAAATCTATTGTAATGACAATATGCATTTTTCATTTATCTGATTCATGAACAATAAGATTCATGTTCGGAAATAGATTTTAATGTTATTTTATATTATTGTATTGTAATTGTATGGTTATTTTTATCCGGGGTCACGTTTTCTCAAACCCCCTCTCCCCCCTTACTGCGTGACATAAATAATGGACCTTCGCTAATAGCATTCCCAAACAGGCATAAATAAATAATAAACTTATACTGCACGACGGTTAACACAATTTCCTTGAAAAAATCAGACTTGAAGGTAGTCACTGATGTCAGGGGTTTCATGTTTGCACATCGAAGGCGTCTTCGCTTCTGTTTCGGCCGGAGAACCCGGTGTCCTCCGTCGTTGTCATGGCGGTTGCCTCGTGCATCTCTGGCGTCACCTAGGAATTTGACTTCGAGGGCAAATCATTGGACGATGGACCAGCCGTCGACGGGGTTTACTCTGATGGTTTCATAGTTCGGATCGGAAGCAATCACTTTCAGTGTGTAAATACTGAACCGAAACATAACACTTTCAAATCAAACGAAGAACTTTCGTTTTAGATAATGCACAGCCATTCAAGCTTGAATCTCGACTTGTGTAAATTTCCGCAACCGTCAATTTGAAAGGAATCGCCAAATGTCAATAAGCATTTAGCAAAAAGCAAATCTGTCAGTTTTGTAGACGCTATGTGGCATATAATTGCACGTCAAAACATCGTGTCAATATCGGATGGCATGTGGCGAACGACGGAGTGATATTTTGACATGCTAGCAGATGCCGCAACCTCACCACATCAGTGGGCACCTCGACCAAGTGAACTACGTAGCGTTAGTGAAGCAACAGTTGCTTACGCTAGCGATTCAAAAATTTACACAAAGTTATCGATTAATTTTGCTCTTGCTTAAACGTCTGTCTGTGGATAATGTTATTTTCAATTTAATAAAAAATAGACACTCTTTAGAAGTAAGATTTAGTTTTTGTGTGTGAGAGTTAATTATTAGGAGCGCATTATTGAGCTTGGGACCTAGCTTGGGACCGATGTGCTAGTACTGACTGAGCCAAGAAAAAAATAATATTTGTTCGGGACCTACTGGTCTTAGAGATAGTCTATGATAATATCTCCTCTCTGGCCCACAGAAATTTGAATTTTTTTTTTCGGAACTTGCAGTAAAAGTGGGGCGCCAATTACTCGTGGCTAGCTCGAGGTTAACGGGTCACATTATTGTTCGGAAGGGGCAAAGTAGGTAGCTTATTTCAGGTATCAGTTGCTGCTCATGGTTACGACATCTACCAAATTGTCGGTCGCTGTAGTCTCTTTCAGAAACCAAGCCGCAGATGGGTGACCACAGCTTGCTGGGCAGGTACAAGTAGCACGGGAACAAAAAGATAGCATAACTGGGACACAATGGCAGGGAATTTACTAGAGTGGAAGGAGGGGAGGTGATGACGTTACACTCTTAGATCAGACAAACAAAGGAATTCGTTAATCGCTTGCATGTAGGGAAGATCACGCATTCCCAAAACATCTCTTACCTCTCGGAAGGGTTGTCTACCTCAGGCCACCATGGAATCCAATAGTCGTGCTCTGGAGGCGTCATTATACGGAAAATGCCAAACTGCGTGAGCGATGTCATCATAACCGGTTCCGCACCTACATAAATTGCTATCGACGAGGTTAATTCTGTAGAGATGTGCGTCTAGCGAATAATGGTTGGACATAAGTCTTGAAATCACACGAATGAAACCGTGACTTACATCCAGACCTTTGAACCACGATCTTGACGAAACATTTGGAATAATGGAATGTAACCACCGCCCAAGAGAATAACTTGTCCAGCCAAGAGAATTAGAGAGTCCGCCATTTCATTGCCTGGAATTTAGCAATGTGAGGGGACCCATACAAAGGTAACTTTAAATGATCTTTTGACCAACACACACATCTGCTCCCTTATTTGTGCAAGAAAGTAAGATGAGTGCGTCACTGTTTTCATCGACTGCAGGGCCTCAATAGAACTGAGACTATCTGAGAAGATGAAATAATGGTCTATGGGCATGCCGAAAATTATCCCCAATGCAAAATTGATTGCTGCCAGCTCAGCAACATATACGGAACAAGGCTCCTGAAGTTGCCGGAAGGCAGATGAGTATTCATTGTGAACACCGAAACCAGTGGATCCATCAATGCGCGATCCATCAGTGAAAAATCTACTATTGCAATTGACATGCCGGTACTTTTCAATAAAAATATGGGGAATTATAATAGGCCGAAGTTGATCTGGAATTCCTTGAATAGCTTGTTTCATAGAGAGATCATAATCAATGGAGGAATTGTGATAAGGAAAGCGTACACTAGGAGAATTATAGCATGGGAGACTTATAATGGATGACATATAGTTAATATAGATTCGCAAGAATCTAGACTGGGTACTCAACTCGAGCATTTCTTCGAAGTTTTCAATCACAAGGTTGTTACTGATTCCACACTTAATCAGTACTCTAGATGAGAGCTCCTAGGAGCGGTTCTGTAAGGGTTTTACTCCTGCCAGAACCTCCAGGCTCATGTTATGCGTTGAATGCATACAGCCAAGGGCAATACGTAAACAACGATATTGAATACATTCCAATTTAATGAGGTGACTGTTTCTTGCCGAGAGGAAGCAAAAAGAGCCATATTCGAGAACTGAAAGAATAGTTGTTTTGTAGAGTTTAATTAGGTCTTCCGGGTGAGCACCCCACAATGTTCCGGAAATTGATCTTAGAAAATTGATCCTTGGTTGACATTTCTGTTTTAAATACGCAATGTGAGTACTCCAAGTGCATTTTGAATCAAACATGACTCCAAGGTATTTGAAGGTCAAAGATTAGGTAATGTGTCTTCCCAACAGCTTGAGGCGCAGTTGGGCTGGGAACCGCTTTCTAGTAAACACTACCAATTCGGGTTTTTGCGGTGAAAACTCGATCCCCAAATTTCTGGCCCAGATGGACAGATTATTTAGGGAATTTTGCAATGGTCTTTGCAAGATTTCCGCACGTGAACCTCTAAGGGAGATCACAGCATCGTCTGCAAGTTGTCTTAGCGTGCATCTATTTTCCAAGCAGTTATCAATATCTTTAACATAAAAATTATAAAGAAAGGGACTTAAACATGAGCCTTGGGGTAAGCCCATGTAGCTTATTCTGGAAGTTGTCAGTTGGACTAGATTGAAGGTCATTTGTTTTTCTGACAGTAAATTATGCAAAAAATTATTTAAAATTCCTGGTAAACCACTACTGTGCAGACTATCTGCCAGTATATATATATGGATACTGAATCAAATGCGCCCTTAATATTCAGAAACACTGAATGCCAATTGCTCCTTGTGTGCAAAGGCCAGTTGTATATCAGATGAAAGCAACGCTAAATAATCGTTTGTTCCTTTGCTCTTCCGGAAACCAAATTGGGTATTTGATAGCAGGTTGTTTGATTCAACCCAACGGTCAAGCCTTGATAAGATCATTTTTTCTAACAATTTCCTTAAACATGATAGCATAGAGATCGGACGGTAAGAATTGTAATCAGACGCTGGTTTCCCAGGCTTTTGAATAGCTATTTCCATTCGGGTGGAACTATGTTTAATTCCAAGAGATTGTTGTACAAGTTAAGTAATCGTCTTTTAGCGATATCGGGGAGATTTTTCAGAAGGTTGAATTTAATCACATCCTTTCGATACATCTAATTTATTCAAAGCTTCTCTAATGTCTTGTACATTCAAGCTGTTGACACTAACATCATTAGCAAATTCTGGGAAGAAATCAAAATATTCACAATCACGATCTTGTGGTATAGATTTCTTGGAAAAAACTTGCGAATAAGTTGCAAATTTTTTCTGAGTTATCACCAACATTTTCGTTCAGATGCATTTTGGATGGAAAATTGTCCGACTTCAATTTAGTTTTCACATAGCTAAAGAAATTTTTTGGAAAATATTTTATTTCACGTTCAGTTTTCGAATTGTACTCCTCAAAAGCAATGTCAATAGCTAGATTAAGTTGATCGCAAATGTTCAAATAGGTGACCAAATTATCGTTACTACTATACTTTTTATAAATTTTGTGAGCTTTTTGTTTGCGGTTTTTCAATTTTTTTATTTCTTGGTTGTACCAAACCGGATGCTTTGAATTGTTTTGCCGCCTTATATTTTTCACAGGTACGTGTTCGTGTATAATTTCAGATAGTAATTTATAAAAGACATCTACTGACGTTGCGATACTTTCCTCGTTTCTAAAAATCGTTTGCCAATCTATTCTGCTTAGCCTATGCTTAATATTTTCATAATTTGCCGAGTATTATCGTAAGATTTCGTCGTACTCGCAGTCGTCAGGTCTTTTGCTTTCAAGTACAAATATAGATAACTCAATAGCTGTGTAAAACGCTTCATTTTTCCATAATGGAGTAACTGATTCGGTCACACAGAAATCTTCATGAATATTTGTTAAAAGGAAATCTAAATAGCAATTTTGCCGATTTTTAACATGATTAATTTAATTGAGTCCTAAACTTGCACTTTTGTCAAAAATAAATTGTAGTGTTTCACTTTCTCCAACGATTGGAAGCAAGATGCTCTCATTTTCAATGTCTGGAACAAAGTCAATAGAACGTTGATTAAAGTCTCCATATATGTGAAGTTTTACTTCTGGGGCAAGGTTGGACAAGATTTCTTCAGCAATATTGAAAAAAATTTCATACACGGCTTTACGAGCATTATTTGGAGGGAAATACACAGATGCAAATACGTGTGTTTCACCATGGAATATGCACCTTTACCCATACATGTTCAAATTCTTTACATTTCAACGTAGTGATACTTTCGTAATTCATATTGACCGAGACGGCAATAAGAACACCCCCTCCTGACTTTTTTTCAGACATTTGAAAATTTCTGTCATCCCTATAAACATTATATCTGCTTCCAAAAATTTCTTCACTTCGTACACTATTATCCCAATTGGTTTCATTTGCCAAAATTATTGGGTAGGAACAACACAAAATTTTATTTTGAATTTCTTTCATCTTAGCCGGACTTCTCATTCGATTGAAATTTTGGCAATATACCAAAAAATCTATTCCTATCTGCGTTTGAGGTGAAGTAGTTTGTTGGGTCGTGTCAGTCAAATTTTTATAACTAAAATTATTTACCTCTCCTTGCTGTAGAGAGGTCGTCAAGTCAAGTCAAAGGTAGATTCTGCGAGATCTTCTTCCTCCAAAGGGTTCGTCAATTCCGTGGAAAACCGGAAGGCCTGTTAGCACACGTTGTGCACAATGTAGCTGAGGAGCCCACCGGATCCACCCAGTTCGGTGAACGCGCTGCATCGGGACCTGAAAATACACCGCACGCCGGGTACGGGTTTAAAATTTCACCTCGTTGAAATTGAATCGGCGGCCTCCCAGAAGCCATCCAGTGGGGCGAGCGCGCTGGTTCGGGACATGAAAAAACATCATTCATCGGGTACCTGTTTATGATTTCGCCTCGTTGAAATTGGATCGGTGGTCTAGAAAACCGATTTTTCGCTGCTGCTAAAAGCTCTCTATCCGGGAGAAGTTGGTTGATATTGTGATTGTTGCTGTAGTAGTTAAAGCTGTGATTATTGGCATGATTTGTTTTGCTGTTGAATTTCTGGTTGTAGCGTTTTTTGTTTTGTTTTTTACGCTTCCTAGCTTTTTGAGCCAATTTCTGCTGATCCAAGCGGCGCGATTTTCGTGTATCGTAATTGGTCCAGTCTGGTTTCCACACCTTCCTTGTACCTAACAACTGCCAGCCTGAGTCATCTTTGTTGTTATTTTCATTTAGTTCTATTGCTAGGCTAGGATGTGGCTCAAGCGACGCATGAGGAGTATTTTGTGCTGCCTGGAAATTTGCTGATATTATCTTCAGTTCATTAAATATATCGGATTCCAATATTGGATTGTTGAGCATAGGAGAAAGCGTTTTCACCTCTTCATTTAAACATTTCAAGCTATTTGATATATTAGCTGTCATAGCTTCTAGTAACTTGTTGATATTTTTGTTCGATTCTTGCATCGCTATATCGAGCACCGACGTAAGGTGGTTTTTAATTGTAGAAATGGATCCGCTGTTTTTCACCATTAGCTCTTTTTTTATGTCGGTCAGCTGTCCCTCGATGCGGTCAATAGCTTCATGCATAATTGCAACATTAGGCCATATGAATAAAAACGAGTAATTACTCACAAGCAAACCAGTTTGAGTAAAGTAAACTGTTTGAGCATTTGCTCAAATTCGTATGAATAAAGTTGTACTTTACTCGGAGTAAGTTCAAATTTCGAATATAGCATTTGCTCCGTCAAAACAAATTCCTGTTGCTTTTCTTAGGTACACGCAGAAAAAAAATACCATCATATTCCATCATAAAAAATATCAAACATATTCCAGGTAAATCCAAACATAAAACTATATTATTCTGGCCGCAAACATAGACTTGCTTTATTTCAAACATTTTTAATGTTTAAAACCAAGTATCATCGATGTTTGAAATAAAAATCATGTTATGTTTATTTTAAACATATTAATGATAAGAATAAACGTACAAATCTTTGAAACAAGAGTAAATTATTTTTGTGTTTAAAGAATATTTGGATTATTTTGGTTGCGTTCTAAACTTTATTTATTCTATGCATCTAAGATAGTTTTAGTTCTGGTTGTGGCTTGATTGCCAACAGGTTCCGAAGAACCGAGTAAATAATCTACCGATTAATGTAATGATTGGCTCATGTTGCAACTGCGAATACTTGCCTCGTCCTCACATTCTGGAGACACGTTAAAATTCCCGATGAATGTATTGCTTAAATTGACATGCTTTAAATTTGATTCAAAAACTGTTATTTTTGTTCGAAACATGCTTTCTATTACCTTTAAATAATTTGTATGTTTCAAGTTGAACATCGACAGTTTTTATTCAAATGGACGAAATTTGTATCCGTCCAGAAAAAAGGATTGTCGGTAAACAAAAAAAAACAACTACCGGCAAAAAAACTGCTGATGATGCGAAGTTTGGGTATATTCTGGCATCCTTTGGAAAACTCTACAGGAAAAATCTGAAACGCCGTCAACGAAACAGAAAAATACATGTCCGTTCAGCAAGTGACGATAAAAATTAACAACATGACGCAAAGTAAACTCGGACCGGAAGCAGATTGCAAACCGATTAATTGTTCTGAACGAATTGGAAAGAAAGTTTTTCCAGTTGACGGAAGGCTATGACCGTTTTATGAACATTTTATAAATTGGCTTTTCGGTTGTGATGTAAATTTAAACAATGTTGTGATTGTTGTTGTGTAAATAAAACCATGCAAATAAATCGTTTCCACAAGAATATTTATTTGTTAATTGGAATCCGAGATCACCTAAAACACTTCATCCTTTGTATAATAATCCTACTCGATGTTCAGAATCATCTTCCAAAAATGTTTGAGCAACAAAGTTCACATTTTCTTGAAAAAACCGCCCGCATAATCATTAACGCATTATGTGTTAATGTAGAAGTTATATGGTGAAGGAGATTATAGTCTTGACAGTATAGCAAATTGTTTTTCGTGATGCGGAAGTAGTTCCTTGAAGTTATCATCGTCTCCTTCTCGTAGTGTTTTATAAACTTTCATTGAACGATCAACACTTTACGTCAACTACCATTGGAAATAATAAATAAACAAAATCTCCCATGTACATTTTATGTTGTTCCTTCCACGAAACACACGATTCTGTTAGTTCGATTTCAACTGAGTATGCTCAAGAGGTGACTCAAGATTTTATGAGCATTTACTCAGATTATACTTTTTATTCATATGGATTTGGATGTTCGAAAAGTAAATACTCAAATTCTTGCTTTTGTCATATCGATGTGAGTAAATGCTCAAGTAAAAGGTTTGACGTACGCATTTGAGCAAAGTAAAAGCTTTTACTCACTTTATTCATATGACCTATTGTTTTCGTGCAATGATCGATGAATGACCTCCGTGTTTTTGTCTAAGTTTACTAAAAAGCGCTGCCAGTTCACATGATATTAATATAAAATCGAAGTTTAGGGTTATGAGCGTTTGACAGGAACTACAACAGGGCAGCACATACGACTGCACATCAATTTTTTTAATCCTCTTACCTTGTCTTCCGTAGAGAGTTGCGTAGATTAGACACTCCCACGCAGGCCGCATGGAACACACGATCACATCCGATGCAGGTCCACATCACCGACTCCCCGGTAGAGTCTAGTAAGCAAATTTCACAGCTCATTTCGAAACGAACGCACGCAATAAAAAAAAATCGAAAAGTTTGCAAAAATTAAACGTGAAGCGCACGCGGTTAGGATGGAAATAAAAACGCGTCCACTCTGATTGACGACTGAATTGAATGAACAGAGTCTGGACAAACCTCTTTAGCGAAGTCGAATATCCACTGCATGGAGTACTCTTCACTCTCATTGGAGGATGAGCGGTTTCGCATGTAGCGTGCCTTTCTCCAAAGCGTTGTCATCGAGGTTTATCTAGACAGTCCCTCTACAAACGATCACCAATAATTGCGTTTCTTTGCTTTGAGTAAGTTTTTAAGCTCTTTTTCAAGCTTCAGATACTTTTTTTTTTTTGTCTTGATTATCGAGATTTTCAGCCTCAGGCTGGTTCATCTCCCGTCGTAGTCAGTCAAACACCACTTTTGGGCATTTTCGTAACTTCTCCGGGGCCGAGATTTGAACTCGTGACTTAGGCGTGAGAGGTATGGATGTTAACCAATACGCCGGAGTCGCCCCCCAGCTTCAGATACTTATCAAAAAGCTCGCATGTTTCGTGTCTACGATAATCTTCAAACGCATCGGATTTCTCAAGATACAACTTAGTGCATTCGTCATCGCATCCAGGGGTGGCGGGTCTCTTTTTGAGGGATGCACTTGGAACACGTCGTTTCTGAGCATCTAATGCACTTTTGTACATCAGTTCGGAAAGGAAGTGATACTCTTCTAATGGTGGAAGAGGATCGGTAGAATTAATATCAAGGGTTACCGCCTTCTTTCCTTTATTCTTTACATTTATTTGGCAAGCGACGACTTCAATACCTGAGATTGTTGGGAGTGAGATTTTATAGAAGGGGTAGCATTTTTTGATCCCCAAAAGGATGCCACCATATGAATCATCTCGGTCCAGGCGAATAATGTTAAAATCGTAGAAGTTTAATTCATCATCAGAAGAAAGTTGTTTCACAGTGTTTCACAGAGAGCAAATATATCACAATCAGAATTGTGAATCAAAAACTTGAACGAGTCTAACTTAGACTACGACAGTTCCATTGTAATACGGTGATCATTAGGCTGATGCAAAATTCGAAATATTTGCTCCCCTAAGCTTAATCGACGCCAATTTGGGTCCTGATAGTCCCCAAACATTTTTAACACATTTGGTTTTAATTTGGCTTTGCACACGCTATTCAAAGTTTGTATGGGAATTAGTATAAAGAATCTCAAACTTACATTTCCAGATCCCTAACATCTTAATATTATGTCCTTAAACCAAATCTTATTAAGATTCATATAGTGCAAGTTGCCAACTATCAAAATGCCGAAGATACCTGACATGTAAATTTTATACAAAAATAGTTATTCAACAAATATAATAATAAGAAATGAAAATATGTCATATATGTAAAATATATAAATAGAAAATATAAAAAAATATATAAAATATTATATATAAAATAAAATATAAAAAATATATAAAATAATAAGAAAACAAAAATAAGAATAAAACATCATACCTTTGCCAGTGTTTGTTTGTATTTTATGTTTTATTCAATAACTATTTTTGTATAGAATTTAAATGTTAGGTATCTTCGGCATTTTGATAGTTGACAACTTACACTATATGAATGTATATAAGATTTGGTTTAAGGACATAATATGAAGATGTTAGGGATCTGGAAATGTAAGTTTGAGATTCTTCATACTAATTCCCATACAAAGTTTGAATAGCGTGTGCAAAGCCAAATTAAAACCAAATGTGTTAAAATTTTTTGGGGACTATCAGGACCCAAATTGGCGTCGATTAAGCTTAGGGGAGCAAATATTTAGAATTTTTCATCAGCCTAGTGATCATATCTTGAACCTCACTCGACGAATTATTCAGCGAAAGATATGAATTCACATATGAGGGGCCATGATACAGTCAATTGCTTGAAGTAGTTTCCATCTATATGAATTAGCAGGTCAATAAGTCCTCGGAGCGGTGAAGCATCCGAAAGACCAAGAGCATTCAAAATGTTATCCACAATGTCCCTAAAATTAATCTTACCTCGCTTGGACGGGATATTTTTTTTTAATTGCCTAAAGATGTAGAACTTATTTTTGGCGTTTTTGGCAATCTCTTACGGTTACTGTTATTAGGTAGCGGCGGGGCGGTATAGCTACAGCTAGGAACGAATGCATCAGCTATTACCGGTTTATTGGGTTTTTTAAATTGTCCCCCGCTACCTCCAATTTTTTGCAAGCTTTTGAGGGTAGGTTTTATTAGTTTCCGGCGCATACCCGGGAAACTAGTAGGCTTCTTTTAACCGGGGGCGTGTACCTCCGGAAATCCACTCTCATTGGCTACGTCAGAGTCCAGTTCATCGGAAGACAAAATCATGAAAGGATTTTCATTTTGAGCTGCTGATGCAGACGATGCAGACGCTCCGTTTTGCGACTTAAACGTTTTTGAATGCGTCTGCTTGGAGCGTTCTTGTATCGAACGTTTCACGTTACCAGTGCGCTTCTTGTACACGGGGCAGTTGTGAAGATCGTGGAGAGGCTCTTTGCCACAGTAAGCACACTTTGTTGCTTCCTGTTGGCAACCATCCTTCAGATGTCTTTGACCGCATTTGCCACAACGGGGCTTGTTGTCGCAGACAGAGCCGTATGACCAAATTGTTTGCACTTGGTACAATTAAATAGCCTTGGTACAAAAAGGCGCACTGGAAAAAAAAAACATTATCAATTTCAACAAATTTTGGGAGAATTGATCCGGCGATGGTAACTTGTAGCGAGTCCGACGGTGAATACGTTTTTCTTCTATCTTGCATTGTTGCTGCATGTAATTGTTTGCATTCCAAAATTTCAACGGTAGATGAAACAGAATCAGGAAGGCGCCCCATACCTTCCATAACGTCTTCACACGTCAGGGTCGCTGCAGAAACCACACCATCTATCTCCACATCTCGAGATGGGATGTAGACGTAGTACTCGACATTATAACCTACGTCACTAGCAATTTCATTTGCATTTTTATACGTAGGTGCAGTTACACGCAGTTTGTTTCGGTTGACCTGGTGAAATTCGGTCCCCGGATAACGACGCGTCAAATTTCTTTTTATGCTCAAAAAAGTAGCATGCCGAAAGAAGACAACCCAAGGAGAGGCAGAAGACGGCTGATAACAGCGCGCCTTAAAAACATCTTTAAGAGGCAACTCGCCCCCCGTAGAATAATCCATGAAAAAACAAATTCAGGGAAAAAAAATTTAAATAAATAAATAAAATAAAATGATTTTTTTTGATCCACCCTATGCAAAACGATTCACTATATCCGAGAGAGATGGGGCTATGGATGGGGCGATGACCGTCACTGGTGCGATAATGCGGCTGCTGTTGCCCTTTTTCCTCCGGGTGTCAAAAGAATGTACCCGCTGGTACCTGGACAGAACATCCGTTGAACTCGGCCGGGAATGTTTGCTTCCCTTAAGGAACGCTCGGCTGGGTTTCGGCTGTTGAAGACAATCCACTATATTTCCACTACAATCAATAACCGCGTGGTTTGTTGCGGGACTGAAAATAACCGTAGTGCGGGGTGCGAAAAAAAACTAGGCCGAAGCACTTCAGCGTTCGATGCGGAATGAGGGGTTTTGATTTGATGCACTATTTTTTTCACAACATATTTATTTATTTAATCAAGTCAATATCATAATAAACGTGAAATAAGCAAAATAATGTAAAACAAATCGGAAACACTCAAATTGAAATGAAAGTCTTCCAGATGAAGATGTTGTTTTAACATTTCAACTTGTTTTGCTTATTTGTCTGCACATAGCACCGCTCGGCTCAGTTGGGTCGGGTTGTTAAATTTACAAAGCGGCTGCTAAGAGCATCCGCACTAATGCGGTAATATCGGTAAATCGTTACCCAGGTTGAAAACTCAACATCGCACCGGTGCTTGGTAACCGGGTTGGCAAAATGACAA
Source organism: Aedes japonicus (assembly GCA_034211315.2). NCBI lineage: Eukaryota > Metazoa > Arthropoda > Insecta > Diptera > Culicidae > Aedes > Aedes japonicus. Next base: position 65,022 of record JASCZW010001787.1, read on the forward strand.
TTTGCTCTTTCGGTGAGCGGTGGGTTCGGTAATTTGACACCCGATCCAACCGAGCCGAGCGTTGCTATTTGAAGAAAAATAACCAAAACAATTTGGAACGTCAAACAAAATCTCTAACTGGAAGACTTTGTGTGTTTAAGATTTCTGTTGGAAGTATTTTTGCTAATTTCACGTTTATTGTGAGAAGTTGTGAAAAAATGAGTGCATCAAAACCCTGTGGAAGAAATTGGACGCATCAAAAGAACAAAGCGCTTTGCAGGGCTTGGTTGGATATGTCGTAAGATTCAATAATTGGGACAAACCAGAAAGCCGAAAACCTGTAAAGAAGAATCTACAAGGAGTTCGTAGAATTTTTTCCTGAGAGCGGTTCATTTCTTCCGGAACAGCACGCCACAACTGGCATCGCGAATAAACAAGTATTTTAATGGTATTATACCATTTATCGTTTCATAATTATTCAAGTTATCTTCCAACAATTATAAACTGAAGATAAAGTGTATCATATCGATGATATATGTTATGGTAAATCAAGATCTTACCATAACACTAATAGGTTGTTAAGTATCGTTACCATACAAAAAATGACTTTTTCTCGAACAAAATTTCTGGTGTATTATACAGTAAATAATTTATTAATAATATTTTTTTCTGCAGTTTTACTTTAGGTAGTATCGTTCAATTATGATTACATCATAACATATTTTTTTCAACCAGTACGATATACGTTAACATAATTTAATAATAACTACGATATAAAAAGACAGAAATTGAGAGAATATAATTAAAAAATACCAGCAAAAGCAAATCCAAATCAAAGCAAAGGTAGTCCAACAAAAACACCTTCATTAATGGAACTTTAAGTAAACTAGGATAACTAGAAATACTATAATAAGAGATCAGCGGACTCTAAAACCGTAAAAATGGTACACGGATCCATCGGAAATTAAATAAAAGGATATTTTAACCATTTCATGTTCAGTGCAGTATTTCATACTAACTCCAATGTAAAACATAAGAAAAGAGCTCATAATGATTGATATTTTTCTATAATCGAAAATAAGGATACAATAGTTGGACAAATTCAAAAGATTTTGTAATATTTCAATGGCATATATTTTTAATTAAATCCAATAGTTGCAAGAAGAACATTAAATGATTGGTTTGAGGTTTCATCAATCGACAATCAATACTCGATCAACAATACTGTTCTTAAGTGGATTAAAATTCAGTCAGAACGTAAAATCTACTTAATTAAATTGCAACATAAGGAGTGTATCGAATATAAGCTATCCACATACATTTGCGTTGTACGCATGCATTTGTGATGGTTTTTTATGCTCTGAACACTGCATGCTGTGCGTTTGACTGTCAGCTTTCTTTTGTTTACTTGTTTGTGCGGTTCAAATTCTGCGTTTTCAAAATGTCGCGTATGGAAAAGGAAGTGAAAATTAAGGTTCTGGACACATGGCTAAGTGAGAAGGGTATTACTATGCGAAAATTGGCGAAGTGGTTTAGAATTCATCACGCGAGTGTTAAACCCATCATTAATAAGTTTGGAGAACACTATTCTTTGGATGAGCTACCAGGAAGAGGCAGAAAACCCGGTTCTTCCAACCCGAAACTCGAGCAGAAAGTGGTATCTCTAATCATGAAGTACAAATCAATGTCAATACGTGATTTGGCCAAAAAAGCAGGAACGAGTGTCGGAGTGATCCAGCGTATCAAGAGGCAAAACCACCTGAATACCTACAAGAAGCAGAAAATCTCGAAACAAAGTGCAGAACAGAAGAAGCGAGCAGCAACAAGGGCCCGGAAATTGTATTCGCGTCTTTTGCAGCGTCCGGATGCATGCGTTTTGATGGACGATGAGACCTTTGTAAAGGAGGACTCAAAAACCCTCTCAGGTCCACAATACTTTACTGCCGTCGTTGGGGAGGATGTGAGCGATGCGGACAAGTCGATTCAAGTGGAGAAATTCTGTCGAAAGGTACCAGTGGCAAGCAATATGTTCCTGTGGTTCGAAGTCAACCATTTTTTACACTACCGGAACTATAAATGCGGAAATCTATCGATCTGAGTGTCTCCAGAAGAGATTGTTGCCTTTATATAAGAAACATAGTACACCTCCACTGTTTTAGCCGGATTTAGCGTCGGCTCATTATGCCAAAACCACTCTCAATTGGCTTGCGGAAAAGGGTATAGATTTCGTTGAGAAAAATATCAATCCACCAAATTGCCCTCAGCTTCGACCCATCGAACGTTACTGGGCAATCGTGAAGAGGGTCTTCAAGAAGACTGGTAAGGCACCTGGAAACATGCAGGAGTTCAAAAAAATTTGAGCTCAAGCGTCCAAAAAATGCGATGCAACACTTGTCCGGAACTTGATGAAGAGCATTCGATCCAAAGTTCGAAAATTCGTGAAGGAATAACTTAAATTTCATCCGGTCTTCATTATGTTCAAGTTTAACCTCGTACAATAAAGGATCAATTTTTCGTATGAATAAAATATCGGTTTTCAACATAATTTGAAAGAAAGTGGATAGCTTGTTTTCGATACACTCCTTACCCTTCACGTAGACTGATAAAACCGCCCCCTTACAAATACATATTATATCAGTATTATAATATGAGTCATACGTGTTGTGATAATAAACTAAAAATTACGTATTATTAAAACAGTTCCCTGTTTTTTTGTTTATCGTGACCATAATTCATATCTTTCCTTCGTTATATAATACAATGAATGAGCAAGAGATATGCTATACGGCACTGTTAATTTCTTGTTTATGATATCAATATCATATATAGAATACGCTATTAATGGTTGTTTGAAGTCTGAATGGTTTCTTACATTACACCAGCATTATACACGGATGATACGTATAATGGTGATTACAACATGAATGGAAAATGTATAATAATGATCATACAGCTAAGGGTAATTTTCTATTCGGGATCAAAGGAAGATGGCATTCGATCAGCAAATCGGTCGGCAAGTTTGCCGGATGTGTGCCGCAGATAAGTTGCCACCAGCAAAGCGGTGCCTTTCCGGAGGACAACCTGAGAAAAACGTAACTTGAGCTCAAGTATTCCACAAACACCTTGGAATTGTCCATTTCACAAATATTTGTGTTCAAGCTCGTGACTAAAAACTATTGAGCAATCACTGACAAACCGACATGAAACTCTATCTTCACTATTGATCAAGAATCCATAACGACCGATTCAAACCTGCAGAGATCCCATCTGTTAAAACCCATACACTGGCGTAAAAAACCTATCGAAATTCATAAAATTTGCCTTATGAAACTTCATAAGCCCACTAAATTTGGATTTCATACGGCCCATATGACGTCCATGTGTGTAACTGTGATTCCCTCAGATGATTGTAATAATTTTCTCAAGTCAACCGTATCAATTTCATAAACCGCCTTATGACTTTCATGAGTGATTGCATTTGTGTACAATAATCATAAGGTAAATGTATGAAATGGTAAAAGCGCGCCCAAATTATTTTTTTGTTTACTTTAGGTGGATTTTCAATCCTGACGATTCCGGTATACCCGAGCTTATATACTTCCCTCAACTGTGGAAAGTAGAACAGGACGAAGGAAATTAACCCCTGGAAACTATAAGTTTGGTAAAGTTTTTTTTACAGATATCGTAACCGTCCTCCTTGGGCAAACAAGTGCATTGCTTTCAGTTGTTGTTCCGCTTTATATATGTATAGGGTCTATCGTGTAGAAATTTATTCGCGCATTATTTTTAATAAAGAAAAGTGCTAATTTGTACGTAAAATCTCGTCAGAGTATTTTACATAAATGAACATCAATTGCGCAGTGGCGGTATTATAAGATGATTTGCATGAGCATTTTTTTCATAGCCACAAAGTTAGTTTAAGTAGAATTTATATATCAGTAGAATTTAATTTGAAAAAAAAAATACATTTATTAAATTAATAATAAGAATAACCAACGCATATAACTTCCATAGCATTAACAAATGATTTTCATAAGGCTGTTCAATGAAACTTATACGGTTGCCATAAACAAACCATTGAAATAGGTTGTGACAAAAATCAATCACATATTAAGACATTTTCTATTATCATTCATGTCGGTTAGTCGTTGGAGGAATTAAAAAAAAGAAACAAAAATATAACGAAGGGGGCTGGTTCCGTAGACGTAAAATAGCTTTACACTGCACAAAATGTTTAGCGAAACGAAACAAAGTAGACCGGTGCAAGAATAAAGCTGAGTCCTATTTTGTAACCTTTTTATCAACGACCGGTGCTCTGAGAAAAATTCTATCGTTATACCGACAATTAAATCATGGTCAAGGTGACTATTGCATATAATGGTTACGATAACCATGAAAATAGACGAATTCACCACGTTCATGGCATTCTTGGCTATGATCATGGTAACGAGGACTATTCCGACATTATGGCAAATGTTGGATCAACTATTTTTAATGGTATTTTTGACCATGATCATAGTCGGTTCAAAATCACTATACTGCAATAGTCATCCTAACCCCCAGTAATGGTAAAATTGACCATCAAATTCCTCTCTGTGTGGGTTGCTGAATCAAAATAGGAACGCTCTCTGTTACCAAAATATTACCCAGATACGAACCCACCGGTGGGGATGGTCTAACCGAGCGAACAAATCTAGACAAAATCGTCAGAAGGTCGAAAGTAACAATTGTAAACAATGACTAAAAACGTAAATTTCCTGGAAATGCCAGGTTGCTTACATCTATATCCACTACCGAGATAAAGGTAATAACTCACTGTATCTGTTCCCGGTGCTAATTTTTATGTGGGAGCAAGCAAATCCCAGAAAAATATGCTGAAAGTCATCGTTTACAAATGTTACTTTCGACCTTTTGACTATTTTGTCTAGAAATGGTCATTTTCCAACCCGGTTACCAGCCCCCGGCGCGGTGTCGAGTTGTCAAACAGGGTAACAATTTACCGATATTACCGTATTGGTGTGGATTGTCTAAGCGATTTCTTCATGATTCCCAACTCCAACAGGTGCAATGAATCAGCAACAATAATTTCCTCAATCATATTGATTTGAAGTCTGGTAAGAGGCGATTCACTACGTTGATGATAGGAGTATTCCTTTGCTATAAACGATCCATCTGTTCTCTTAGTCGCATTATTGTCCGGAAACACTTGATCATTGTGATATTGATATCTGACATCAGATGACAACACTTGACATTTGTGAATAAGTGCCTTTAGTAGTGCGTTTTATGCAACCATATTTGCCATTGAAATTACAGGTGTATCACAAATTAAGCATCGTATTTTGATAAAAACTTGATGACCTTCTACTTCTAGGCTAGACTTCAACAAGGGATTCAAATATTCAGTGGCGCTTTTGGGTTTACTTTCCGATGATGAGTGGCTTTATGTAAGCGAGTGCTTCTTTTTCTTCTATTATTTTTGAGAGGGACTTTAACCCTTCGGGTCATTCGTCCCTATAATAGCGAGTTGCTGGATGTTGAACAGTATAGGCAAAAATTTGTTTAATGAACTCTTGTAAATTGATAGGCCATCAATGTTAACATAAATTGTTAAAGGATTTCTTAAGTTTTTCTAAGTCATTCCGCATCGAACGCTTAAGAGCTTCGGTTCAGTTTTTTTTTTGCATTCCGTATTACCACAGAGAACAGACTTTCAGGCTCGAATTTTGTTTCCACTTTACTGTGTAAATTTTTAATAGCAAACCGTTGGAAAAACAACGCCACCTAGTCTAGGTTTCACCAAACTAAAATTGACATACTATCAAATCTCGAGGCGAGCTCGTGGCATCAACATATGATTCACCAAAACTAACGGAAACGAGCTGTTATTTCAAAATAGCAGTTACAGAAATTTATACACGGCGGGCACTCCAGCTTGGATGTCTGTTCTCTGTGGTATTACGCAATTTGTTTTTCTTTTCCACCGCGAGGTGATTGTAGTGTAAAGAAAATAAAAAAATGGACTGTATTGAACCGCCGAAATCCAGCCGAGGGTTCCATAAGGAGAGCAGACTTTCCAGGCCGCCGATGCAAAATGTTGCCAATCAATGTGCCTCATGACCCATGGATTGACTGGTTTGTTTTTTGACAACCATTTGTGATTGAGATAATTCAAGCTGATCAATGTATATTTGGTCCTAAGTAATATTAAGAGATTCTCTTCGTCGACTTTCTCTTTCGTTAATAGTAAGTCTATTTGCTGATGTTTTTGACGTATTGGATCATTAATTACACTTTATATTACCGTACCGTGTGTTGAAAATACTTGAAAATGTTTTTACATAGCCATAGGAATGCAAAGAGAAAGTCGACAAAGAGAGTCTCCAATGTTACTTAGGACCTAATGCATTGTTCAGCTTGAAGTATTGGTAAGTGATCACTACCATGGAGATCATTGATTACCTTCCATAGACAATCTAATGATAGTGAATTAGAGCACAAATATATGTCAAGTCGACTCCCCTTGGAAGGAGGTTTCGCTATTCGTGTCGCTTTCCCAGTGTTCAAGATGGTCAAGTTGATATCGTCGCATAAGTCATAGAAAATACCCACTTTGTCGTCGTCGTTTTGTTTGCCCCAGCAGTACCGTAGGAATTCAGATCACCCAGAATAAGAACTGGAGATGGAAGTTGGAAGATCTTTGAGATTTTGGGAGAATTGATCCGGCGAAGGTCACTTGTAGCGAGTTCGAAGATGAATACGTCTTTCTTCCATCTACCATTGATGGATGCTACATTGCTTGCATTCCAGAATTTCAATGGTAGACGAAGCAGAATTTGAAGGTCACCCAATACCTGCCATAACGTCTTCACACGTCAGGCTCGCTGTAGAAACCACACCATCTATGTCCACAGTATTAACAAGCAGTTTTTTTAGGTTAACCTGATGAAATTCGGTCCCCAGATAACGACGCGTCAAATTACTTTTAATGCCCAAAAAGTCTAGGGCTTTCACTTTCGATCGAAAGTAGACAACCCAAGAAGAGGCAGAATACGTCTAGTAACAGCGCGCCCTAAAAACATCTTCTGGAGGCAAGCCCCGTAGAATCGTCCATGCAAAAATAAATAGAATAAAAAACAGCAGATGATTTTTTTTAAGCCCCGCTACACAGAACGATTTCACTATATGGGAGAGAGATACACAAACCACTAGCAGATGAGCGGAAACAAAAACAAAAATATGCTACTTGCCCTTAGGCTGCTGATGTGTTTGCTACTGTCATTGCCGGTGTTGCATTTTCTGCTGTTGTTCGCAAACAAAGCACCGACTGCTGACTGGCAGTGGATGGAGCGATGACCTTCCTTGCTGCGGTGATGGTTATGCTGTTACCCTCTTTTTGCTTGGGCGTTTGGCGAGGCTATTGGCTGGACACAACATCTGTTTGGCGGTAATCCTTGGTAGAAATTCTACCGATCCTCTTCCACCATTGAATGAGTATCGTTTGCTTTCCGAACTGATGTAGAAAAGTAAATTAGAAGCTCAGAAACGACGTGTTCCAAGTGCACCCTTTAAAAGAAGACCCGCCACCCCTTAATAGGATAATAGGAGCAATCCGATGCGTTTAAAGTTTATCGTAGACACGAAACATGTGAGATTTTTGATAAGTAGTAGCTCAAAAAAGCTTAAAAACTTACTCAAAGCAAAGAAACGCAATTACTGGCGTACGTTTGTAGAGGGACTATCTAAAGAAACCTCGATGATAACGCTTTGTACAAAGCCTCGCTACATGCGAAACCGCTCATCCTCCAATGAGAGTGAAGAATAATCCATCCCTAGTCTTGTGACGGCCGAGAGAAATTATGAAACAACAGCTTAATGACGAATTCACTTTATTAATTAATTTTACATAAGTAACTTTACTTTTCGTCCGCCGGTCCGGACATTGAATTCAGCGTCCGTCTTGTAACGGTCACTTTTTCTCTTGGTACACACACAGATGCAACAGCTCAAAATCAATGCAGTAAATTTAGGGTGTGGCAATTGAAATACAATGGTATTGAATACTTAGGTGTAACATCTCTCCCTCTCGTAAAAAGAAAGTTCTTCGAGCACGTTGCATAAAAAATTACAAATTAAATCTCGTTGGGGTTTTCACCACCCTGGTTGATCGCCTCAAGCGTTGTGAGACATCCTCAACTGGAACTGGGCTGACCCTGGTAACCGAAGGACCACCCTCTGATTCCGGATCAGGATTAGGTTGCACCGGTTGTTGACCAACTTGTATCTCAGGAGTACATACCGAAGCGAGGACCGGGCCAGGCGTAGATCTTTCCCTGGTGAATTCAGGACAGCCTACTCCTTCCTGCTGGCAGTACTGTTCGTTAAATTTTCCAGAAGATGAGCACCTACACCGACTATATGATCGATATGACGCTCCCAACACCGCCTGTCATCCAAGCGGACAGCATACCGGAGTTTTCCAACTTTTTCAGCAATCTTCCCAAACTTCCACTTATCCGCCGACAAGAAGTCTCGGACACGCACACGATCACCATCCTTAAACTCTCGCACTACTCTTGGCACTAACGACCTCATTCTTCGGTAGAATCAGGTCAATCCTGGATCTTATCTGCCGCCCGAACATCATCATCGCAGGTGACTGTCCGGTAGCAGGATGGAGCATATTCCGGTACGTCAATAGTATGTTGCAGAGTTCCAGATTCAGCTGCGCTTTCGTGCACTTCAGCGACTTCAACTTCTGCTTCATAGTTTGCACGTAGCGCTTGGCCTGCCCATTTGTTGCAGGATGATAGGGCTGGAAAAATTTCTTGACGCTGAAGATTATTGCATACGCCTCTTTAACAACGTGTAGGTACGCTTGTTGGGTACGATTCAATGTTTGTGATGCAAACTGAATTGGACGCTCCGATCTATCCGGATAGATGTGGCTAAGTAGGGCTCCAACCCCATAAGGCAAAGCATCGGTAGCCAACAGCAGGGGCAGCTCGGGGGAATAATTTACTGGCCTCCGTATCTCCTGGATAGCGTCCACCTTTTTCTGTATCTTATGGATTCCCTCACAATCAATCAAATACCCGCAATACTCTATTTTATCCGCAAAGAATTCGCACTTATCTCGATTCACTCGGATGTTGCTTTCGTCCAAACGGTGCAATACTTCCTCCAATCGGCGTAGATGAGTCCCGTCATCGGGTCCAGTGACCTTGATGTCATCCAGAAATACACTGAAACCCTCGATTTCTTGCAGCAATGCTTCCATTTGTCGTTGCCAGATGGCAGGCGCCGATGCCACCCCGTACATGAGACGGTTCGGACGATACAGACCTCGATGGGTGCTCAGGGTGAGAATTTCGCGGTCCTCCGCAACAACTTCCATCTGCAAGTAGGCCTACACTAAATCGATTTTGCTGAATTTCTTCCCGCCAGCAAGAGAGGCGAACAGCTCATCCACTGTTGGAAGCGGGTGCTTATCAACCACCAGGTTAGGATTAACAGTTTGTTTGTAGTCCCCGCAGATACGTACCCGATTATAAGATTTCTTCACCGGCACAACCGGTGTCGCCCAATTACTGTGGTTGACCTTCGTCAACAGTCCTGCAGCTTCCAACTTGTCGAGCTCAGCTTCCACCACGCTCTGCAGATTGAACGGAATTTTGCGTGACTTCAGGAAAACGGGACGGGCAGCATTCTTCAACGGCAGGTTGGCTTGAATACGGGAGATCTTACCAATGGAATCCTCAAAGACCTTCGGAAATTTCCGCAGCAGCATCTTCCGGAGAAGCATGAAAGCTTTCCGCAATACCTTTACGTATCTCGTTAACCGCACTTTTCTTCCGTAGCAACGCGTTCCAAACAACCGACATACGACTTAACCATTCGCGCCCGATTAACGGATGTTTTCCGATTTCACGACGTACACCGGTAGTTGCGAGTTTTGCCCATCGAATTCGACACACGCGTCCATAATCCCGAGCATTTCAATGTTTGTGTTGCAATAACTAACCAGACTCGTATCGCACTTCCGCAGGTTTGCTCCCGGGAGCAGTGTCTTCCAACAGTTCGCACTCACGATGGTATTGGGCGATCCCGTATCTACCTCGAAACACAGTTCTATACTGTTTACGAGCACTTTCATCCATAACTTCCCACTGTCCAAAATGGTGTTAACCAAACACACCTCACGCACGTCGGAAGATTCATCACTGCTGTCTTTCCCGACACTGCCTACGAAATTTGTTTGCACTGTATGATGTTTACTTGCCGAGCGCGAACCACCGGGCATTGAACCTTCTTCAGGCACACTCTTTCCAGGTGTCCTTTCAGTCCACAAAGCCTGCATTCGGTCTTTTTATGCTTGCAAGAATTAGCAAGGTGAAAATTCTCACCACAACGATAGCAACTAATATCACTTTTACCAGCTCCCTTTTGAATGAAACACTTCTTTCCTATGTTTATTCTGCTCTTCGGCTTGTTCCGCTTACCTGGCTGGTGCTGCACCTTGTGCACCTCATGTTTACCTTGAGTGCCTTCAATTTCAGCTCCACCTTTCTTCAAGAGCTCCATACTCACAGCGATGTCACGAGCGTCCTGTAGTGTGAGTTCCCTTCTTTCCAGTAGTCGGTTTCGGATGTCATTCCGCTTGATGCCAAACACCAGCTGGTTCCTGAGTGCAGTCTCTAGGTACTCACCAAAGTTGCACGTTACCGCAATCCGTCGAAGTGCAACCAAATTTTCATCGACGGTCTCCTCCGGTGTAGCAGCATACTTGTCACCTTGGCAACGGAAATTTTCACTAATTTTGAGTGGCCGGGGATTGAAAAACCCTTCCAAGATGTCAACAATCTCGTACCCAAGTAACCATGTGCATTACATCATTGCACGTTTATAGCTTTAATATGGCACTACTAATGTAACACCGCATTAATTGAACATGCTTAGTGATAATCTGCATTACATTAGCATTTATAAAATTTAAAAGCATTGTCATATAACAACATCTTACCGTACTTTATAGAAACATATAATAATATCTTTGGATGCTGTCATGCCTTATATGAAGAATATATTATAACTTTAGAATGATATCTTACGGATTACGGATTCTAAAACAAATATAGGACTGAAATATAAAGCTGAATTTTAGCTTAACGATTGTTTATAAATAATCAACAGTCAAGTAAAACGTCGATACTGTTTTTCAATATGGCTAGCAATGAAAAGTGGAAAAAGATTCTAAACAGCGGTAATTACAGGCGAAAGGTGAAAAATTACCGTCAAATAGATTAACAACCAGACCTACAAGAATCCTGTTGAACAACATACCCAAGAAACCACGAGGCTGTAATAGCGTGCATATATAGGGCATATGTATTACGTCTAGTGCATCGGTGAAGTTGAATTAAAGCTGAAAAGGGCCCCACTAAAATCGAACTAATGCTATATCTTTTATAATGCCATAAGACATTGCTAAAGTAGCATTATTGCATTGGTAATGCATCGCTACATTTTCAAGCTTACCTAACGCTTTACTATTTGACAACTGTTGAATTGATGCGATCCTGCATTACCGATGTTGATTTTGGGTTGAATAAGTGCAATAATATAATGCTTGTGGTTACTTGGGTAATTGCTGGATGCAGTGACCAAATTACTGGATGCAGTGGTCGTAAATATCGAACCAGATTTCTCTTGCCTCGAAACGGTATTAGATTCGAATTACGTACCAAATTTCGAAAAGTCACAAAAACGACGGAAGAATGTACTATTTGTGACTCGGTTTATTCTGATAACATCGGAGTTGTTAATATGGAACCCGAAACACAATTTCTTCTGGATGATCTATCAACATTTCTTCGGAATTGGAGCATACAATATAATATTGGACAGCAATCCATGAAACCGCTATGACAAAAACTAAATCACCTTGACTCAACATTGCCTACAGACCCGAGACGTTTATTGTATACTCCACAACAGCCATCCACAACATAGGCGTAGCCAGAGGGGGCCGTTGCCCCCCCTAACTTTCGAATTCATTTTTATAATATTAGTGTTTGCTTCAGCTTTTAATTATTTAGTGTTAATGTTAGATAGATTGCCCCTTCACGCAAAAAAATACGTAGTTATACCAATTCAAACTACGAATCAATTCAACTAAAATTTTGGTTTATATATGGACCAATAAAACTGACGAGCTAATTCAACAAAACCTTTGAGTTGAAATAAAACTTCATACTTTATAGAATTGAACCTCGTGTTTTGTTGCTCAAAACAAAATGTTTTCTTAAACCAACTAAACGCATTTGTTGAAATAATAAACATTGATGAACTAATACAACAAAACCATTTAATTGAAATAAAACTTCATGCTTTATAGAATTAAACTGAGGGTTTTGTTGTTTGAAACAAAATATTTTCTTTTACCAACTAAGCGCATTTGTTGAATTAATAAACATTGATGAACTAATACAACAAAACCATTGAATTTAAATAATGCTTCATGGTTTATTGAACTGAAAGTCGTGTTTATTTGTTCAAATTATTTATGTATTCTCACATTTTGGCAAGAAATCGTGCCCACTATGGACTTCCGAAGTCACTCCGGTCAAGTAACAATCGCCGCGGCACGAAGTTAACAAGACAAGACACTGATTAGACATGTGGTTCTCTACGGCCATGATATAAGGACTATGCTCGCGGCAGACCGCAGTCCGATTTTTCTCATGATCTGCTCCTTAAACGTAACGTCGGATTTGTGCGCTGTCTAATCGTCTGTGTTGTACACTGTAGAGTAGGAAGGGAGGCAATGTACAGACCGGTGATCGGGCCGAATAGCCTGCACACCGTATCGAACGACAACGGCCAACGATGCGTGAACTTAGCAGCCTCCCGTGGAATGGTAGTCCGAAGCACTTTCTTCCCCCGCAAAGATATCCACAAAGCCACCTGGAGATCACCCGATCAACAAACTGAAAACCAAATCGACCACGTTCTAATCGACGGAAAATTCTTCTCCGACATCACCAATGTTCGCACATACCGCAGTGCGAATGTAGATTCGGACCATTACCTAGTAGCAGTATGCATGCGCTCAAAACTTTCGACTGTGGCTAACACGCGTCGAAATCGAACGCAGCGGCTCAACATCGAGCGGCTGCGGGACAACGAAGTGGCCCTAAACTACGCGCAGCAGTTAGAGGCGGCACTACCAACGGAGTGCTCTGCTAGGCGCCGCTACTCTTGAAGATGGATGGAGAGATATCCGATCCGCCATAGGTATCACCGCATCAGCAGCACTAGGTACGGCGGCACCGAACCGAAGGAATGACTGGTTCGACAGTGAATGCGTGCAGTTAAAGGAGGAGAAGAATGCAGCAAGGGCGAGAATGTTGCAAGTCCGTACAAGAGCGAACGAGGCGCGATATAGACAGGCGCGGAACAGACAAAACTCGGTCTTCCAGAGGAAGAAGCGCCAGCAGGAAGAACGAGATCGCGAAGAGATGGAAGAGCTGTACCGCGTTAAGGACACACGGAAGTTCTACGAGAAGCTGAACCGCTCTCGCAAAGGCCATATGCCACAGGCCGACATGTGCAGAGATACTAACGGGGATATTCTCACGAACGAGCGTGAAGTGGTCGAAAGGTGGCGGCAGCATTACGACGAGCATCTAAATGGCGATGCGGCAGAGAACGAAGGTGGCATGGTACTGACCTTGGAAGCACGCGCGGAAGACGATAGATTCCCGGCTCCAGATCTGCAGGAGATTAAGGAGGAGATCGGCCGGCTGAAAAAACAACAAGGCCGCTGGCGTAGACCAACTGCCAAGTGAGCTTCTAAAATACGGTGGTGAAGCACTGGCGAGAGCGCTGCACTGGGTCATTACCAAGATTTGGGAGGAAGAGGTTTTACCGGAGGAGTGGATGGAAGGAGTCGTGTGTCCCATCTATAAAAAGGGCGACAAGTTGGAGTGCGGCAACTACCGCGCGATCACATTGTTAAGCGCCGCCTACAAGGTACCCAAATTTTATGCCGCCGTCTATCACCGATTGCAAGAGAGTTCGTTGGGCAATATCAGGCAGGATTTATGGGCGAACGCGCAACTACGGACCAAGTGTTTGCCATCCGCCAAGTATTGCAAAAATGCCGCGAGTACAATGTGCCCACACATCACCTGTTTATCGATTTCAAATCAGCGTACGACACAATTGATCGAGATCAGCTATGGCAGAGTATGCACGAATACGGTTTTCCGAACAAACTGACAAGATTGGTCAAGGCAACGATGGATCGAGTGATGTGCGTAGTACGGGTTTCAGGGACATTCTCGAGTCCCTTTGAAACTTGGTTTCGCCGATGACATCGACATCATAGCACGGAATTTTGAGAAGGTGGCAGAAATGTACACTCGACTGAAGGCTGAGGCCAAATGGATCGGACTGGCCTTTAACGTATCGAAGACAAAGTACATGCTAGGAAGAGGCTCTAGGGAAGAAACGGCGAGTCTCCCAGCTCGAGTTTGTATCGACGGCGATGAAATCGAGGTGGTCAACGAATTCGTGTACTTGGGCTCACTGGTGACCGCCGATAACGACACCAGCAGAGAAATTTAGAGGCGTATTATGGCAGGAAACCGTGCTTATTTTGGACTCCGCAAAACTCTCCGGTCGAAAAAAGTTCGCCAACGCACGAAATTAACCATCTACAAAACGCTGATTAGACCGGTAGTCCTCTATGGACATGAAGCGTGGACTATGCGCGCAGAGGACCAACGCGCCCTTGGAGTTTTCGAACGGAAGGTGTTGCGTACCATCTACGGCAGAGTGCAGATGGAAGACGGATCGTGGAGAAGGCGAGTGAACCATGAGTTGCATCAGCTGCTAGGAGAACCTACAATCGTCCACACCACGAAGATCGGACGATTACGATGGGCCGGGCATGTCACCAGAATGTCGGATAACAACCCGGCAAAAATGGTTCTCGTCAATAATCCGACTGGAACACGACGAAGAGGAGCGCAGCGCGCAAGGTGGATCGACCAGGTGGAGGATGATCTGCGGACACTCCGCAGACTGCGCGGCTGGCGACAGCTGGCCATGGACCGAGTGCAATGGAGACGACTTTTATGTACAGCAAGGGACACACAGGCTTAGGCTGATTGGTAAGTATGTACACTGTAGAGTCTGATTGTTGGATCAACTGCAGTTATCTGCAACGACAATAACTCGTTGAAAATCTTGATATCTATCAACATATTATAATATATTATGTTTAAACTTACATTAGAAAAAACTACCGGAGGCAAAGGCAGACGCAGCTACTTGTCGGCATTGTGAAACTTTTGTACAATAACAATATGGGTTTCATAATAATTTGATTGGTTTGATTTGAATGACATTTTGAATTGAATAAGAACTTTTTCATTAATTGAAACAATTTTTTTATTAATTGGAACAAACCTTGTATTGATAAGCAACAAATCATTTTGTTTATTGAAACAGAGTGATTTCTTAGCGTGAAACAGTATTTTGTTAAAACAATAAATTAAACATTTTCGTTAAACGATAAATGTCGTTGTTATAAATCAAATATTATTTAAATTAAAATCACACAGCAGTGATTACTTTTAAAAAAATTTTTGATTTGATTTGAATGGAATTTTGAATTGAATTGGAACTTTTTTATGAATTGAAACAAACATAAAGCTTGCATTTAATACTAACAAAATATTTGGTTGAATCAAAGCAGAGTGATTTCTTAGGGTGATAAAATACTTTGTTGGAGCAATTAATTAATTTTTTGAGTTGAAAAATAAAGTTGATAGTTCTGAATCACACAGCGGTGATTACTTTAAATAATTTTGTCGGTTTAATTTGAATGAAATTTTGAATTGATTTGGAACTTTTCTATGAACTGATGCGAATAGAAACTTTGGTTTGAATACCAACAAAATATTTTGTTGAATCAAAGCAGAGTGATTTCTTTGCGTGTTTGCCTCAATGAAAAAACGCGAAGTTGCCTCGATTTTGTGACAAGATGTAGCAAAAATGTACAAAAAGTGGACATCCATGCGATTTTTTTTTAATCGTAAAGATCATTTTTTTTTTAACATATGATAGTCTACGGGCGAGACGAAACGACTCATATCCCAGTTTCAGGGACAAGACAGCAGTTGTTTTATACTATTCTGTAATATAATTTCAGGCTTGATATACTATTTTATATTCAGTGTATTCCGTTTTAGTCATTATTGAATTGTATTGTATCAGAGTGTATTCCGTTTTGCCATTATTGTATTGTTTTGTATAGGAGTGTATTCCGTTTTACGTCGTTCCGCTTTTCCTATTTCGTGACAAATCAAAATATATTTATCATCAATTATACACACACATTCAAGTCTTGAGGCTTAGAACAACATTTGGAACTGCTGCTGAAGAGAGGGTATGTTTGTTATATATTTTTCCAAGAGAAAAATTTATAACTGACACATAAAATGAATCTAGAACTACAACACTCCTGGAGATGCCCTTAGCGTGTAATTCAAACATTGTGTGTTTCAGTACCTCACCTTTGTAACAAAGTTTTGGCGGAAAAATATTCATTCGTGTTACAACGTGTCGACCGCGTGGACGTTAAATAAAATTGGTCCGAACAAAAATCCGGTTTTTCAATCCTTCACTACAAATCAGAAGTGGGATTTGTCTCGCGCGATCGTGAAAAATGAGTCGAATGAATCGGGAAGATCTTGTCGAATGGCTGCAACAACATCAGGTGGAGTTTCCACAATCCGCTATTGTACGGCACCTACGCACATTGTACGGAAGTGCCTGCGAAGCCCGAAGCAGAGCCTTCGAAGAGTAATCTCCGTTTGAATCCCAGGGTGGAGCACCGCAAGATGGAGGTCAACAGCAACAGGTTGAGGACGAGTTGGATTTGGAATTACGTGCCCTGGAAAAACGCAGGAAGATTCTCGATTTGCGCCGCCAGTTGGAGAAGGAGGAACGATTGTTCGTGAAACAACCTGAAATAAAAGATGTTACAAGTTCCACTGTGCGCTTTTCGGGAGGAGAAAATTGTGACGCAAATCGGTGGCTTGCCGAGTTCGAGTCTTTGTGTGAAACATTCAGAGGTGACGATGGGTTCAAGTTTCGTTGCATACGCCAGTTGATGGAACCGGAAACCGAGGCAGAGTGGTTCCTTAGAGTTGATAATTCCGCTAATTATCGGGATTTCCGAGCAAGTTTTTTGGAAAATTTCGGTTACCATTACTCGGTAGCCGAAATTGTTGACAAATTACGCAAGACCACATTTGGAAACTCGAAGCTGTCTGTCACAGGATACATTCTGCGGATGCAAGAAATTGCGTCGAGAGTCAATATCAAGGAGAAACAAGTTGTCCAGCTTATCATCGATGGATTTCAAGATCGATCAGCAAATATTGCAATCCTTTACCCGGCCAGGAGCCTTGCCGAACTGAAGCAGCTTTCACGCCGATACATTCAACTTCGGGACATGTATCCGGCTTCAAACCCGCAACGGCCAATAGTCCAGAAACCGAGATCCGAAGGAAGTGTGGAATCTACCAGGTGTTTTAACTGCTCGGGCATCGGGCATCTATCCAGGGATTGTAAGGAACCACGGAGAGCTAAGGGCTCATGCTTCCGCTGTGGTTCTAATCAGCACCAGTTGAAGGAGTGTTCCAAACCGGCTCCGCGCAATAGGAGCCATGTAGCGCTAGTGGATTATTTCCGTCGAGGTGCCAGCGGCGACCCTGTTGTTGACGAAGCAGCAGCACTTCTGTCAGAACTCAATATTGTAAGTATTGCTTTCTCAAATAACCTTAGCGTGCAACAATGTAACACTTTTATTTCTCTGTTTGATACTGGCAGTCCAATTAACTTTGTACGTCGATCGATAGTCCCACCATTACACAGTTTGGAAGAGAAAATTAACTCTGGATATAAGAGTATTGGCAACCATTCTTTGTACACTTATGGAATAGTAAGTGTGGTTGTCACATTCCGTGATCGTAAAGCGTTGATTGAAGTACATGTTGTGCCAGACAACTTTATTTGCGTCCCACTGCTTCTGGGGTGATCTTTTCTAGAGAAAATTGGTGTCTCTCTGTGTGACACAAAGTTTATTAAATTTCGTAGAGTAAAAAACAATGTTCAAGTTGGACTTCATAAAGATAGAATAAAAATCGATGGTAAAGTGTTACATTGTGCGTATGATTTTTCGGCTGACACAACTGAAAAACACCTAACAAAAGGCTCCCATTGTAATCATCAATCGCCTATACTATCTTCCGGCGCAGCAAATCATATTTCTTCCGCTTCAGTCCCTTCCGTATTGAACTCAGAAAAGCATTGTCACTCAACTTTCCGACATTCCGACGAAAATTGTTCCGTTCCGTTCTACTGTGAAAGTTGTTCCGTTCGGAACTGTGAGGAACTGGGTCCGCCCCGAAATGGTTCCCTCCCTGATGTATTCTGTATTGATATATTCGATGAAATGAAAGATTATAATATTGACTTGAAGTTAGATTGTCGTACACGAGATGCTATTTATGAAATTATTGAACAAGACTATTTAGATTGGCAATCTATTCCGGCCATAAAGCATGATTACGAAATGAAGCTTAAGTTAACTTCTGATGTTCCGATTAGTTATGGGCCTCGACGACTTTCGTATTCCGATAAGAAAGAAGTAGACCACCTAGTTGACGATTTACTGAAGGAAAACATAATACGCCCTAGCAATTCACCTTACTCATTTCCGATTGTGTTACGAACTAAAAAGTCTGGTGAAAAACGACTGTGCATTGATTATAGGTCATTGAATAAGATAACTGTGCGTGACAGTTTCCCGATTCCTCTAATTGATGATTGCTTAGAACGACTAGAAGGCAAGAAGTATTTCACCGTAGTTGATCTGAAGCATGGTTTTCATCAGGTGAACGTTTCCGAAGATTCCATTCCATTTACTTCTTTTGTGACACCTAGTGGACAGTACGAATATGTTAAGATGCCATTTGGGTTGCGCAATGCTTCAGCGGTATTCCAGCGATTTATTAATAGGGTTCTCGAGCCTTTTTTGAAGGAAGGAACCGTTACGGTTTACTTGGACGATGTAACATTGGCAACCAACACTATTGAAGAACACCTGCTATTGTTAAGTCGCGTCATGCGTCGGTTGGCGGAATGCAGACTGGAAATTAACTTCAAGAAATGTTTTTTCTGCCACACAGAGATCGAATTGTTGGGATTTTCAGTGAGCCTAAATGGTATTCGACCCAATAATACACATCTTGATGCTATTAAGAGCCTGCCATTCCCTTCAGATGCCAAGGAGGTCAACAAATGTCTAGGTTTGTTTTCGTATTTCCGTCGATTTGTCCCATCTTTTTCAAGTATTTCACAACCTCTGCGAGATCTGATAAAGCCAGGTGAAAAGTTTGTCTTCGATGAGAAATGTAAGGGCGCTTTCTTGTCTCTTCGAGACAAATTGATTTCTTCTCCTCTTTTGGCTCTTTACAATCCGAACAAAGAGACTGAGTTGCATTGTGACGCTAGCTCCGAAGGTTTTGGTGGTATTTTACAACAAAAACAGGATGATGATAAATGGCATCCAGTAGCATATTTTTCCAGACGCACTACCTCCGTTGAGTCGCGCTATCACAGCTTCGAGTTGGAAACATTGGCTATTATATACTCTCTCCGTAAATTCCGCATATATCTAGAAGGCATTCCGTTTAGAATCATAACTGATTGCAATTCATTAACGTTGACTTTGAACCGTAAGAGTCTTAATGCAAGGATTGCCCGTTGGGCTTTAGAATTGGAGAATTACCATTATACTATACAGCATCGTAGTGGTAAATTGATGACACATGTTGATACCTTGAGCCGCTACCCGTCAGTTTCTGTCAAAACTTTTGAGAACTCTCACCAAATAGTTTCTGCCGTTAGTCCAGATGATATTTTCTTCCAGCTCCAAATTACTCAGAATCGTGATGCCAACATTGTCGAATTGCGTTGTAAGTTAGAGAAAGGGTTTGTTAAGGGTTTTGTGTTGGAGGATGGGTTGGTCTATAAGCTGTTCGATGCCGGAAATGTTAGTAAGCCACTACTTTACGTCCCGGGTGAGATGGAGGATAACGTAATACGTCTAGCTCACGAGAAAATATGCCACATGGGAGTCACAAAATGTATTGACCAAATTAAAATGCATTATTGGTTTCCGAGTATGAAGGACAAGGTTACGCGATTTATTCAGAACTGTGTCCGTTGCGTCATGAATTCTGTTCCGTCTGGTAGTTGCGCCCGTAATTTGCATAATATTCCGAAAAAGCCCATCCCTTTCGATACAGTGCATGTTGATCATTTTGGTCCTCTCCCATCAATTGTATCTAAGCGGAAACATATATTTACTATCGTTGATGCATTCACGAAATATGTCAAATTGTATGCTGTTAATTCAACTAGCACTAAAGAGGTTCGTGCGTGTCTTGACAAGTATTTTGAAAACTACAGTCGACCAAGGCGAATAATTAGTGACCGTGGAACGTGTTTTACGTCTCTGGAGTTCAGTTCATATTTGTTAGACAATCTTATTGAGCATGTTAAGGTTGCCACTGCTTCCGCCCAAGCAAACGGTCAGGTTGAAAGAGTCAATAGGGTGATTAAGTCGATGCTTGCTAAGCAAACCGAACCTATAGGGCATTCCGATTGGTCTAAGATGTTAACCAAGGTAGAATATGCGATAAATAACAGTGTACATTCCGCTACTCGTCAGACTCCCAGTAAGCTACTATTTGGTGTGAATCAACGAGGTCGTGAAGTGGATGCGCTATCCGAGTTTCTGGAAGATGTTCATTTTTATGATTCCGCAAGAGATTTGGTTTCGTTACGAAATTCAGCTTCCGAAAACATTAAGATTTCTCAAGATCGGAATTCTTCACAATTCGAAAAGACTCATAGGTCCCCCTTGTCGTTTTTTGAAGGAGAGTTCGTTGTTATCCGAAACATTGACACAACAATTGGAACTAATAAGAAATTTATCCCTAAATACAAAGGTCCCTATCGTGTCCACAAGGTACTTCCCAATGACAGATATGTTATAAAAGATATAGAAAATGGGCAGATCTCTCAGTTACCTTACGATGGTATAATCGAGGCTTCTCGGATGAAGCGATGGGTTGACTGGCGATGCCGTGAGGGTGAAAATTCAGAATCTCAGTGTCAGTCGGAAGTACTTTATGAAGGTCATGACTGAGAAAGCAATACTCTGTTCTGTTGTGTTTCTGTATCTGTTTATTTTCCTGTCTGTGTACTAATCTCCCGATTTGACCGCGGGGATAATCGGTCTTTCTTTCCTTTCCTGTGCACTAACCTTTATGTTCCGCATACATGATCGAGTCGATCAAAAGTCAGGTATGGCCGAGTTGTAATATAATTTCAAGCTTGATATACTATTTTATATTCAGTGTATTCCGTTTTAGTCATTATTGAATTGTATTGTATCAGAGTGTATTCTGTTTTGCCATTATTGTATTGTTTTGTATAAGAGTGTATTCCGTTTTACGTCGTTCCACATTAGCGTGTAATTCAAACATTAGCTGTGTTGTTATTGCTGGTTGCAGTTGTGATTGGACTCTAGAAGAGCTTTTTGCGCATTTTAAAGTGTGATAAAAGTGCATGTTTACGTCAAATCGTTTTGTTGTCTTCGGTACACTTATCCTTTATGCTGAAAGGTATAAGTTCACTGAAGACATGAAACGATTTGACTGAAACGTGCACTTTTATCACACTTTTTCTGTTTTTGTCGGAGTCCATTTTTAACTGTAATCAGCAATATATTCACCAATTGCCTTTGGTTAGTGATCCTCAGAGTACAGAGATATGCGGAAATTCAATCCGACGGTTTGGCAACGGTGTTCGTTTTGTTTACAAAAGTTGCTAACACTTCCACAGCGTAAAATGTTACAGCTTTGTGCATGACTTCGTCGTTGTTAGCGTTTTTTGTTAACATTTATAACGTACAACCCGCATAATCACAAACCATTCCTGGACCGTTTCCCTTATTGTTATCGACCGTTTCCGTTATTGTTACGACATTTACCGTTATAGTTGACAACTATAAACTAACAATCTCCTATATAGTTTTAACAATATGTCAGATGGTAAAAGGCCAAATAACAATATGTTGAATAGGCGGTTAAGTTAGGTTACCATAAAAAAATGGCAATTTTCACGAACAAAATTTTTGCGGAACTCTATGCCATATAGTTGGTTTATAATCCAGACCGAGTGCAGACAATAAAAAACCTTTCAATGACAATATGGCAAACATTAACAATATGTGTTAATGTAGAGTTTGTATGGTGAAAATGAGATTGAACTATTCGACAACAATAACATAAAATGTGATAATATACCTTACATTCGAAATATAGTTTTGACTATATAGCAGATCGTTTTTCGTTATGCGGGAAGTAATTTGATTATTATATATCTAAATAAATATTAAGTGTATTGCAAAGTTTTGCACAAACCGCAGAGGTGTTAAATCATCGAATTGCGTCAACATAAGCTACGTCTTGAATATTGTTGGTGTACACCAACGTATCACCGTATATGACACAAAATCGATTCAATACTGGAAGCGGCTTGGCCGGAAACTGTCGTATGGACGACAAGTAACTTTTCGAAAACTCTGATGATTACTATTGCAGACTTGAATGAGTATGAAGATGATTCCTAATATTGACTTCAGACTTGGCGATTTCATTATTGAACGGCTATGAGGGAATCTACGATCGAAACAAATCGACAGAATTAGACACTGGTGCAGAATTCTCTTCAAAATACTGACAACACGGCACCAGTGAAATGAATTGAAAAAATGGCCTTCTGTACAAATTTCGACAAATTTTCATTTCAGCAACACAAGCAACATTATCGAACACAGATAATAATAAAATATTATGTTATTATTACACCACAAGTTCAGCAGAAAACGAATGATTCATTTTTGATTTTTGAAGCCTAATAAATATAAAACATTTCTTTTAACTCCATTTCAATACTTAGCAATCTAAACATTTCAGCAAACAGTAAACATGCTCGTTTGGCTCAGATTTTGACAGTTCTCGCTGCTCGATTGGCTCAACATGGCCGCTTCCGCATATCTCTGTACTCTGAGGATCACTACCTTTGGTGACTGAATTTGATGAGTTGCGCAGTCAGTTTTTGTATCATATCATGTAACCGTGACACATGATTCATGAGTTTGATACACAGTTTTTGTTGCACATATAGTTGAGAGTGTGCGTGTACTGAAATAAATGTATAATTTTCGTACACACTCACACATGATAGCGGGAGCTAAAGACAAAATCAAAATAAACTAGATTTGAAATCAACTTGGAGTAAATATCTCGGTAGGCTTTGCTCCAATCATATTTGAGTTTATCTTAGTTTTTTTTTCTGAATTCTATACAGTACATTTAGATTTTGAAACATATTGAAATATATTTTCATGAGCTGATATAGTTTCGTATGGATTAAAAATTATTTTTCAAACTGTAGAACGAAAGAAAAATCTTGGAATAAATGGAATGTGTCCCATTATACATTACATCTTAATTAAGTTTGGGTTAATACTTATAAAAATCTTAAGCCCTTGCTCACGCAAAAAAAAACGTAGTTATATCAATCCAAAATAGCAATAAATTCAACTAAAATTTTGGTTTAAATATGGACCAATAAAACTGATGAATTAAATCAACAAAACCTTTGAGCTGAAATAAAACTCCATGCGTTATAGAATTGAACATCGTGTTTTATTGCTCAAAACAAATTTTTTTGTTAAACCAACTAAACGCATTTGTTGAAATAATAAAAAAATGATGATGTAATTCAAGCGAAACCATTGAATTGAAATAAATCTTAATGATTTATTGAATTGAACATCGTGTTTTATTGTTCAAAAATAAATATTTTGTTAAACCAAATAACAACTTTGGTTGAAATAATAAACATTAAAGAACTAATACAACAAAACCATTTAGTTGAAATAAAACAATATGCTCTATAGAACTAAATCTCGTGTTTTATTGTTCAAAACAATTACCGCACCATATTCCTCCAGCAGAAAGGCGTTTCGGAACGCAAGAATCAGACTTTGCATCAGTTAACATCGTGTATGCGGTTGGATGCTGGTCTCTGGAAGAAATGTTGGGGAGAGGCAATCATAACGGCAGCTTATTTGCAAAATTGCCTTTTGTTGGAAGTTGTGCGCATAATTATACGATCCTAACGCCCTATAGTATACTTCCAACATCTGGTATACTGATTTTCCAGTTATCTGCAAAGTGAAAATAACTCGTTGATAATTTGTTTTAAAAATTATAATTGATTATATTTCAACTTACATTAGATTAGCAGAGGCAGCCACTTGCCATGTCGGCAGCATTGAGACACTTTTGAACAATAACAATATGGCGCTCAAAAATGTGCGCTCATAAAAATGTTTTGCTAAATGATAAATTAACCATTTTAGTTATTATTTAAAGTAATATCACACTGCGGTGATTGTTATATCCAAGCAGCCACTCTGGCAGCTCTGCCAACGATAACTGTCATCGACACTACTACAACAACAACATCTGCTTCTGCACAGCACGAGATACTGCGTCGTAATTACCGTATCGTCCATATCACCATTATTATACCAACACAATATTACAATTACAATAACATATACTTGGCACGGAAGAGGAATAAACAACTATTGAAGTTATTTCTAGTATTCATTTATTCGGTAGTTCCGGATTCAATTCCCGGTCGTGGTCCCGCCGTAATCTCAATAGTTTGGCGACGAGAAGTGCCGAAACTGCGCGAAACTGCGACAACAGAAAGTTGTCATCGGAAAAGTGTTTGCTGCTTTTTTTTCCCGAGATGCTGAAAGGCGAAAGTGGAGCTGTTGGTGCTGCTGCTGCGGTTGCTGCCGGTCCTGCGATGCCGGTATCGTTCTCGTTCGAGCCGTTCAATTCTGCGACGTCCAAGTTTGACCGATGGTTGGAGCGGCTGCAGGTGTCTTTCCGGATTTACAAGGTTCCGGAATCAGACATACGTGATTATCTCCTGCATTTCATGGGGGGCGCCACCTACGACGTCCTCTGCAACAAGTTGAAGAACGAGGAACCACAGACGAAAACATTCGATGCGATTGTGACTCTTCTGAAGGAGCATTTTAGTCCGGCTCCTTTGGAAATACTTGAAAATTTCAAATTCGCGAGTCGCAAGCAGCTAGAGCACGAATCCCTCAGCGACTACCTGATGGACCTGGAGAAATTGGCACAAACGTGCAATTTCGGGGATCACCTTGGCAATGCCATTCGAAACCAGTTTGTATTTGGAATTCGGAACCGTGTCATTCAATCGCGACTACTGGAAATTCGCGATTTGACCTTGGTGAAGGCGAAGGAGATTGGATTCGGAATGGAAATGTCTCACCGTGGAACTGACGAGATGCATGGTTCCCGGCCAAGAACGGAAGTGCAACACATCGAGCACGGATCCAAGAAAACGAAGAAGAAGACTTTCCAGTCGACGAGTCAAGCGAGTTCGGGCAGGAGTTCCAGTCATCAAGCAAGCAAGCAAGAGGGACAGAAGAAACTCTGCTACCGCTGCGGGGATCCTGATCACTTCGCGAACAAATGCAAGCACAAAGCTACTATTTGCAACCACTGCAAGAAGAGGGGGCACCTAGAGAAGGTGTGCAAGACCAAGCAGAAGGAGAGGAAGACGAATGATGCACACCACCTGGAAGAATCCTGTGCCATAAAGGACGTTTTCCACTTGAGCGCTGTTCGTGGTTTGGCTGGTAAGTTTCTGCTGGACTTGAATATTCATCAGAAAAAGCAGACATTCGAGGTCGACACCGGATCGCCCGTTTCCCTGATCAGCGTACTGGACAAAAAACGTT
Organism: Aedes japonicus; assembly: GCA_034211315.2. Lineage (NCBI taxonomy): Eukaryota > Metazoa > Arthropoda > Insecta > Diptera > Culicidae > Aedes > Aedes japonicus. The sequence continues at coordinate 91,012 of JASCZW010001787.1, forward strand.
ACTTTAAGGATTTAGACATTCTCCCCACGACTACTCGACTGGTAAGTTACTGCGATAATGATATCGGGGTCTCGGTAAGATGATGGTAAATGTTGTTGCTAATGGTAAGGAACTCACATTACCTCTGCATGTTGCAGAATCAAGCAGGCACCCCCTGTTGGGCCGCGATTGGCTACTTGCTTTGAATTTAGATTACAATCACGTATTCAGACCCGGTACTCATTCAGTTTCTTATTGCAGCGGAACGGATCAATCCACCGCTGGTGCGTTGAAAGATTTGCTTGATGAATTTTCACATGTTTTCGATGAACGAGTTCGCAAAATATCTGGCGTGCAAGCTTCGCTGAGCGTTCGAAATGAAACAAAACCAGTGTACGTAAAGGTTAGACCGGTTGCTTTTGCTATTCGAGAGGCTGTCGATAAGGAAATCGACAATCTCGTTAACGATGGTATTTTGGAGAAGGTGGACCACTCAGATTGGGACACTCCTGTCGTTCCAGTGAAAAAGGCTGGCGGCAGGGTACGATTGTGCGGTGATTATAAGATTACCTTGAATCCAAGTTTGCTCGTAGATGACCATCCACTTCCTACTGTTGAGGAATTGTTCGCAACCGTTGCGGGGGGAAAGCGGTTCTCCAAGCTAGATCTATCCCAAGCGTACTTGCAGCTAGAGGTTCGTGCAGAAGACAGGGATTTGCTCACTTTAAGTACTCATAGAGGTTTGTTTCGCCCTACCAGTACGGTGTTGCTTCGGCACCAGCTGTGTTCCAGCGATTGATGGATCAGATCCTTCAAGGAATCCCGGGTGTGACGGTATTCATAGATGACATTCGCATCACTGGCCCTGATGATATAACTCATTTGCTTCGACTACGAGAGGTACTAAAGAGGTTGGATAAGTACAACTTGAGAGTGAATCGGGAGAAGTGCGACTTTTTCTCTGACCAAATCGAGTATTGTGGCTATATGGTTGACAAAGACGGAATTCATAAACTGCGTAACAAAGTCGATGCGATACAAAACATGCCAGTTCCTAAGAACAGGGAGCAAGTTCGATCCTTTGTTGGGTTAATTACTTATTACGGTCGATTTTTCCCTAATTTAAGTACAATTCTCTATCCGCTTAACAATCTGCTGAAAGATGGTGTACCCTTTGTCTGGAGTAAGGAGTGTGAGAAGTCATACGCGTTCGTTAAGAAGGAAATGCAGTCGGATCGGTTCCTAGTACACTACGATTCATCACTTCCGGTGGTGTTGGCCACCGATGCTTCACCCTACGGAGTAGGGGCGGTACTCAGTCATCAATATCCTGATGGTACTGAGCGACCATTGCAGTACGCTTCTCAGACTCTTACTCGAGCTCAGCAGAGATACTCACAAATTGATAAGGAGGCTTATTCAATCATCTTCGGCATCCGTAAATTCCACCAATACCTCTATGGTCGCAGGTTCACTTTAATCACTGATAATAAGCCGATCAGTCAAATTTTCTCAGAATCCAAGGGACTTCCTACTATGTCTGCGATGCGAATGCAGCACTACGCCGCATTTTTACAGGCTTTCGATTACAAGATTCGTCATCGTCGCTCATCGGATCACTTCAACGCAGATGCTATGTCTCGTTTGCCACTTCCTCATACCGATTCCGTATCGGAGATCGAGGAGCCAGATGTAGTAGAAGTAAATGCTATACAGACGTTGCCCCTGACGGTTGACGAGTTAGGTTCTGCTACTCTTTCGGATTCAACTGTTCGTGAATTATCACGTGCTTTGAGAACGGGAAAGGTAGTTGATGCAAAATTTCGTTTCGGTGTAAGCCAGGAGAAATTCAGTCTTCAGAAGGACTGCATAATGCGTGGTATTCGTGTGTATATACCCCCTTCGCTGCGAATGAAAGTTCTGAATGAACTTCATTCAACGCATTTCGGGATTTCTAGAATCAAATCGCTCGCTCGAGGCTACTGTTGGTGGGAAGGCATCGATAAGGATATCGAAAACCTTGTCAGGGATTGCGCTTCTTGTCAGGCCAACAGAGCTAATCCTTCGAAAGTTTCGTTCCACTGCTGGGAAACGCCTTCAGAACCGTTTCAACGAGTTCATGCGGACAATGCGGGTCCATTCATGGGGTTCTACTACTTGATTTTGATAGATGCGTTTTCGAAATGGCCTGAGGTTCGCGTGGTCAAGAATATGTCCACTGAGACTACGATTCGTGTGTGTAGGGAGTTTTTCAGTGTCTATGGCATACCTTCGGTTTTCGTGAGTGACAATGGTCCTCAGTTCACCTCGGCAGATTTCGGGAAATTTTTGAAATTGAATGGAGTTGTCCACAAGTTTAGTGCTCCTTATCACCCAGCCACTAATGGGCAAGCCGAGCGATTTATTCAGACTTTGAAGTCCAAACTGAAGTCGATGGATTGTATTCGTTCTGAGGTTCAAAGTGAACAGTGCAATATTCTCTTGTGTTATCGTAAGATGATTCACCCTACTACTGGTTATTCTCCTTCGATGCTGGGGCCGTATTTTGGATCTCGAAACGAACGACTTTTTGTACGAACGCTTGTGAGAAAAAGTTCTTCGTTTCGAGTTCCAAAATGCGGCCCCTGGTTTTCGGTCGCCAGATCCGTTCACGACTTGATCTCATGGTTCCATCAGCGGAATCGAAAGGAAGCGAAGTGCAATCTAAAATTCGAGAATTAACAGTTGGCTCCAAAGTTGCAGCTCGAGAATACGTTCACGAAAACAAGTGGGAATTCGGGGAAGTTAAAGAGCGTCTAGGTAAACTTCACTATTTGGTGCAACTGAATGACGGAAGGGTCTGGAAACGCCACATAGATCAATTGCGTAGCGTTGGTGCAGTGTTTAAGAGTTCCTTGACAGGCGCAACAACTTCGCGTGGCGAAGAGATCGGTTTTCCAGTTTTTCATTTATTTATTTATTTATTTTATTTATTTAATCAATTTAGTTCATCGGACTTATTGTCTACATGACACAAACTTAAAACTAAATAAAACGGGCATTACAAACACGAGCCAAAAAGTGAGCTGAAGATTCGCCAAATTCAAACAATTCTTCGAAAGTCGTAAACGCTCGCATCATAGCTGTTAGAGGTTCGTTGTTTCCAAACGCTGTTCGATGAAATCGGGGTTGGAGAAGAGTACCACTCCGTAATGCTCTCGGAGGAACTCGGATGTTCAGTTGAGAGAGAAGCCTCGAGCAGTCGACCTCTCCATTCAAAAGTTTAGCAACAAAAACCGCTTGTTGATTTTTCCGTCGACGTTCCAAAGTATGCAATTGCAGCAGATTGCAGCGATCTGAATACGGCGGGAGATTTTGCGGATCACGCCATGGTAGATTACGCAATGCCATCCGGATAAACCTGCGCTGTATTGTTTCTATCCTCAAGCTCCAAGTCAATTGATAAGGAAGCCAGACCAGGCGGCATTTTCTAGGATCGGTCGTACCAGTGAACAATAGAGAGCTTTCAGGCAGTACGGGTCAGTGAAGTCTCTTGAGATTTTTGACACAAACCCTAGCTGGCGATTAGCCTTAGAAATCACAGCAGAGCGGTGGAGGTTAAACGATAATTTATGATCCAGTAGAACACCTAAATCGCTGAACTGGTCGGTTCTATGTAGAACGACGCCATTGATGGTATAGTCGAAAACAAGCGGCTGCTTGATGCGGTAATACGACATTACCATACACTTTGGAATGCTGATCATAAGTTTATTCCGACGGCACCAATCAGTGAATCGATCCAATAATGATTGAAGACGAGTACAATCCTCGGCAGTCCGTACTACAAAAAACAGCATTAGATCATCAGCATACGCAAGCCTGCAGCCATCTCCTAGTAGAAGCAATACGTCGTTGAAGTATAAAACAAACAGCAGCGGTCCAAGGTTGCTACCCTGTGGAACACCTGACGAGTTCGTAAAGAAACAGGAAGTGCTTGTATCAAGTTTTACTCGCAGAGCCCTGTCTGTTAAATACGAGCACAGCCATGATGTCAATCTTTCCGATGTGCCGAGTTTTGAAAGCTTCGCCAGCAGAATTTCATGGTTGATTGTATCAAACGCTGCTTTTAGATCAGTATAGACGACGTCTACTTGTGCCCCTTTCTCCAATTGATCAAAACAGGTCGTGGTAAAATCTAAGAGATTGGTGGTAACCGAACGTCCAGGCATGAAACCATGTTGATCGCCAGAGATGTAGCATTTGGTGCGCTCGAGAATGAAACCACTCACTATAATCTCAAACAATTTAGAGGCAGCTGACAGATTAGTGATTCCCCGGTAGTTTTTGACGTCACGTTTGTCTCCTTTCTTGTGTACCGGAACCATCAAAGACTCCTTCCAGACTGCGGGAAATTTCGATTCGGCAAAAATTTGTTGAAGATCCTGCAGAGCGGCTCGACAAGAGCTCCATTAGTGCGACAATACACTGAAGACGGAATACCATCTGGTCCAGGCGAGAATGTACATTTTATTTTCTTGATGGCATTATTTACCATCAAGGGCGTTATCTCAAAAATATCCACGTCTACAAGGTTCAATGGAACGTCCAAAACAGCGGAGTTAAGTTCACTCGGGTTAATACTTTCCGCAGCAAACACTGACGAAAAATGAGTAGCAAAAATTTCACATTTTTCCTTACTTATAGACGTTTCAACATCATTCAAAAACACGCTAGCTGGCATAGTAGTATTTTTCCTCTTTGAATTTACATAACTCCAAAAACTCTTGGGGTTTCGCCTTAAGTGAGTTTGTACCCGTAAAACGTAAGATTTGTAGAGTGACGAGTTAAGTTTACGGTACTCATTACATGCCAAGTGAAAACTACGCTTATTTGCCAGGGAACGGTATCGCCGGAGTTTACGTTGTGAAGCATTTCGTGTTCGTTTTAGTTTTCGTAGCAAAGCAGAGCTCCATGGAGGAGAAACAGCGGGACGACGATAAAGAACATTCGTGTCTATCCAATCATTTAGTACAGCGCACAGCATTTCAGCCATTTCATCAGCATTTAGTCCAGCAAAAAGAGCATCCCAGTCAATGACAGAAAGAAAATCCCAAAGAGCATCGAAGTCAATTTTGTTATAGTCTAACGCCCGCACAACATTCTTATTCACACCATGCGATGGTACATCGTCATCAACTAAAGATGGTACACAGACAACCAGTGGCGGGTGATGAAGGTCAATCGGTAATAGTGGTGAAACAGAACTCGAGATTTCAACAGGAAGATCCATTGGGCAAAAGAACAAATCGAGAATGCGTCCTAGGTGGTTGTGCACGAGATTTCTTTGATGCATGTTGAAGAAATCCATACCGTCAATCAAGATCGTGCTAGCCCTCGATGAAGATATAGAGTTCACGGGTTGAATCTGGCCATCAGAAAAATTCCAGGTCACTCCAGGTTGATTATAGTCACCGCATACCAGTAGACAATCGTTGTACGAGCCTCTGTTGACAAGCTCATGGATCGAATCAATATGCCCGGTCAGTATACTGAGATCCTTACTTTTGTTTGGAGGAACATAAATGGCACAAAGCAAAAGTCGTTTGGAACCAATCTTCATCGATACACATACCTGTTCTAACGTTTCTCCGCTGGACACTTCAACACTGCTACTGATAAACCGATGATGCACAGCAATAAGAACCCCTCCGAAACGACATTTACTGCTGTTCATTTGGCTTCGGTCACATCGGTATACATTAAAATTGTTCCCAAAAAGCTGCGTTGAATTGATTGCGTCGTCGAGCCCCGTCTCAATTAAAACGATAACGTCAAAATTGCAATCCATGGTATTGCAGTAAAACTCGTCGATCTTGGTCCGCAGCCCACGGACGTTTTGGTAGTAAACCCATAAACTACTATGTTTGGTGCGTCCAAGTGTTCTTCTCTCAATCTGTGATTGTTGAGGTGCGTCAGGAATCAGTGGAAAATTTCTGGAAACGGTGGGCGAATCAGGTCTTGGCGGACAAATAGCACATTCGTACTTGCCTGTGTTCACGGTTTGGAAGACCCTTTCCCCACACCCACACGTAGGGTCGGGACGGCTGTTGGTCGCTGGCTGGAATGACTCGACTACGGTGGGGGGGTTGAGGGCTTCCATAGTGCTGTGTTCGGTGCGTCCCGGTGTTCTTCTGTCAAGCTGTGGTTGCTGAGATACGTCAGGAATCAATGAGATAATGCTGGAAACGGAAGGCGAATCAGGTCTTGGCGGGCAATTAGTGAATTCGTACTTGCCTGTGTTTACGTTTTGGAAGACTCTTTCCCCACTCCCACACGTAGGGTCGGGACGGCTGCTGGTCGCTGGCTGGAATGACTCGACTACGGTGGGGGGGGTTGAGAGCTTCCACAGTGCTATGTTCGGTGCGTCCCGGTCTACAAACGTGTGATGTACTGTAGTTTATTGCTTCATGCTCACTGAAGGCGGTGTCCTGGATGTTGGCGTCAAATAAACTGCTGACGGTTTCCGAAAATTTTGGGCAGAGTTGTCCTCAAATTCACGGAACATGATTCCTTCCGGCCACGTCGATGGATTCAGTGCGTTTGTCTTCAGTGATGGATCCAGTCCGACTTTGAATGAAACAAAGGTCATGCTGCTGGTGTCAGTTCCTTTGGCAACCAGTTTGACAACCTCCGGATCCTGGGTAGTGTCAAGGTTTGCTCTCACCATTGCCAAAACTTCCTCATTTGTAACATCCGGCCGTATGCGAGACAGGTAGAGCCAAAATTTGTTCACTGGCTTTGCGCAGACTGGAACAGACTTCACACTGCTGTCTAGCTGCTTCGAACCAGATTGGCATTCGGTTACTTTATGTGCCAAATCAGGTCCACGAAGTCGTTTGGCAGCTCGGATAGGACCGATCTGGGGCCAGTTTTTAATCGATGGTGACTGAATACAAGGCACGGGCTTTTGCGACAACTGCTTTATTTCGGTGTGCAGATTGCTTATAGCCTCTGTGAGAGACACTAGCGGTGATTTTTCGTCGGCCACTTTTGTAATCGCACGGAGATGTGAATTTCCGAACAGCTCTGCACATTTGTCACACATCCAGAACAAATTCTTGCGGTGAGGCGAAAAATATCCCAAAAGAGCCCGAGACACATTCGCGCATGTCATGTGAAACATGCAACCACAATATCCGCGGCAAGAAACGAATTCAATGCCAGCAATCGCTTCGCAGCACTTGGCGCAATTTTTTCTCCGTTCATCGTCACACACGTTGTTTCGGGAAATCGCCTTTGGGTATGCACACACCGCAGTAACGCAAGAAACAGCACAACGGGGACGGATTTGGCTCAATGTGAACGACAATAGGCTTGCTATTGGCCAGCAGACAATGGGTTGCGGAGCGATCAAAATGCGATGACTCAGCAAATGACACAACACATGCAAATTAAAACCCGAATTAAATACGTGAATTGGCACCAGACAAACAAAATTTGTTTTGTAGGAACGGATGATACAATAATAAATTAAGCGCCACTAAACACGACAAAATAAAACAAATTTAACACGGGTAAAACACGAGTTACTTGGACAACTACGACACACAATGAAGTTACTTCATCCGCGATTTCAACTCGACAACTGACAACGCTATCGCAGTAACTTCTGACAATTCCCTGACAATTACTCAGGAAGAAAACACCACTCCTTCCGTTGACTTGACTCCCATTCCCAAATCCAACATTCCTATTCCTTCATCGGGCATTCAACCGTCTACCTCGAATGGTTTGGTGGACTCTGATGGATCTTTACGTTTCGTGGGCTTGTCAGCAGATCAAGGATTGCGACGATCGACGCGGACGATCAAACCTCCGCAGAGGCTCAACCTTTAGCGTATGGATGTAGCTTATTTTGCGGGGAAGAGCTGTTATATCCAAGCAGCCACTCTGGCAGCTCTGCCAACGATAGCTGTCATCGACACTACTACAACAACAACATCTGCTTCTGCACAGTACGAGATACTGCGTCGTAATTACCGTATCGTCCATATCACCATTATTATACGAACACAATATTACAATTACAATAACATATACTTGGCATGGAAGAGGAATAAACAACTATTGAAGTTATTTCTAGTATTCATTTATTCGGTAGTTCCGGATTCAATTCCCGGTCGTGGTCCCGCCGTAATCTCAATAGTGATTACTTTAAATAATATTATTGTACATTAATTGTTATTTTATATATTCTCCGTGCGAGGAGTAACGATTATGATGTTGAGGGAGATGTTCGCTCATCACCATGAGGCACCAAGAGTGAACAACAATGTTTTTGGCTAGAATTGAAAGATATGAAGAGAAAGTTTTTGATAGTTCCGCTAGTGTGCGGCAGGCTCGGAAACATAGCAGATGTTTTAGGAAAATTGAGCGAAAACATAATGTTATCGCAAAACATTGGCCTATCATATCACTCATGTATTTTTCTAGAACATCCCGCATAACTAAAAACAATTTGCTATATAGTCAAAACTATATTTCGAATGTAGCATATATTATCACATTTTCTGTTATTGTTATCGAATAATTTAATCTCATTCTCACCATACAACCTCTACATTAACACATATTGTTAATGTTTGCCATATTGTCATTGAAAGGTTTTTTATTGTCTGCACTCGGTCTAGATTATAAACCAACTGTTTGGCATAGAGTACAGCTAAAATTTTGTTCGTGAAAATTGCCATATTTTTATGGTAACCTAACTTAACCGCCTATTCAGCATATTGTTATTTGGCTTTCTACCATCTGACATATTGTTAAAACTATATATGAGATTGTTAGTTTATCGTTGTCAACTATAAGGGTAAATGTCGTAACAATAACCGAAGCTGTCGGCAACAATAAGGAAAATGGTCCAGGGATGGTTTGTGATTATGCGGGATATGACTTTATTTTAGACTGATATATGACCAAAACAGCGCAATTAACCAACTTTTGTATAACATCTTTTAGGTCGTGTAAGAAGTTTTAAAGATGCGCTGCATGACATGCTTTTGACAAGACGATGTCTTATATTGGTAGTTTATAGCATCACAAAAACCAACAGGTTATAATCAAGTTATTGAAAAGTAAAACTAAATGCAGAAATTCATGAACACAACAATTCAATCCACCAAGTGTCAAACTAGCAGATGTAGACACATATCGAATTTAACAGTTATGTTTGTTATGAATATGATGAATATGTTTATGAATTCCCATTACTTTTTATAAATGTTTCATAACGATTAAAAAGCAGACCTAGCCCATTTGCAAGATATCTTGTTAAGAAACGGATACAGAATTGGTCTAACTACAAGAAAAAAATAAACATATTTTTTATTGTAGAGAGAAAAACGCGCAGTTATAACTTGTACGGCCGTGATGGTTAAGGTTTTATTTGGAAGTGAAAGAAAAGTACAGTACAACAGAGAATCAAAAGGTAAACAAGTGTTACACACTGATTTGCAAGTATACAACATTGGGTTTATACTATAGCACAGATTATGGTCTCGAACAGATAAAGCACAGCTTATATCATAGCATTTCAACACCCCCGCTTAAGCTGATGCGTCCACCCCCATAGCAGCTCGGTTGCGTCCTAGCTTGATTCGGTCAAGTGCCTTTGTCAGACCATCCGCAACCTGTTGATCGGTGCTTACGTAGCTCAGCCTTACGATGTTCTGGTCGAGGGCATCGCGTACAAAATGATGGCGTATGTCGATATGCTTTGTACGCGGTGTATAGCCTCCATTTTTGGCAATACAGATAGTGCTCTGATTGTCACAGCAAAGCTCGATGGTTTGATTCCGTCCCAGTTGTTTCATCAAACCACGCCACCACATGGCTTCCTGTACGGCGGCAGATAGGGCCATATACTCGGCCTCGCATGTTGATAGGGCTACGGTGGGTTGCCGCTTGCAACACCATGACACTGCACCGCCTTGCAGCATGAAAATGTAGCCGCTGGTTGATTTCCGGTCATCCACGTCCGACGCCCAGTTAGCGTCAGAGTAACCAATCAAATCGGCATTACTTTCTTTGATGTATCGCAGCCTCAGTTTCGACGTACCACGCAGGTATCGAAACAGGTGTTTTACTGCTTCCCAGTGCTTGGGTCCCGGATTTGTATTGAAGCGACTTAGCTGGTTGACTGCGAAGAGGACGTCGGGTCTGGTGCACTGCGCTAGATACATCAGACTGCCTACAGCTTCCTGGTACGGAACACCTTTCATCTTCGCAATTTCATCCGCGGACTGCGGAGCCATTTCCTTAGTCAGCTTCAAGCTGGAATTCATCGGGGTCGACACTGCCTTCGCCTTTTCCATGTTGAATCGGTAGAGCACCGACTCGATGTAAGCCTCTTGATCTAGAGCTACAGCATCGTTATCCCGAGTAATCCGCATTCCAAGGCACGAACTAGTAGGTCCCAAGTCCTTCATTCGAAACGTGTTGTTCAGTTTCATCTTGATGTCGCTGGTCCACATATCATCATTGACGTCATCGACGTAGATCGCAATGAATATCATCCGGTTGCCTTCGATGCGATAGTAGAGACATGGGTCGAACTTCGAAGGAGTCATCCCAAATCTACGCAGCGCCGCATCAAGTTTAGCGTTCCAAACGCGACTGGACTGTTTAAGTCCGTAGAGGGCTTTATTCAAACGGCAAACCAGTCTTGGTTGATCGGGCCTTTGGAAACACGGTGGCTGGTCCATGTAAATCTCCTCCGACAACTCTCCCTGGAGGAAGGCCGTTGTTGCATCCATCTGCTCAATGGACAGTCCATACCGGGCAGACAAGGTGAAAAGGTATCGCAGAGAGCTATGACGGACTACGGGTGAATATGTCTTGTTATAGTCCACCCCCTCTCGCTGCGAGAAGCCCTTTACTACTAGGCGGACTTTGTGTCGGTCTACGTTGCCGTTTGCGTCGTGCTTGGTCTTATAGACCCATTTACATTTAATCGGTTTCCTACCTTCGGGCAGCTCGGTCAGGGTCCAGGTGTCGTTTGCCATGAGCGCATCGTACTCCTCAAGCATCGCTCGCTTCCAGAGTGCCGCGTCATCCCGCGACAGCGCCTCTTGATGTGTGACCAGGTCACCATTTGCCAATGGATCCCTAGCTACGTCCGTGTCGATGGCGGTTGCGATCCCACTAAACTGCTCCTGGGGCGTGAGCTGCACCGGCGTAACCGGTTCGTCCTCGTTCGTATCAGCTTCCTGTAAAGGTTTGGAATGCGGCAGACCTTTGTACGACAATTGAAATTCATTGTACTTGCCTGGGATTTTGTGCTCCCGACCGCTACGCCTCAACACCTGTGACTGAGGTGGATTTGAAGTTTTGCGCGGTGGGAGCACAGGAGTCACGTCTTCAAAACCATTGAACTCTTCCTCGTCGCCGCTGTCGCAATCCGCAAAGATGTCGTCCTCAGCGTCTTTGTTCTCGGCACTCTCGACCAAGCGGTTGCTCGAATCACTTGTGGTTGGCGATGAAGAGACGAACTCGAAGTCTAGCGGAACCAAGATTTGACGTTGCTTTTCAACCGGTGGGCTTGCTGAACCTTCATCGATGAAGCAGACCTCTCGACTGGTGAACACTTTACACGACTGCGGATCGTAGAGCCGATATCCTTTCGTGTTGTCGTCGTACCCGATGAAAATGCATTCCCGTGACTTGGGATCCCACTTCTTCCGCCGTTGCTTGGGTATTTGCACCATCGCCTTGGTGCCGAAGATCCGAAGATGGGACACGTTGGGTTTCTTTCCGGACCAGACTTGCTCAGGAGTGGAATCGTGACCTTGCGTAGGGGACCGGTTAAGCAGATAGATGGATGTGTGTACGGCCTCAGCCCAGAATGTCTTCGCTAGTCCTGCTTCGAAAAGTAAGCATCGGGCGCGTTCAACAATTGAACGGTTCGCGCGCTCCGCCATACCATTCTGCTCCGGAGTGTATGCAGTAGTCTTCTGGTGTTGAATGCCGTGTTGCTTCAAGTAGTTCTCGAAGCCCTTATTCACGTATTCCTTCCCGTTATCGCTGCGAAGTACCTTGATCTTCCGTTCGGATTGTCGCTCGACCATCACATGGAACTCCTGGAAGGTTCTCAAAACTTCGGCTTCCGATTTCGTTTTGAGGAAATACGTCCACATCCTCCGAGATTTGTCGTCCACAAAGACGACATAATACCTGCTTCCTCCGAGAGATTTCACCTCCATGGGCCCGCAAATGTCGGTGTGAACCACATCGAGCATGCTCACTGCACGTGAACCTTCCTTACTAAAGGGGTGCCGACAATGTTTCCCCATTGAACACACCTTGCAGTCTCCCGTATTCATGTTGTTGATTGCGATTCCATCCGCCAATCCGTTGGCTAATTTCCGAACACTCTTGAGGTTCAAATGCCCCAGACGCTGGTGCCAAACCTTCGCGCTGGTTGCAGGTGAGCAGGCCAAAGCATTCTTCACATCCGGCTGCCGCTGCTTGAGGGGAAATAGCTCGTTCTCGTGGCTACCTGTGACCACGGTTTTGCCGTCGCTGTTCAGAATCTTACATCCAGCGTCGGTGAACACGACCGTGTATCCCTTCTTGACGATTTGGTTGACGGAAAGTAGATTGACCGAAAGGTCCGGGATCAGTTGAACATCATGAACAGGAATGCAACTCTCCTGACATGTCGGCTTCAACCTGGCCGAGCCAGTTGCCGTTACCTTCATCCCGCTTCCGTTAGCGGCAACAACAGATCCGGTCGCTGGCTTCAAATCCTCCAGAAATCCCGGATTGTTCGTCATATGCACACTTGCACCCGAATCGATGAACCAGTCAGATGCCTTCGACGATGAAAAAGTTGACAGCACCGCACAGAAAGCATCCTCTCTCGCAACACTCCTGCAGTCCCGAGCGATGTGTCCAAACTTGTGGCACTTTCGGCATTTTGGTCCTTTCGGGGGATTACTCTTCCTTTCATTCTTCTGCTTGAAGTTTCCAGCTCCGCTGCGTCTCAATGCTCCCGCCCTTTGGCTTGCAAGCAATGCAGCGTCCTCCGCCGAAAATTTTACCTCCTGCAGCAGCTTCGTCTTAATTGCATCCCCAGTGATCAGCGTCCCCGAGTTTTCTAGAGCCATTATCATGGGGCGATATTCTTCGGGTAGACCGGCTAGCAGCAACGTCCCTATCCAATCATCCGAAATTGGGAAATTAATTCCATTCAGTTGGTGTGCGGTCGTGACAATTCGGTTGACGTAATCGTCCATCGACGAGCAAGCGGATAGCTCAGTTTTTACCAACTTGTGCAGCAATCCAACCCTTCTTGTCAATCCTGTGTCGTCGAAAGCACTTTCAAGTTTCGCCCAAACTTCCTTGGCTGATTTGGCCTCCTTCACGTGCACATAGTTTACGGGGTCGAGCAGCAAAATGATTTTCGCTCTCGCTCGGCGATCGGAAGCGGCGTCAACTGCCTTGTCGGCTCCGTCCTCATTCTTCTCCGGTTTCACAGCGCTCCAAAGATCCTCCAGCTCCAAATACGTTTGCACCGCAAACTTCCACGTGGGCTAGTTATCACGACCAGTGAGCCGCTCGATTCCCGGAAGACTCGAAATGTTGTGGACTACCGTGCCAGCTCCTCCAACTGGTGCTTCATTTCCTCCGCCTGAGCCGCCAGTCGAGTTTCCAGACCCGTTTCCTGGCATTGTGCCACCCGCGAACCGAAAAAAAACACTTTTTCGCACTACGAAAAAACTTCCGCGTAAGGGCACATAACCTATTGTAGAGAGAAAAACGCGCAGTTATAACTTGTACGTCCGTGATGGTTAAGGTTTTATTTGGAAGTGAAAGAAAAGTACAGTACAGCAGAGAATCAAAAGGTAAACAAGTGTTACACACTGATTTGCAAGTATACAACATTGGGTTTATACTATAGCACAGATTATGGTCTCGAACAGATAAAGCACAGCTTATATCATAGCATTTCAACATTTTTCGGAACTATAGCGTGCAATAACAATCCTCATCAGCAGTTGAATCATTGTGACGGACGACAAGAAACGTCATTTTCTCTCAAATTAATGGAGCCAAATGACATTTCACTAAGAAGATGCCATAATATGGTTATTATGATTTTATAATAACTAACTCAAATAATTTGCAATGGAACATCATGAGTATGTTATTGGACTGCTCTAAAGATGTATTCTGGACTCAATTTCAACTTCACGTCATAGCTATGGACAAAATTATAGTTCCGGTTGAAATTTTGATTACAATTATCACTAAAAACTTCGAAAGATAAATTTTTTTGTTGATGATTGAGATGATACATTATGAGTAAGAAGGAAAATTGATCGATAATCTAGAAAAAAAAAAATGTTTTAAAAATAATTTTAATCGACAGTGTAGACCATGTGTCTAATCCACCATGGCGATTTTTGATGATTCCAACTGAGATGCTGAAAACTTGCAAAATATAAGAGAATTTTCTGTTGTTAGTTTAATCTCTAGAACGGGGCATAAATTATGCAGGAGTAAATCCAAAAGTTGCACCATAAAAGCGGCCTCGCATATGATATTTTGTTACACGTTCTGAGCACTAACAATCTTTAGATTTCTGATATTTATTTAACAATTGATTTGGCCAAAAACTATAGTCATTTTTTTTTACTATGAGTTGTGAATATTCTCCTCATAAACAAACTCAATTTTCTAAATCATAACAATCTTTGTTGACTTCTATTCGTTTGACATTTCTCAAACAAGCATGTCATGTTCATGTATTTCTGCAATGGTTTTTACTTTGAAATTACTTGATTATAACCTATTTGTTATCATGATGCTAGAAACTATCAAGATGAAACATCATTATGTTCAAAGCATGTTATTCAATACATCTTAAAAATGTATTATTAGTCCTAAATCTGTACATAAAAACTTCTTGTGTGACCTTAAAGATGTTTCAAACAGACCGCTTCATTGCGCTGTTTTGGTCATATAAGATACCAAAAATAAGTTATGTTTACTAGAAAAATACATGAGATCATGTATTAAAGATGAATTTTTGATCATTACATAACAAGTTGTGTTACTTGGGCAGTTTTTAAACATTGAAGATGTAGTCTCAAACATCGTCTGTTGGTTCTTTGTGTAAATACAGCTGATCTGGCAATAACGGAATTGCCTGCGTGGGCGGTCAATCATGTTCATGCTCATGCAAATTGTAAATCCGAGCAAATGTTTTTTTTTTTGAAAACGTTACCTATGGAGTTAATCCAAGAGTTACATTTTTTGATAATCTAAACCAAGCCAACAGAATTGGCAATTGTTTTAACTAGATTTATTTGATTGGCTACAAATTGTGTGCCTTAGAAATGTCCACAGACAAAGTAAAAAGAAATATAGTTTTTTTTTGTACACTTAGAGATGTATAGAAGATCAACATTAAAGGCCGATCCGAAAGTTCGATGGAAATTTATATAAAATTTGCCAAACGAATATGAGCAGTGAGTTCACTTTGGAATGTTTAATGCCATTCCAGTAGAAAAAATAATAACAAGCTGGCGAATTTGTTTCTGCCTTGACCTACCCTGCATGGAGATGTGTGGAATAAATGTATACGTTTGCTTCGAAACACTGCCTAACAAAAGCCCTACGCTCAATTTCAAAACGATTTCGATTCAATTTTCAAAATTGAATGCTCTATCGGACCTATCCACACTTTCTCTTCTCATCTTTGGATCTAGCAGAAATTTCTGTCCACTCCTATGGTTGCATGTTTATAAGAAGGATATTTCCAATTTTCAAACATTTTAATTGATTACGTGCTTCAAGCAACAACACAAAACATGATTAGTTAAAAGAAATATTAAGCTTTCTCAGTTTATTTCCATAGTTACTACTTTTTTTTTGCATAATTTTTCATGAAGACATTACACATTGATTTGACTTCGGTTGCGTCCTCTCAAGTAACATACAAAACCAGTGTTTCAACTGAAATTCCATCACATTGAAGAAGAATACTTTAATTCAGCGGTTGGCACTAGTTCGTAGTCGAATCACGTCGCCGTCATGCTGTCCGTATTCTAATCTTTCTTATGGTCTATATTTTCACAATTCACAATAACCATGACAGGTTTCATCGTAGTGATTTTGTGTTCATTCCGCCATTTCTAGTACACATCTTGTAACTCTTCGTTCGTATAAACACTGATATGAACCTGTAAAATATGATAGTTATGATTCTCACAACTGATTGAATAATGAATCAACAAAAACAACTAACCTTGATAGTTTTAAGTATAATCATTGGATCACAGCAAGAATAACAACGATAACAGCAACGCATAGCATAATACATCATTTTTACTATGGGCAGCACAATTCACTCCACTCCACTTCACGTGTATTTTGCTAACCACCACGCAATGGTACATTTGTCGAAGAAAATCCATCTGGCCGCATACACTATCCGTCTCTCTTAACTTGCTCTTAGATTTTCTACAAAAATGGCTAACATCAACTATTTTGAGTAATATAATAAATAAAAACGTAACGTAATGTAATAAATAAAAATTACTAACAACTGCAAAAGCGCAGTTTCAAGCACATCACTTTTTTCTCCATCAGCTTGTTTTTGGTCTTATTAGAACTGTCAAAATACACATTTGCCATCTTCCTTTTGCTCCACTTCACAACTCAACACGGAAGAAAAAAAGTACCCATTTGAGCAGTTGCGTGTGGGAAGCAAATTTTGGGTATAGGTATGTTAACCGACCCGTTGGGTATAAATAACTAACTTTTGGGTGAATTCTACCCAAAAGTAAGTTATTTATACCCAACGGGTCGGTTAACATACCTATACCCAAAATTTGCTTCCCACACGCAACTGCTCAAATGGGTACTTTTTTTCTTCTGTGAACAGCTCACCGTGATCCACCTTACGGTGGATTGATGAGCTGCATGGTGGTTGCATGTGAGCTTTTATCTTGTTGCGTGACATCGCTGTGACATTTCCAGGCAAACTCATCAAAATGCTACTGGTGAGAAACACAACAGCACTATTGTGTGTTTCAGTACCTCACCTTTGTAACAAAAGCTGTGTTGTTATATTCACCAATTGCCTTTGGTGAGTGAATTTGATGAGTTGCGCTGTCAGTTTTTGTAGCGTTCAGCCGTGACATATGGTTCATGAGCGTGCAGCAAATTCTTGTTGCACATACTTTTGAATGTGTGCGTGCGTTGAGATAAATTATTATTTTGCAGCACACGCACACATGACAAAGGAGATTGAAAACAAAAACAAAAAATGTTTGATTTCATTTTTGAAGATCATTTGAAATTTCTAAAATTTCAATTTTATGTATATTGAAGCGATTGGCAAGGCTGGAATTATGCGAGTAGCTGGAATGATGTGAATTCTGTGGAGACGGTGGCAAAATCGATGGAAACACCTAAACAAATTGATTAAAGCTGCGGGATAGATTAATGATTGCAGCACGGTAACCGAAAATGGAATCAACAGGCAATCCATTCAACCGAGGCTCACCGCTGATTGATTTTTCTGTGTTCAGTGACTTGGCCAGGATTCGAAGACACATTGTGGAAATGGGCTATCTGCAGTTCAGTGCTACGAACTGAATGAGCATCGCTGTCTGCTTACAACGCTGCCGGATCTTTCGTTGGATTATAAACAATATTTGGAGTGCTGGCAAATGTTCAGCCTGTTCGATTGGATGCAATCATTCCGATCGATTGTCAACGATGGCATTTAAGCGATCAGGAGTGGCAGGTGGATCCCAAAATACAGTAAGTAGTAGTTATGAGTGAACTGAGAGTTCAGCTAAAATTTTTTTTCTTCGTTGCAGATCATTGTAAAAAATGTTTTCTGCAGTCTGTCCTGTGGTAGCTTCGCATTGCGTTCCTGATAAAGGAGTTTATCTTCTACGTGATGGATGCTTTACATCGTTCGTAGAAGTATTGGTCGACGGCGAAGCGTTAAGACGTTTACAGGAAAAGGCCTATTGAAAGCTAAGAGGGGTCACTTAATCATGTGCGATATTTTTTTTTAAATTGAAGCTATTTTAAATAAATAAAACCAAAGATCTCAACTGTATATCTATTCTTTCTATTTCTCATCTAAACTATGCATTCTAAGAATATATAAACTGCATTTTGCTCCCTCTAAGTGGACCCTCAGTGTCCTTTGCATTTGAAACCGCCAATCTGTTGAATGCAGCACTAAAATATTTTACCACTGGAGCTTATAAATGTATCAAACAGGGCACACGTTCTGTTGAGAAATTTATTCTAAACCAAATAAAAATTACGATTGAAGGAATTGGGAAAATTACAATCTTCGGAATCATTTCGAGCCTTCCCAACAAACAATCACTCATTGAATAAACATCATTATGGCGATTTAATTCAACAGCGTGTTGAATAATCTCTGAACTATTTTCAATCAATTACAGCTTTTGTTCAAGCATTATTCACACAAACTTGGAGAAGTTATTATGCTGTCGCCAAGTGCTTTTGGACACTGCCAATTGCATATGCTTAAGAGGCAAGTTTGCAGCAATGGAGTTCAGCTGATAATTGAATAACTGCTGTTTAAGTGCTGTACAGAACGTGAGAATAATTCCGAGAGTCGAAGTGACCTTTGTTGAGCTAAGCGAGTTTTTTTAAGAATAATATATTCTCTCTTGTTAATTAATAAACATGATGAAATTTTTCTTCAACATAATTAAGCATACTAATAAAAAAGCTGTGGTGGGTCTTTTATAGAACTTTTGTTCAACTTTTTTCAATTTTCATTAAACTTTCTTTGGTTTTTGGATGATTTTCCATACGATACAGACATTTTGTCTTTGGATTACATATTGTGCTTATTTGATTTGATATTATTATACATGTACATTAACAGAAACATTATGTGACATTTATGTATTAGCATTTAATAGCGAGATTTGAACCATCAACCTTCGTATCCTCAACTACGTGACTTACCAATTGCGCTATCCTAGAATTGAATGAAGCAAAAATAGCAGAAATGATGCTTCAATTGAGCTACATTGATATTCTATTTATAGCGTTGTCTGTAAATAAGCAACATCAGTGCTCAATTAAACATTCTAAATGTTGTTATTTAACGTCAGTATTAGCAAGCTGTACACAAGCTTTGAACGGTGATGTTCGTTTTTACTACGTGCATTACTGACAAGGGCATGTTGAACAAGAGACGATTGAAAGATATGACCATGTTTTCTGATGTTGCTTGTTAACACTACGCTATTTTCTATTCTAATGAGCAATGTAAAGAGTAACCTGTGAGCTATTTGCTCCAAGCAGTTGACTATAATTTCAACTCTTGAAAACAGGTCAATACTTTTTCATCAGCACCAAATATTAAACTCATAAACGAAAAAATAGGAATTAACTGAATTCAATGAATCATTTATCCAGCATACATTGAAATTGTTCAAGAAATATTGATCAACCGAAATTACGAACACTTCGGAGGCTTTTCTATGGTATTTTAACAACTTTTATTTTAATTGTAGTTTAATTTGCTGACTATTTGTTTAAACCACTGCTATTATTCAACTAAATATAAGGTTTAATCGGCAAAGCTAATTAAAAGGCGTTGCATGAGAGTCATAAACAGTTTTTTAACTCATTGTTTAGTGGTCGAATAAAAGTCAATTGAGATTGTATAAAGCTTTTGTATTATATTTCTTCATCTTATAATTGGATCAATTGAATAGTAAAGTACATTACAGCTATTATTCAATTGTTTTTTAAACTGTTATTCAACTCTTTGTTGAACTGTGTAAATCTAGTTACATATAAATACTAAAATAGCTTTTAGCATGTTATTCAAACAAAATGAGACACTTGAATTAATGTTAATGTTTCAATTGAGAACACGGTTATTCGGCTTATATTTCAGCCAGATTTTTTATTCAGCTACGAAAGTCTTAATTTAGTAGTAATAAAGCATATATGCTTATTTACTGCTTTCGTTTGTTTGTTGGGTTATGGTAATTTTATGGTTCTATTGATTTCCATACTACCGATGTATTCCATTGGTTGGTAATCATGGACTTATATCCAATGATTTGATATCTTCTGTTCACTCAACTACCCGGCTCGCAACCCGGAATGTTTTGTGATATTGTGATATATTTGCATAATTCAATGCAGATGTCTTGTTTCATTTGTATGTGAGTCATTTGTATGTAGTAATATTCGTTTTTGCGAGGATAGGCCTTTTCGCATGGTTGAAACGCCTTCCAGCATGGTCTGTGCTAGAATTACTTCTGACATATCTTGCTGAAGAAGTTTAGGAAGAAAAAAAAAATGCCTTATTAAAAGTGTAAAACGTTGTTTCAGACAATTGTACCTTTGCATACGTATTATTAAATTCTCGTTGATAAACGTTTAATATGTTTTTATCTTTCTGGAATGTTCTAGGTTATCCAAGATGAACCAGAGCTCCGAACTTCAGATCTACAGTTGTAACAGAAGCATTTAGAGCTGTATAAGATTCCGATATGTATTAAAACATATTCCATAAACCTTTTGGAATCAAAAGTCATTATTTGAAAACTTGATGATGTTCTGGTCATCGAAACTGACCTTGAGTTTGGAACTTAAGATCGACAGTAGTAACTATAGCTTTTTGGGCTGTTCAAAATTACGCTACGTGTTAAACCATATGTAATTTTCGAACGTAAAGAAAAAAACACCATGAGATGAACGGGGATAACCTAAGTCATCCAAACTATGCTTGAGTTCAGAACACAAGATCTAAAGTTGTGACATTAGGTGTGTAGAGTGTGTAAAGGGACAATATGAATTTATATTGATTGAATAGTGTAGAAGGCTTACAGACATAATGCGACAATTTTGGGATATTCTAGGTACTCCAAACTGTACTTAAGTTCAAAACATTAGATCTACCGTTGTAACAAAAGTTTTTTGAGCTGTATATTGTGATTTAAACATATTCAATGAATCGTTTGGAAGGGCAACACTCATTATTTTATAACTTTGAGATCCTCTAGAAAATCCAAGCCCCAATTTGAATACCTATCATATTATGGTAAAGCGAATATAGCTACTGTTACAGCTGTTCATCTTAAGTTCTGATCTCCTCCCAAGTAACAATTCAAGTTTTATTGTGGTTTTAAAGCACACTTAAAGGCTAAATCATGGTCTTCAGAACCCTCATAAAACCAAAATTGTTACTTGGGCTGGGCAGTTTGGACGACCGAGCACATCTCAAAAAAATATTTCCTACTTTATTCAATCATTTTTATGTTATTGAAATTGCTTGTTTAAATAGGCCTGAAATGGCAGGTAGCAAGTTCTTAATATAGTCATCTGGGCCGACTGTTCTCTGAAAGTGAAGTATTCGCAGGCCACAAATTAGGCCTATAAACTCAAACGACTGTGGTTTGCATCAACCCTTCCAGAACAGGGTACATTAGATGTATGAGTGGTTCTTCCCTCTAGAAGAAACCTTAGAAAATATTATTGAAATAGATCGGCATGCTTGACAATAGCTTGTAAACTTTATCAAATTTTTTTAAATCAGTTTCTACTTAACAAGTTTTACAACTTTGCAAAAAGATATTCGGTTTAACAGCAGTCAAGCAAAGTGAGAATATGCTTATATATTCGATTAATTGTGAATTTTTAATAAATAATATAATATATTAAGATTATTTGTCTCAGAAATATCAGTAAAATATAAAATTCTAGTGTACGAGTTTTAATGGAACTTTGAAATCATTACGCTTTCATAAACTGGTCGAATTGCAGTGTATCCCTATTTCATCTATGATGGAATTGAGTTTGCTTGACTGACGGGATACGAACAATTAATCCTAGATTCAGAATTACTACGTGAATAAACAAAAACAAGCCCTTTGTCTGATTTTCAATTTGTTCCCATTTTTCACTTTTCACTTTTGAAAAAACTGAATCGAACAAAATATTTTTGAAAAAAAGTGAGTGTAAATCAAATATGACTTGATTCTTGTATGTAGTTTCTTCATTGGACCTTTTATTTGTATATTGGATAAACGTCTTAAATTTTCACACCTATCTCGTTCGATTCGTCATGGACTTCATTAGGTTTATTTGTATAGAAATATGAAAAATTATCATGAAATAGCTGGAACATTGGAAACACAATAAAAGATGTTGTACTATGGGACCACGTGCGTCGCATTCAAGCTAATCTAGAGCGCTGTGGACCGACCAGCGCTCTGCATTTGACAAGTTCAATTGAGTTAGAGGCAGGACAGCGTTCACCAGGGCATCTAGTTATTACTTCTCGACTTTTATGAAGTATGGCCAGATCGCCAAATTTGGATGACTATTATACAATATGAACAAGTGATTTTTTAAAACTTTTTACATTCGGCAGTGCGAAAATAGTGACTTTAGTGACCATTTTCCGAAAAATAGTGACTTTAGTGACTTTTGGATGCAAATAGTGACTTTTTAGTTACTAGACTCAAAATAGTGACCAAGTCACTAAAAAGTGACTCGCTACCAGCCCTGTAACTATAGTTTTTAGGACGACTACAGAACCACCTTTGGGCTTACGTCAATACTTTAGTACGGAGCATATATGAAGCCTGAGTTTTGTTTTGGTAGTCATAAAATAGTTTTATATTACACTTTAGAGCTTGATTTCATGACAATCACATGAAACTGTATCGAACCCACAAGCAGCAAATCATTCCGATTGTTACTTGGGATTATAGCGAATTCGTTCACTGAACTGGATCGGGTATTAAAATTGGGTCGGCTTGTTGTGTGTTAAACGTCAGTGTGCATGGTTTTATTTGTAACTGGTATCGGATTAAGGTTTGCACTGACGATAAGTTCGGGTATCGCAGGTTGGAGCTGGTTCCAACCTAGGCTTAAAAACGAATTCGATATTAATCACTATTGAGAAATGATGAAGTATTCGGTGTTGTTACAGTTGTCATTGTTTGTATTTTTGAATCATGCAGAAATTTCTGTATCATTTATATGCCCCCCACCCCCACATCTCGAGAAATAATGAGAACCGTTCCCGCCCCAAATACTTCTGCATACAAATTTCCACACCAATCGGATCAGTAGTTTCCGAGTCTATATCTATACAGATTGATTTGCATACTACCAATGATTTGATTGTCTACAGTCCGCTCAACTACCCACAATATTATGTGATATAATGATGTGTGATATTTTCTACCACCCATTGTAGCACGGAGTCCGACAGCAATGGGCTCTCCTCGCTGTTAGACTTGATCAAGCATTGATAACCACTGATAATCCTTATCATGCCATTGTATAAAGGGCAAAGGAGGGGTTGGGTGGATCGATAGACAACATAATTTATACGTTTCCACAGGGATATAAAGAATCTCCTTCCAACAACAAGATTGAACAATTGGTCATAAGAGCGATCTATCTAACATGAGGATGCCCCAATGGGCGGGGAGAAGAGCCCACCCTCTATTCACAAACTGTTAGCAATGGGGAGTCGGCATTCCTACTATCCCCATCCAGAGTATAGACACTCATAGTAATAGACCGGACAACGTGAGTCTGGCACAGTTGATGTATCCAAAACAACTGTCAAATCGTATGGGAAATGCGAGGAAATGTTCGTTTTGGATACAACATGGCGCACGTTGTCCGGTCTATTACTTGAGTGTCTATAATCCAGAGTGCTTCAATCGAGTGCCCTGATGATCCCTCCTATTCCCATGAAATATTTATATAATAGTGTATATATATATATACATGTAAATAAAAAATACTACTCAGCAAAATTGAATTTATGCATTCTTATTCTGAAATCATCGGCCTGGGCTGCAAATTGAAGAGTCGACAACTGTGATGGAGCGTGCGTCCCCGCAACATAGCTCTGGTCCTCACAAGTTCCTACCTCATGCTTCCACGGGTCAACAGATGACAAAGACCGCCAGCTAAGGGTTGCGTACTTAGCTGGTAGTGCAGCCTGGGCACTGTTGTCCTTCTGACTTCAGCTAGATTGAGGAGGTGCGTGCCAAGCGTCTGTCCACCAAGGAGGTGCGGCTCAAACAGCGGCTGAGTAAGAAACGCTGTATCTCGTCAGCTATACCTTAGGAGGCAGTCCCACCAACGCAATGTAGCCAGCGCGGTAAGATAGCATGCTGAAGTCTTACCCTACCACGAAAAATGTAAGTATTCTTTATTTTGTGAGATTTTTCCTCATTTTATTGCCCACAATTATTTTATAAGGAACAGTAGAAATTTGCAGTACATTTACTGCTGCACATTTTTGTTTGTTTTCAGCGATAGCAGCAATTCACCAAAAATCTTGATTTTAGGTATCCTGAAAAGTTTGTTAAATCTACTGAAATTGTATAAAACTTACATTTATACATTTTAATTTACTGTTGTCATAGTCACTATTTGCTGCTTGATACTAGTTTTATAACAGCAATCCGCTTTTATTTTTGCTGGACAATACTTATTGCTCCTGAGTTAGGAAAACAGGGAAGATGTAATTGAAAGGAAGTGAAGGACAACAGAGAAAAAACAATCAGTAATGTTTAAATCATCAATGAAGTAAAATCAATAAAACAATATTATCAAATGTAATATTTTGAGTTATGATAAAGTAATGACAAAGATTGAACTGTAAAATCAGACACTAGCCAAATGGCATACCACGCTGCATTATTCCGATCAGCTCAGCTTTGGTGAAATGTCCGTTTGCAAACTGGAAATGAAAAATACATTCAGTGATATGTACAAAAGCCTAACACAGATTCCGTTGCAGCTTCTTGCATTCGAGGCACTAGATAATCCTAAATCACAAGAGGAGAAAAAAGGATCAAAATGATAATTGGACATATAAAACATAATGTTTAAGAGTATATATTATACCTATTAGTTGAAAATTATAAAACTATTATGATGTTAATATATAAATGTTGTAATGTGATATAATGAAGAAAAATTATCTTCTTTTTCAAGTGCTCTAGGTCATCTAAGATATAGAGACCATGAGATCGTTTTAATTTAAAATTCATTAAGAAATAGTATATCTTAAATTTTAGAGTGCTGTTCCATTTCCCTGAATCGCAATAATCCATTGTATTAGATCTCATTTGTACCTATGTACTACATAGGTACTGAATGTTAATGCAATAATACGATACTATCATGTGATAACATGAAATAATAAAATGACATAACAAAATAATATCAATAAAATGAGCACGACAGTTAATGATATTAAAATGTACAACTCTAACTGGATATGCAGAAAAAAATTATATACGCATGAGTTCAATCGATTTTCTTTAGAACCTCGATATTTTTCTGATAATAATGATGATGATTTTCTTCGGTCAACTTTTGCTTCAGTTTGCGTGTTAAAAAAGCCTCGAATCTACGGGAATTATACAACTCCTAATTATCTTGTATTAAAAGACTTTCTTATAAATTTTGAATACCCGAAGAAAAGATTACTGAGAGATATATTTGTCATCAATCAAGAGTCAGAATAAGTAACCAGATTTGCTCCTTTAGGTTATTTATATTGGTATACATAAGCAACGGCTACAAAAGGTGGCCTCAGGTCAATACTAATGGTACACATCGTACTAAAGGGCGATACGGTCAAAATTTGGTCAATATCAACTTGACGTATTTCTTTCAATTTTGCATTTAAAAAACCTGAACACCCCTCATTTTGAAGGTGTGTGTGTAGAATGTTGCTCCTATTTTGATTTTGGAATTCACTCTTCAGTTGTCAAAATGCCGTCCAAGCAAGAAGAGCAGCGTATCAAAATTTTGCTCGCGCATCGCGAAAATCCGAGCTACTCGCACGCAAAGTTGGCAAAATCGCTAAAAGTTGCCAAATCAACCGTTACAAATGTAATTAAAGTGTTTGGGGAACGTTTGTCGACAGCCAGGAAGTCTGGATCGGGGGGAAATCGAAAACCGGAAGCCGCTGAGACGACAAAGAGAGTTGCCGGTAGTTTCAAGCGAAACCCTAACCTATCTCTCCGAGATGCCGCAAATAAGCTGGGTGTATCGTCTACAACCGTGCATCGAGGCAAAAAACGAGCCAGACTATCGACTTACAAGAAGGTAGTGACTCCAAATCGCGATGATAAACAAAATACGACGGCCAAAGCGCGATCCCGGAGGCTGTACACGACGATGCTGACGAAGTTTGACTGCGTGGTAATGGACGACGAAACCTACGTCAAAGCCGACTACAAGCAGCTTCCGGGACAGGAGTTTTATACGGCAAAAGGAAGGGGAAAGGTAGCAGATATTTTCAAGCACACGAAACTGTCAAAGTTCGCAAAGAAATATCTGGTTTGGCAAGCCATCTGTACCTGTGGCTTGAAAAGCAGCATTTTCATAGCTTCCGGGACTGTCAACCAAGAAATTTACGTGAAAGAGTGTTTGAATAAACGTCTGCTGCCTTTCCTGAAGAAACACGGTTGTTCCGTACTGTTTTGGCCGGATTTGGCATCTTGCCATTACGGTAAAAAGGCCATGGAGTGGTTCGCCGCCAACAACGTGCAGGTGGTTCCCAAGGACAAGAACCCTCCCAACACGCCAGAGCTCCGCCCAATTGAGAAATACTGGGCTATTGTCAAGCGGAACCTAAAGAAGACCAAAAAACTGCTAAGGACGAGCAGCAGTTCAAGGCAAACTGGCTTTCTGCGGCGAAGAAGGTGGACAAGGTGGCTGTACAAAATCTGATGGCAGGGGTCAAGCGTAAGGCGCAGCAATTCGGATTTGGAAAAGCTGAAGCCTAACTGAATATTTTTCCTGAATTTTATACTAATTGAACTTGAAAAAGAAATTTAATTTGATTTTTTAAATAAACGATTTCACCGATTTACACGCGTTTTCCCTTGACCAAATTTTGACCGTATCACCCTTTAAAAGTTTCGCTTCTACGGCCCTAACTGAATAAGGGATGTGTTACCAACGGGAAGCAGTGGGTGGAATTTGGAACGTAAAGCACTTTCCACAATTCTACTGTGCAGATACTTAACATTGCGAGTCGATTCGAAGGGTACATCGTTCATTTTCAATCGACCACTTGAAAATTCTAAGAGCGTACTTGCTAGGGCCGATGAATGGCAATACGACTGAGCCCTTACATTTACGACATTTAGTGCATCAAGTTGCACTGATAACAACGCTGATTCACCCTCTCGCCAACACACTTGAATTGGTGAGCCATTTAACATAAACACCAGTCCATGGCAAACTGCAAAGCTAGAAGTCAACGCAGCAGGGTTCCTGAACAGAGGATGAATTTCGAGAAGCAACGACCCGCGACGAGATGCTTGTCGAAGTAATGATAGCACTCAGTTCAATGATACCAACAAGTATCGGAGCTGTAAAGTTTGAATAGTTTAGTTGTAAAAACTGGTGTATCGTTGTCCCAAGCGCACTTCGGGAAGACACTGGAAGTATCCCATCAAAGCCATCGCCTGACTTTCGAATTCAAAAGTATCCTTACAGAGCTTGGCTGGTGGTCAGGGGTGCATGGAAAAGCAGAAAACTGGGTAAAAGCCTGTCAGGTCTATGCGATTAATGGAAGATTAGAGTAGTTCAGCTTTCAAATATAAGCCCATGCAAGTCCTCCATGGAAATAGCAGTTGAAGGCCAGAAGAACAATTTCTATGCAAACGCCATACTGAAATGCTGAAAAATAAACAAAATTTAATTTAACCTTTATTGCTTCTCTAAATTATTCCGAAACACAACATTCACCTCCTAATCAGAACTGTCAAAATAGTTGCCTTCTTCCTTTTGCTCACTTAACAACTCAACAGCTCACCGTAATCCACCTTAT
This sequence comes from Aedes japonicus, assembly GCA_034211315.2. Taxonomy (NCBI): domain Eukaryota; kingdom Metazoa; phylum Arthropoda; class Insecta; order Diptera; family Culicidae; genus Aedes; species Aedes japonicus. The sequence goes on from JASCZW010001787.1 coordinate 118,892, forward strand.
ACGGTGGATTGATGAGCTGGATGGTGGTTGCGGTGGACTTTTATCGTGTAGCGCGACATCGCTGTGACATTGTCAGGCAAACTCATCAAAAAAACGATAGGTGAGAAAAACAACAGCACTAAAGTTTTGGCGGAAAAATATTCATTCGTGTTACAACGTGTCGACCGCGTGGACGTTAAATAAAATTGGTCCGAACAAAAATCCGGTTTTTCAATCCTTCACTACAATATTTTATCCGTTGCTATAAGCATGAGTAAGATAATAAACATGATTGACCACCCAAGGCTGCTACTCCGTTGTTGCCAGATGAGCTGTTATTACACAAAGAACCGCCAGATGATGCTTGGGACTAGCATACATTCTCAATGTTAAAAAAACTAGTGATCTCAAACTAATGCAATAACCAGCACCTGCTTCGCCCAAATGAAGGTCAAATAAGGGAAGGAAATTTCATAAGAATACATATTTCTGATTTGAACCTATTTATACAAATAGTGTTATTGAAATGGGATAGTGGTTTACTTGCTCCAGGGTATGGTGGTACGGCGAGCATGGCAAACCAACATTATGAACCACAATTAATTGTGATCCCCACCACCGGACCACTACGCAGTTATTCCAAGGCGGAAAAAATTATTTTACAATAAATATATTTTTCAAATTTTGTACACTATTTGAAGTTAGAATAAAAATTAGTATCTTCCTTTTAATTTCAACTACCTTTGCTTGTCTTCGACAGATACGCGTATTTCGTCTACAATGTGCAGACTTCTTCAGTGTCTCGTACTAATAACTCGACTAGTACGAGACACTGAAGAAGTCTGCACATTGTAGACGAAATACGCGTATCTGTCGAAGATAAGCAAAGGTAGTTGTAATTAAATCGAAGATACTAATTTTTCTTCTAATTTCTAGTTACAGGTATTCCACTAAACAGCTCAAACCCTCTAGGATTGAAGTTTCTTTTCCAAAATTTTATGAAGATTGGATAAACATTGTGATCTCTAATTTTTTTTAAAGTATGGGTCCCATATGGTCGTGGTTTTTTACTCCCATATAAAATGTATGGAGAATCGGTAAAAAACATCAACTTAGTTTTCAAATGTTAGCACACATGCGCCCATATACCACAATAGGCTTATTTTGAAGATTTTTTTAACAGCTTTCCGAAAATTTGGGTTTCATATTGCGCAAACTTGCGCAAATACTGGAGGCCAGATTCCGGGAATGTCGGGAAAACTCTTAAAATTGGTAAATACATAAATCTCATACTAGATTACCACGGTCTTACCAATCTTACCCATCTTGAAACCGACCTGTAATCCAAAGCCTGGAGGACCAAGTGTGATATGAAACGAGCTCAGTTCGATGCACTGAATGTCTGTATGTGGGTACGTGTGTAGGTAGTGTATGTGTGTAACGAAACTTCTAACTCAGTTTCCCAAGCAACTACTGAACCGATTTGAATGAAACAACCGCCAAATGAATGGTACTGTAGTCTTTTATTTTATTTTTGAACTATTGGAAAATTGATTCACTAGTTCCGGAAATTCCTCCGTGGTAGCGGCCAATTTTGGCCTAAGATCAAAACCCATCATGTGGCACCTAAAATTACATAAGAATTCAAAAATACGTTCAATGATCATGATATCAAAAGTCCAGAACTACATTGACCCCATCCGGGTGAATGTTCCGGCTACTCCCGGGAGAGTGGCAAGATTCAGATTTGAATGAAAACCCATCATGTGACACATCAAATAAGATGAGAACTCAAAAATAATTGCAATGATGATGATATCAAGTTTCCAGCATAATATTGACCACATCCGAGTTCTTGTTCCTAGTATTCCCAGGAATGTGTTAAAAGGGCCAGATCTCACGATAGTTGGATAAATTTAACTGTTTATTTTCTAAGAAATTTACATATAATGTGAGAACGAATTCACTGTAGCAAACAATTTATGATTTCGACTGGTTACTGCATGGTCTTCCAGATCATCCAGAATTTGCGGAATATGTGAAGAGTTGTGCATCACTTTCGTTCTAGAGTGACACGATTTTTGCCATACTTTTTTACAAAGGAAAAATATAGATTGCTTAGAAACCGATTGCTGATGCAAAGCCCGGAATCCTTAAAGAGAAACGTTACTGCATCCTGGTTCCTTGGAAAGATGCGCTGGCACTACGCATTTTCAAAGTGATAAATTTCAGTTATTGTTGTAATTTCATACAATAAAGTTTTTTCACTATGTCGTAGAGAGCATGCGGATGAAGTTTTGTTATTGGTAATCTTTCAGAATTTAATAATTAAAACCCAAAAAAAAATACAATCTTTAATAGCTGAGTCGATTTGCATATATCACTAGGTACTCCAGACCTCGGACCTCCGGACCAAAATTCAATTTTCCAAGCAATCTGTATACCTTTCTTTTTGGAAAAGGGTTACAAGAATGAACACATATATTGGAATAAATCATTACAATCGTTATAATGACTTAATGTTATATCGCCTGAATTTCCTTAATGGAAATTTACTTGAAAACTGTAGTCGACACCACAATAATAAATACTGGACATTTCTATTGTTTTTTATATATGCATACTAATTCTTAAAACTACGATTCATTATTTTTCAAATACTTTCATCATAAAACATGAAATTCGGTCCAAAAGTTATATTTCTTTGAAAAATATATACACAAAATAAATTCTTGTAGTAAAAACTACTATTTTACCCGACTACGCCTATCTTTAAAACTACCATGAAATTTCAGTCAAATATATTATGTTTATGGTAAAACCATCAACGTTTGTGGTATATCTGAAAAACCTCATATTGATATCAACTGCTCCATGGTTGATCTAATCGCAGGCATGGTAAAATCAAACGCATTTATAGCCAGTTGAAAATTGTTGGTGCTTGCGCTCAATTTAACCCTCGAAATGGTAGTTTCTACTGCGGTTTATCTTTGCGTGTACTTTCTAAAATTTCGTTTTTTGAACCACCCTATTTCAAAATGGAACACCCTAATGACAAAATAAAAATGTCTAGCCACATATTTTTCTAAAAGTAACAAACCTACTTAGTATTGCAGAATTCTAAGATCCTCTTCATTTTTTTGGTTCCGAATTGCTGAATTATCAAATTTTACGCATGTTCCGGAATTTCCGGAAGACCATGACACGGCCAGTTAGAGCCGTACATTGTTCTGCACATCATTTTGCTTCCTACATTTTGTATAAAAATTGTTTTGAAAAGAATCGTATTGCTTTAGGACGAGACTTATGAATTTGCCATTTTATAGGATGTTACGGATGCTCCACTAGGCCATAAAGTGGCCATATCTCAAAAATGTAGCCTAATACGACAATTAAGATAACATATTAGGAATCAGCGTTAAAAAAATACTTGGACACACATAAGTTAGCACTGCAAATTCCATTTTTAGACTTTTTCCGCCTTTCGTATGTAGTGGAATCACTGTGCACCAGCGAATACAAAACGTGCCATATAACAAAATAGTGCGTAAAAAAGCATCCACACAACCTTCCACAGCCGATGCTCGAAGCAAACTATTTTTTACAAACTTTCAATTTTTACACTTTTACACAGAAGCTTCTTAAGAACAATCTATACGAATCCGTTTAATTGCAATTTTGGGATTTGGTAAAAGTAAGAAAATGTAGATGCATTTCGTGCCTTCTGGCAACTTTATGCTTCTGTTGATGTCCAGGCTCATTGCATACACTGAAAATTTCGGAAATTAGCTTTCACTCGTTTCGTAATCATAGATTTTGTACATAGAACAAATGTCTCGTAAATTCCCTCTCCATGGCTGGATTTTGTACCTGGACGCTGGTGGGAGCGCCTAATCTCATGTTAATGATTCATTGGAGATAGCTAATTTATGATAGATGTCGCTAGGTCATGTCATTGTATGACCTTCTACTCTAATGAACCATTCATGGGAGAACCAAAGGTCCAGCCACACAAAGTAGTGATAATATCACACTCGCTCCTCTTTCTATTTAACAGCCACGTCGTAGTACGCATGTACACAGGCACTAAAGTTGAGTGTGATATTGGCGGGTTGGGCCGCAAATCACTAGAAATTTAATCATAGATAGATTTATTCAATTTTGAAAACATTCAATATTCAATTTGAGGTGGAAGTTTGAACTGTGTCTTAGAATTTCCTATGCAGTGGAAACTATGTGGTTTTGTAGAATGTGGAGGGCCCGTTTAGGAACTCAGAGTATCGTATCACTGGGGTTTGTCATAGGTGCGTTTGTTCAGAATGAAAGAGGTGTGCTACCGGCGGGCTTTGCCACAATTTACGCGTAGACGAGGCTAGAAACAGTTTGTAGAAGCCTGACATCAAGCAGTTAAGGGACACTACAGGAGGTGCAGTTTTCATTGACGTGGCAATTCTTTCATTGTTGTTTATTCATTGACTGTCATTAACTAAAATAAAAAAAATACCTAAATTGCTAAGCTGATCCTAATTCTAATATAAATTATGATTTACATATGTGCGGTATACGACAGCCGACTTTCAAATTATAGCAAATCATAGAGAGATGTTATTTTGATATAGGAACTTGCAGCGTAAGAACAACATGAAATTGACAGTGGCATCTCAAAAAGCCTGGTCTCATTGATACGAACTACCGGGAATGGCTCTCTCTATCTTTTCGAGATTTGCAGTGTATCATTGTAATGCAGAACTGTAAATTAACGGTTTTATGATCACTTTAACTTTTTTTTTTTATTGTGATTAGGAAACAAGAATAATTTCAAATTAACACTTCATTTGATCACTTTTTAAAATAGAAATAAAACATTGAAACACTTTTTCCAAATAATCACTAGTAGACGCGAGTAAATTCCTTTGAATTCCACTGGAGAAGACTTGTCTTTTGACAGAAAGGCCTATCTCGTCTGCGACTTACAGACTTCTTCAGTTCCAAGTGCTCGATTTATGATTTTCTTTTTGTAGCATTTTTAACCGGTCCAAAACGCCCTACATTAACCACCTACCCTAAACTATCCTTGTTCCTTCCCATGGAGTTCATGTGGTCTAAATAGACTAGTTCGCCATCACCCCTCCTTCACCATCGGCTTTGGACTGACTTGCGCTCCTAATGCCCCACCAATTGCTGCAAAATGAAAAATGAAACAAATGTCTCCTGAATTGTATGAAACATTCTGAGGAAATGCTATCATTACACATCTTTGTACAGTGCACGAAATGACTTTCATGAAGATCCAACAATTGCTGCTTCTCTTCAATCGTACTCATACTTGTTGGTATTGTTCCTCGGGTGCGCTGGAATCATTGATTATTTTTCAATTACATATTGAGTCGATATAGAAGATCTTCCAGTCAATCATGCAACCACCAGAGAGACGCTTCTTTTGTATTGATAACAAAATTTTCGTTGTAGTTTATATTTTTTTCATACAATGCACTTATTAAAAAGTACAAATCGATTAACAACGAATACAAGAAATACATTAGTTAGTCCTACCTTCGATCTCGTAATAAAGTCAAAATTTAATTTTCAGTGTGGGTGAGAGGGTCGTGGAGGAAACGTACCTTTTAAGTACAAACCGTGAACAAATTTGGTGGTTATCCTATACAAAAAACCAACACGACTGTAAAGTGCAGATTTCGACACATGACAGTATTTTAGCATGGTTGCTATTTAATGCGATTCGATTTTAAAACATGTGGAAAACCTAAGGTTTTTAAAATCATTTTTTTTTTTAATTCCAGAACAAGCCTAGAACTATTGAATCTTGTTGCCAAAACTTGAAGGGTATTGTTAAGTACTTCGGGTAAGCGTAGAGATGATAATCCACCCATCGTTCAGGCGGATTGTCAAAAAGTGAGGGCTCGATTCCTTCTCTAACCAGTGGAACTTGCAAATGTCTCTACTCTACTGGTCCACCGAGCGTTGTGTTGTTCCTTGTATAATCTTATGTGTTCAGTGTGTTCAAACGCTGGTTGAAGACGGTGTAATTCTCCCTCTCTCTTTCTCTTTCTCTCTCTCTCTCTCTCTCTCTCTAAAAATATCTTGCCCCACCCTATTTGAAATCCTGGCTACGCCTATGATCCACAATTACTATTGGCGGTGGAGGATACTGGCATCATGGAATTGGTAAGTAATACGCAGAATTCAAAATTTTATTGACATACATAATTTTATTATTAACTTTTAGAAAACTGTCTTCGGCAGTGTTTTACTGAGTTGTGGAATATAATGCTATAATAGAATAAACCTAAAGTAACATTGATTCTGTTTATAGGTACTGAAAATTGAAAATCTTCAACTTTAATTTCAGATCAGAGCGCTCATGCTACAGGACCTCAAAATGATGCTATCAACACTCCGGGATCAAATCCAAGGACAAGCAAATTATGTAAAATAGAAAGATTGATTCTGTGGGAGTGGCTGAATTGTTGATAATAAATAGGGAAATCAAATGACGATTTAATAAGAGGAATGATATACGTTACTTATAAATCTGTTGCCTTTTTTTACAACAAAAAAGTTATCAATAAATTTTGGAAACCGTATAAAAGCATTTCTGATGTTCCTTAGCATTATATTTCTAAATCGATAAAGAAGAGGTATGGTATTAAATCAACATTATGAATGCTGTTTAAAACAATCACATGCGAAACCTTTCAACAGTCGTATAATTGCCCATTTCCACTTTATAACAACATTTTAAACCTTCTCAAAACTAGATTGCATTTAATGTGAATCTCATTGAACGTATAAAAAGTAATGTTAAAGTGGATTTAAAATGCAATGTGGTTACTTGGGTAGCTTTCAGATCCCATATGGTGGAGTAACAAACTCTTCCGCATTCCTTCATCGTTGATTGCGTAAATGGTGATGCATTTTCCAGCCGTTCCACCCACCGCATCCACTTCAACTTACGCCTGTTGAACGGATCAATAGCAAAAGTCGGAGGCGGAACGCCAGCAAAAGCAAGCACAGCACGAGCACCATCAGCAGCAGGAATAGCTGCAGTAATTGCAGCAGCAACATTTTGCTCCGAATTCGCCATCCTCGTCGCCAGAACTGTTGTGACGGCCGAGAGAAATGATGACACAACAGCTTAATGACGAATTCACTTTATTAATTAATTTTACATAAGTAACTTTACTTTTCGTCCGCCGGTCCGGACATTGAATTCAGCGTCCGTCTTGTAACGGTTTTTCACTTTTTCTCTTGGTACACACACACACACACAGGGTGTGGCAATTGAAATACAATGGTATTGAATACTAAGGTGTAACACCTAGTAGCACACTTGTTGCAATTCAGTTGGGATAACATAAATATGACTTGCTCAGTCATAATCAAGTTGCTACAACTAATTATAATCGTAGTGTGCTACTTTAGATGCAGTGGATATTCGACTTCGCTAAAAAGGTTTGCCCAGGCTCTATCCCAACACAACCGAATTTACGGGATACCACCCGAAGTAATGGCTCTCTGGACGAACCATCACAATGTTGGAATTTCAATGGCACTTCTTTCATCGAATAACTCTGCTCTAGGAAGCGATATGATTAAATTCAACCTTCCAAAAAACCTCCCAAAAGACGATTACTTAACCTGAATTATACCCGGATGGAATTTTTCATAGTTCCACCCACATGGAGACAGGTTAAAGTAATAACTATTCAAACACCTGGGAAACCAGCGTCTTATTTCAATTCTTACCGCCCGATCTCTTTGCTATCACGTTTAAGGAAATTGTTAGAAAAAATGATCCAATCAAAACTTGGGTGGGATCAAACAACCTACTATCAAATACGCAGTTTGGTTTTCGAAAGAGCAAAGGAACAAACGATTGTTTAGTGTTGCTTTCACCTGATATACAAGTGGCTTCTGCAAACAAGGAGCAATTGGCATTCAGTATTTCTGGATATTCATTTCAACGAAACGAAGGACATGTTCCTGGTGTTTGTATCTGTAACCACCTCAGGATTATCGTCAGCTCCTAAATCAACATTAAGCATAACCGAAACTGTCTCGATCGCCACATTAGTTCTAATACGAGACAATTATAGCCAGAACTTGTTGTTCGTGCCCTGAGTCCATTACACTGGTCCGTTTAATTTTTTTTTTTGTTTCTTTATTATAGTGGCTTTCAGCCTCCTGGGCTGGTTCGCCACTAGGTCCGTTTAATGACACGCATCGATTTATCAGCAGACGGCCATTGGTTGATTGTTGGCGACTGCAATTTCAATGCAGGCTTGTAAAAAAATCCTCTATATTTCCGTTTGAAGATTTTCAATTGCTTTACAGAGCGAAGTCAAGGGTTATATCACCGACAAACCGACATGAATGACAATAGCAAATGTCTTTATATTTCTGTTCAAATCATATTGCTGACATCTAGGGTATGCGTCCCTTAGCTCAGCCTATTATGCAATGATCGATTACGTTTTTTATTATAACTCACAAAGTTTTTAATCTTTAAGCAAGATTCAACTAGTTAGACACTTGCTAAGATAAGTTTGACAAGATATTTGGTAGTATGTATCACGAAAAGTTACACAACTCTTTTTATCAAGTCAGAAATATTCGAGGGATATGGATTTAATATCGGTCTATAAGCGCCAAATTGGGTCTGTTCATGGATGCAAATTCTTCCCATTCGACGAATTTAGTACAAAATGCTGTCTTTGTACTGTTTGTTTCTCTCTCAAATTTGATGAATTAAGCCATTGCTAGCTGTATTCGTTTACTTAACATTTCACAATACAAACTAAAGTAAAACTGCTTCGAAACACTTAAGCGATGTTCATATATGATTCATCAGTCATTCAATAATGAAAACATGATAATTCACTATACAATGATTATGTTCCTTCAGTTTGTGTTTAGATGAGCCACTTGAATATAAACAACCGCAAATTCATGCAGTTCCACTTGAAATTTTACCAATAACAACATTTTTACTACGTTGTTGATACAACAGGCCATAGTTGGGAACATACAAAAAAATATGTCCTAAACATTGGGTCTACGATTTTCTTGTAAAATCAATGTTATTTTAACTATAATTTTGAAGAAAAATTAGTAATCTCCATTTAATTCCAACTACCTTTGCTTATCTTCGACAGATACGCGAATTTCGTCTACAATGTGCAGACTTCTTCAGTGTCTCGTACTAATAACTCGACCTCTAGGATTCAATGTTATTTTTGCTATGTGAACATTGAGTATGTGTTGTGTAACTATTTTCTGTACATCCAGAGTGCATTAATTGCTTTATCGATTCAATTAAACCAATTTTAGATCACTTGAAGATCGTGTAGCATGTCTGTTCAGCTTAACCAGAGAAATCATGATGCCCCAAAAGTCGAAGAAATCGAAAATTACAGGGAAGTGAACAACTATAAGTTGATTAATATTGTCTCAATTGCTTCGGATTACATCGATTATCCTGACAGCACCGTGATTTAGTTGATTATTGCTAAATTAATGACGCTTTTAGTACATAGGCCGAATAAAGGAGCTAGGCTAACATTACATCCCCTTACCCTATCTTCATGTTCGCTGAAAACGTTTATTGAAGCCACGAACAAAATTAGGAACTTCATGAGAAGGTTCATGCCTGAGCAATTCTGGAAACATTAAATTCATCTAGAGAAAATGATTCTATAGGTTTTGACACAAGGGGTTGCTGCACATTTGAATCCGTCGTTATGGATTCTTGATCAATAGTGAAGATTGAGTTTCATGTCGGCTTGTTGGTGGTTATATGTTATCCGCATGATTTGTTATGGCTCGTAGATGGGAGTTTTTAAACAAGTCGGCACAAACTCCAGCTCCGGTATCTGCTTTGCGTCTGCCTTGATGTAGGTTTCGTCATCCATAACCACACACATCGGTTTCGTTAACCAATCTCAATACAGCTTCCTTGAACGGGATCTGGCCGCCGTGTTTTGTTGATTACGCCGGTTCGGTGCCTTGCGGACCTTGAATACACGAAGCTCAGCTCGTTTCATGGTTTGATCAACGAACCATGCGGAACACTTTGCCTTGAGAGCCGCGTAGCGAATTGGAAGGTTCGCATTACACTTGAAATAATCCAACACCTTCCGGGCCTTCACAGGGTCAGCTGTCTTCGATTTTCTTCCACTTCCAGCCCACCGCTTGGTCTTCTGGGACTCCTTAAACGATTTTACCACCCGAGACACAGTTGTATGGGTGATTCCCAGTTATCTTCCGATCCATCTCATGGTCGCAGTCGGATTTTCCATGACGGCGCGCAAAATTCTCCGGTGATTTTCTTCTTGTTTCGATGACATGTCAATAACCACAGAACTGATTGTTATGAAATTTTGCACATGTAAACAATTCATTTTAAACTAGTTATACTTTCATCAATTTTAACCGACGGACAAAAAAGTTACACAAGAATAAAAATTATGCATTTTATTCGAGTACAAGCCTTAATAGAGGGTGTTGAGGAAAGTTTATAGCATAGACGCAAAGAACAGTACGATGCACTAGCGATTTAATTTTGTACCACCTCGCTGATGTTTCCGGTGTTCTCAGAATTAGCTAAAAAATACTGTCAAATTTACCAGAACATGTGTCAACAATATGGTAGAAAAAACTGGCAAAACTTATAAGCCTTTGAGTGTGATGAGTGTGATAATAAATGAAATTTAACAATTCAGAAAAATTGTCCAAATGTGGTTAGAGGTTGGATAGGTTTATAGATTTAATCATCCTAAAATCCTTGTATCAATCTTTCCATTTCGAACCTTACATATGTCATTCTGGGAGAATTATAGGTTTGGTCTTACTTTACTCTTTTCTGTGCCTGGTGGAAAGCGGGATCCATCCGGGTGAAAATGAATGATTTTCGGACTCACTTACCTAAATTGTACCGATCGATAGAAAAATCACGAAAAAAGATGACGGAAAGGAATGTGCGATCATCAAAATGAACGAAAACTTATAAATAACAATAAATTACTAAAGTTTTATTCTACTTTGAACCATAACATAAAAGTGGGAATAAAATAGAAGAAAGGAAAAACTAACGCATCTTTCTTTTGCTCGGATGCGAGGTGACCTCTTCTCAGAGACTGAAGGTTTCATGGTAGCCATCCAAGACCGGGTAATTGCGACGAAGAACTATCGCAGGTACATATTGCACGAAGAAGTAGAAGACCGTTGTAGAAAGTGCAACGCAGTAGGAGAGACAATCGAACATGTTGTTGCTGGCTGCCAAGCATTGGCAGAAGTAGCGTATCTCGGTCGTCACAACGATGTCGCCAAGATTGTGCACCAACAACTTGCACTGAAGCACAATTTGGTAAACCATTACGTGCCCTACTACAAGTACCTGTCAGACCCGGATCTGGAAAAAAGTTGCGTAAAGCTGTACTGGGATCGCGAGATCCTAACGGATGTACTCATCCGTGTCAATCGCCCTGACATTGTGATCTACGACAAAAAGAAGAAGAGTGTAACTCTCATCGATGTCGCTGTACCGCTGGATCTCAACGTCCATTCAATGTTCTCCACCAAGATTACGAAATACCAAGATTTGGCGGAGGAATTGAGGCAGATGTGGCATTTGCAGGCAGTCCGTATAGTTCCGGTAATAATCTCGGCGACCGGAATTGTTCCCCGTACTCTTATACGTTCCCTTGAAGAGTTGGAGCTACGAAAGGAATTGAGCAGCATTCATAAAGCAGTGATTCTTGGAACCTGTAATATTGTCCGGTGGTTCCTGAATCACCATAACTAATCCAACCAAAGCAAACAAATAAGGATGTAAGTTTACAAAACTGACGAATGTATCCACCGAGCCAAACCCCCGATGGCCCCACGCCCGGGGGTAGGTGAAAGTTTCCAGCTACGTGCTGAGAAATGAGATGAAATCGGATAATAATAATAATAATAATAATAATAATAATAATAATAATACGTGGAACCAAGGGGTAAGTGGAGACTCTGCGGAGCTGAGCTGCAAGCTACCCGGCGAGTAAGCTGCGAATTAAATAAGCAGTCCCGGACAAGCAGCGGGGGCTGTCTAGGATGTGGGGAGACTGAGCAGTTATTTGGACCCTGTTGAGTTTCTTCCAAAACCCACATATATCCGAAAGCAGCGCTGTCAAAGAGAGTTACCCCGCTATAAGGGTAAATGTCCAAGCCTCCACCAACCGGTTAGTCGTTGCGCCTTCTGGCTAAAATGGCACTCGGTTAGTCTTCCGGCAAAAAGGCACCTGTTAGACATCCGATCAAAAGTCACCAACATGGAGTTGAGAAATAGAAGAATAAGACCAATGCGATTGCCCGAGGAGGGAGCCCCTACTGGAGCTGGTCCTGGAACGGGGGACAGAGCGAGCGGCCAGCGGCTGGAGGAAGAGGAGGTGCAAGAGCGGCCCTCCAGTCAACGGGCTCAGCCCGTAACTCATGCGCAAAACAGACCAGGCAGCAGTAGACAACACCAAGGCAATGCTGCACCTGCCAACGATGCTGCGGCTGACCGACGTCAATCGCTCACTTTGGCAGGCCGCCAAAGGCAACGGATCATGTGGACGACGGAGATGAACCAGTACGTGATCCGGTGCTACTACGTTTGCACGAGGTTGGAAACGGATATGTCTGGCAGCCTAGTATGCTGGAGATGTTCAACGAGCGGTTCCCACGATTCACTAACCAGCTTGACCGGAACAAATTGTATACCAGACAGCGAGTAATCATGTCCCATAACTTGCTTACACCTGCCGAGGTACAGTGCATCAAGCTGGAAGTGCAAAGGGAGCTGTGGAGGGAAGAGAATGGATCAAGCGATATGTCGAGAACGAGTTCTGTTAGGCGTGAGTCGATTGTAGCGGTAAACGTGTCAACGGACGAGCAGACCGCTCCAGGACCAACAGTGGACCAACAACGACAGCAACTATTGGGCGAAATAGCTTTCAACATAAACGCAGCAGTAACACAATTCCAAGGGACAGACCCCATGTCCCGACACAGGATACCAAAACTGCAGTATTCCTATCGGTTAACAAGTGCAGTAAGCATTCTCAACGAGGATATCCTGCCACAATACTTGGAAGCCGTTGAGAACCTTGAGGACCTGCAGTTCATAGTATACTCTGCAGCTGTGGCTATTGTAAGAACGCTGGGTTTACGGACGTACCCACAAGGAAACAACGGAGGGCACGTACGACCCAACGCACAAAAACCCGCATGGATGATGCGGTTGGAGAGCCGAATCACCATACCACGGACCAAAATTGGTCGGTTAACGCAGTACAAGAGGGGAAACCGATCAGCGAGGCTAGTTCGTCATGTTGCTGAAATTGTCAAGCCCGCAGAACTCCGTGACCTCACTGAAACTAATATTATTGAGGTCCTCGACAACCATGTACAGCGATTGAGTGTTCTTTCAAAACGGATGCGTCGGTATGAAGAAAGTTCGAAGCGAAAGGAGGAAAATCTAATTTTCAACATTAACCAAAGGGAGTTTTACAACCGCATGCGAAACAACAAAACAGGCTACAACGAAGGACTTCCGGAGATTAACGCAGTGACACAGTTTTGGGCTAATCTATGGGAGAATCCCGTTCAACATACCAGTTATGGGATGTGGTTGCAAGAGGAAGAGGACAGGAGTAATGGAATTGAAAGCATGGTCGCCACCGTATTTATCGCCCAGGATATTCGCGAAGCTACCCGGCATACCAGGAATTGGGCTGCACCAGGACCAGATTTTGTGCACAACTACTGGTATAAGAAGTTCTCCTCAATCCATGGACGAATGGCAGAGTGCTTCAATATGGTACTAGAGGACCCCCAGCGGCTGCCACAATTCATTACTATTGGGGTAACCTATCTTCTTCCCAAGGATCAGAATACGGCTAATCCAGCCAAGTACAGGCCAATAACATGCCTTTCAAGCCTGTACAAAGTGCTTTCGTCAGTAATCAACCGAAAGGTACAAAACCATTGCGATGCGAACAATGTCATGACCGAAGAACAGAAGGGCTGCCGGAAAAACACGCAAGGCTGCAAAGATCAGGTCATCATCGATGCAGTTATTGTAGGTCAGGCTAGCCAAAAAAGGAGAAACCTGAGCATGGCATACATCGACTACAAGAAGGCGTACGACTCAGTTCCTCACTCGCACCTTATCAAGGCACTGCAGTTGTACAAGGTAGATGATGGAATCATCAGGCTATTACAGCATGCAATGGGCATGTGGAGTACATGTCTTCACATTACTGACGGAGCAACGGTGCTAAGATCCAGAACTCTCAGCATAAGAAGGGGAATTTTCCAAGGCGATACCTTTAGCCCGCTGTGGTTTTGCCTTGCGATGAATCCCCTTAGCAGAACACTCAATCAATGCAACTATGGCTACCATTTGAAAAGTGGAGGAAGAGCGACCAATGTTACCCATACCTTCTTCATGGACGACTTAAAGCTGTTTGCGGAAACAGTTGGAAAGCTGCACAGACTCTTACAGCTTGTAACGGTGTTCAGTAACGATATTCGGATGGAGTTTGGAATCGATATATGTCGAACAGTCAATCTTCTTCGGGGTAAAGTGTCGGATAACGGTAGTTTTCGCATCAACGAACAGGAGGAAATTCGGAATATGGTTGAAGGCGAGTCTTACATGTACCTTGGATTCCTGCAATTGAACGGGATTCGCCATACAACGATCAAGAAGGAGTTGCAGGAAAAGTTCCTGTATCGAGTCAACCGTGTTCTGAGGTCATACCTGTCGGCAGGCAACAAGATAAAAGCGATTAACACGTTTTCCGTGCCCCTGTTGACCTACAGCTTTGGAGTGATGAAGTGGACCAAAACTGACTTGAAGGCGATAGAATGAGCAGTACGAGTAGCTTTCACTAAGCATCGCATGCATCACCCAAAGTCGGCCATCGAAAAAGTCACCCTACCACCCTGAAGGAGAAAGAGGCGTTACTGATATTCAAGCGCTATGTGTTTCCCAGATTCAGCAGTTGCGGATGTACTTCATTGAAAACCAGACCCGTCATGAAGTCTACCGTGCTGTTTGTGAAGCAGACCATGGGTTCAGCGCCCTCCATCTGGCGCAGGAGGACTATTAGCTGAGCTGTGACCTAAAAACTATTGACGATAAAGTTGCATCGTGGAAGCTGAAGGAGCTGCATGGGACGCATCCCCATCAGTTGGAACAAGCGCTTGTCGACAAAGTAGCGTCGAATACGCTGGTGCGAGGTGACCTCTTCTCAGAGACTGAAGGTTTCATGGTAGCCATCCAGGACCGGGTAATTGCGACGAAGAACTATCGCAGGTACATATTGCACGAAGAAGTAGAAGACCGTTGTAGAAAGTGCAACGCAGTAGGAGAGACAATCGAACATGTTGTTGCTGACTGCCAATCATTGGCAGAAGTAGCGTATCTCGGTCGTCTCAACGATGTCGCCAAGATTGTGCACCAACAACTTGCACTGAACCACAATTTGGTAAACCATTACGTGTCCTACTACAAGTACCTGCCAGACCCGGATCTGGAAAATAGTTGCGTAAAGCTGTACTGGGATCGCGAGATCCTAACGGATGTACTCATCCGTGCCAATTGCCCTGACATTGTGATCTACGACAAAAGGAAGAAGAGTGTAACTCTCATCGATGTCACTGTACCGCTGGATCGCAACGTCCATTCAACGTTCTCCACCAAGATTACGAAATACCACGATTTGGCAGTCCGTATAGTTCCGGTAATAATCTCGGCGACCGGAATTGTTCCCCGTAATCTTATACGTTCCCTTGAAGAGTTGGAGCTACGAAAGGAATTGAGCAGCATTCATAAAGCAGTGATTCTTGGAACCTGTAATATTGTCCGGTGGTTCCTGAATCACCATAACTAATCCAACCGAAGCAAACAAATAAGGATGTAAGTTTACAAAACTGACGAATGTATCCACCGAGCCAAATCCCCTTTGGCCCCACGCCCGGGGGTAGGTGAAAGTTTCCAGCTACATGCTGAGAAGTGAGATGAAATTGGATAATAATTTAACCGTGGAACTGTAGAGTACGTGGAGACTCTGTGGAGCTGAGCTGCAAGCTACCCGGTGGGTCAAAGTCTGCGGATAATGAACGGCTTTCAGATATGGAGGTAAGCTGCGAATTAAATAAGCAGTCCCGGACAAGCAGCGGGGGCTGTCTAGGATGTGGGGAGACTGAGCAGTTATTTGGACCCTGTTGAATTTCTTCCAAAAACCCACATATATCCGAAAGCAGCGCTGTCAAAGCGAGTTACCCCGCTATAAGGGTAAATGTCCAAGCCTCCACCAACCGGTTAGTCGTTGCGCCTTCTGGCTAAAATGGCACTCGGTTAGTCTTCCGGCAAAAAGGCACCTGTTAGACATCCGGTCAAAAGTCACCAACATGGAGTTGAGAAATAGAAGAATAAGACCAATGCGATTGCCCGAGGAGGGAGCCCCTACTGGAGCTGGTCCTGGAACGGGGGACAGAGCGAGCGGCCAGCGGCTGGAGAAAGAGGAGGTGCAAGAGCGGCCCTCCAGTCAACGGGCTCAGCCCGTAACTCATACGCAAAACAGACCAGGCAGCAGTAGACAACACCAAGGCAATGCTGCACCTGCCAACGATGCTGCGGCTGACCGACGTCAATCGCTCACTTTGGCAGGCCGCCAAAGGCAACGGATCATGTGGACGACGGAGATGAACCAGTACGTGATCCGGTGCTACTACGTTTGCACGAGGTTGGAAACGGATATGTCTGGCAGACCTAGTATGCTGGAGATGCTCAACGAGCGGTTCCCACGATTCACTAACCAGCTTGACCGGAACAAATTGTATACCAGACAGCGAGTAATCATGTCCCATAACTTGCTTACACCTGCCGAGGTACAGTGCATCAAGCTGGAAGTGCAAAAGGAGCTGTGGAGGGAAGAGAATGGATCAAACGATATGTCGAGAACGAGTTCTGTTGGGCTGGATGCATCACTTGTGAGTGAGAGGCGTGAGTCGATTGTAGCGGTAAACGTGTCAACGGACGAGCAGACCGCTCCAGGACCAACAACGACAGCAACTATTGGGCGAAATAGCTATCAACATGAACGCAGCAGTAACACAATTCCAAGGGACAGACCCCATGTCCCGACACAGGATACCAAAACTGCAGTATTCCTATCGGTTAACAAGTGCAGTAAGCATTCTCAACGAGGATATCCTGCCACAATACTTGGAAGCCGTTGAGAACCTTGAGGACCTGCAGTTCATAGTATACTCTGCAGCTGTGGCTATTGTAAGAACGCTGGGTTTACGGACGTACCCACAAGGAAACAACGGAGGGCACGTACGACCCAACGCACAAAAACCCGCATGGATGATGCGGTTGGAGAGCCGAATCACCATACTACGAACCAAAATTGGTCGGTTAACGCAGTACAAGAGGCTAGTTCGTCATGTTGCTAAAATTGTCAAGCCCGCAGAACTCCGTGACCTCACTGAAACTAATATTATTGAGGTCATCGACACCCATGTACAGCGATTGAGTGTTCTTTCAAAACGGATGCGTCGGTATGGAGAAATTTCGAAGCGGAAGGAGGAAAATCTAATTTTCAACATTAACCAAAGGGAGTTTTACAACCGCATGCGAAACAACAAAACAGACTACAACGAAGGACTTCCGGAGATTAACGCAGTGACACAGTTTAGGGCTAATCTATGGGAGAATCCCGTTCAACATACCAGTGATGGGATGTGGTTACAAGAGGAAGAGGACAGGAGTAATGGAATTGAAAGCATGGCCGCCACCGTATTTACCGCCCAGGATATTCGCGAGGCTACCCGGCATACCAGGAATTGGGCTGCACCAGGACCAGATTTTGTGCACAACTACTGGTATAAGAAGTTCTCCTCAATCCATGGACGAATGGCAGAGTGCTTCAATATGGTACTAGAGGACCCCCAGCGGCTGCCACAATTCATTACTATTGGGGTGACTTATCTTCTTCCCAAGGATCAGAACACGGCTAATCCAGCCAAGTACAGGCCAATAACATGCCTTTCAAGCCTGTACGAAGTGCTTTCGTCAGTAATCAACCGAAAGGTACAAAACCATTGCAATGCGAACAATGTCATGACTCAAGAACAGAAGGGCTGCCGGAAAAACATGCAAGGCTGCAAAGATCAGGTCATCATCGATGCAGTTATTGTAGGTCAGGCTAGCCAAAAATGGAGAAACCTGAGCAAGGCATACACCCAAGCAACACAAAACTGTCATAATTGGTTGCAGCAACTTGATTGTGACTTAAATGGGTCTCACTGAGGTTACTTTGACTGATTTTCAACAAGTGTGCTACTAGGGCATCGACTACAAGAAGGCGTACGATTCAGTTCCTCACTCGTACCTTATCAAGGCACTGCAGTTGTACAAGGTAGATGATGGAATCATCAGGCTATTACAGCATGCAATGGGCATGTGGAGTACATGTCTTCACATTACTGACGGAGCAACGGTGCTAAGATCCAGAACTCTCAGCATAAGAAGGGGAATTTTCCAAGGCGATACCTTTAGCCCGCTGTGGTTTTGCCTTGCGATGAATCCCCTTAGCAGAACACTCAATCAATGCAACTATGGCTACCATTTGAAAAGTGGAGGAAGAGCGACCAATGTTACCCATACCTTCTTCATGGACGACTTAAAGCTGTTTGCGGAAACAGTTGGAAAGCTGCACAGACTCTTGCAGCTTGTAACGGTGTTCAGTAACGATATTCGGATGGAGTTTGGAATCGATAAATGTCGGTAGTTTTCGCATCAACGAACAGGACGAAATTCGGAATATGGTTGAAGGCGAGTCTTACATGTACCTTGGATTCCTGCGATTGAACGGGATTCGCCATACAACGATCAAGAAGGAGTTGCAGGAAAAGTTCCTGTATCGAGTCAACCGTGTTCTGAGGTCATACCTGTCGGCAGGCAACATGATAAAAGCGATTAACACGTTTGCCGTGCCCCTGTTTACCTACAGCTTTGGAGTGATAAAGTGGACCAAAACTGACTTGGAGGCGATAGAACGAGCAGTACGAGTGGCGTTCACTAAGCATCGCATGCATCACCCAAAGTCGGCCATCGAGAGAGTCACTCTACCACGTATTGAAGGAGGAAGAGGCGTTACCGATATTCAAGCGCTATGTGTTTCCCAGATTCAACAGTTACGGATGTACTTCATTGAAACCAAACCCGTCATGAAGTCTACCGTGCTGTTTGTGAAGCAGACCATGGGTTCAGCGCCCTCCATCTGGCGCAGGAGGACTATTAGCTGAGCTGTGACCTAAAAACTATTGACGATAAAGTTGCATCGTGGAAGCTGAAGGAGCTACATGGGACGCATCCCCATCAGTTGGAACAAGCGCTTGTCGACAAAGTAGCGTCGAATACGCTGGTGCGAGGTGACCTCTTCTCAGAGACTGAAGGTTTCATGGTAGCCATCCAAGACCGGGTAATTGCGACGAAGAACTATCGCAGGTACATATTGCACGAAGAAGTAGAAGACCGTTGTAGAAAGTGCAACGCAGTAGGAGAGACAATCGAACATGTTGTTGCTGGCTGCCAAGCATTGGCAGAAGTAGCGTATCTCGGTCGTCTCAACGATGTCGCCAAGATTGTGCACCAACAACTTGCACTGAAGCACAATTTGGTAAACCATTACGTGCCCTACTACAAGTACCTGTCAGACCCGGATCTGGAAAAAAGTTGCGTAAAGCTGTACTGGGATCGCGAGATCCTAACGGATGTACTCATCCGTGCCAATCGCCCTGACATTGTGATCTACGACCAGGGTTGCCAAGTATATTTTTAAAAAGTCAGGAAGTATATGAAATAAAAATCAGGATAAAATCAGGATTGTCATTTTGTGTGTAAAAAACTGACATTAACAAAAATACTGTTTATTCAAAACCAAAAAGCTTACATAACATATATTTATCTCTTTCAGTTTCATAAATGGTATAGTTGTATTTTGATGTATTTTTGTTGCGATATAAAGAACTAAAAAAGTAGAGCGCGAAGTTTGAGATGTCTTGTATCATTTTGGTAGAAGAGCGGGTCAGAATAGATTATTGAATGATTTTTGACAATTCCATTCCAGAGCTGCCAACTAGTAAAAGCTTTGGCAAAACTTCGATTAAGGGGGGATATACAGTTAGAATGACCAAAAAATACGCTCCTGAAACCCTTTTTTCGAAATTCAATCTCCAAGTGTTTATTTTCATCGTTTTTCGAAGACACATTTTTCGCCCACAGGAGGTTTAAGGAGACGCTTGACCGAGAAGACCTATTTTCAACGCGTTTTTCTCAAAATAGCTTTTTCGGAGTTTATGCCGGTAATAACTCGAAAACTAATTATTCGATTAAGCTAAAACTTTTAGGATTTCTTCATTGTAGTATTATCTTGTATATGAATTATAAATTATTGTTATATTTTATTATTAAATTTGAAAAAATAATTTTTATCAAAAAAGTTACGCCAAAAGTGGATATATTTTTTATACTTTTTTTTTAATTCATCTTCTAACTTTAAATGTAATACATGCAATTTTGTTGAGTTAGCAGGTTTCAGATCAAGAAGAGCCGGCACAAACAAAATACAACGACTTTTTCAACGCGCTCGAACGGCCGCCATTTTGTTGACAAAAAATTGAAAAAAAATATGTTTGTATACTACATGGATACACTTATAATTGTAAAAAAGTTTCGACTGATTTGAGTAATAACTTCCCCTTGAAATTTTGTTTTCAAAAATGAGTTTTTTTTTCTCGTTCTAACTGTATATCCCCTCTTAATTCATTTATTTCGATTAAAATTAATTAAGATTGATAAAAAATACGCAAATCAGGAAAGATCAGGATTTTTTATCAAAATCTGGAAAAAATTGGTGCTTGTCAGGATTTCAGGCAAAATGCTAAAGAGTCTGGAAAATCCTGAAAAATCAGGAACATTGGCATCGCTGTCTACGACAAAAGGAAGAAGAGTGTAACTCTCGTCGATGTCGCTGTACCGCTGGATCTCAACGTCCATTCAACGTTCTTCACCAAGATTACGAAATATCATGATTTGGCAGATGTGGCATTTGGAGGCAGTCCGTATAGTTCCGGTGATAATCTCGGCGACCGGAATTCCCCGTTCTCTTATACGTTCCCTTGAAGAGTTGGAGCTACGAAAGGAATTGAGCAGCATTCAGAAAGCAGTGATTCTTGGAACCTGTAATATTGTCCGGCGGTTCCTGAATCACCATAACTAATCCAACTAAAGCAAACAAATAAGGATGTAAGTTTACAAAACTGACGAATGTATCCACCGAGCCAAATCCCCTTTGGCCCCACGCCCGGGGGTAGGTGAAAGTTTCCAGCTACATGCTGAGAAGTGAGATGAAATCGGATAATAATAATTATAATAATGTTTCTTTGTTTGTTTATTTGCGACACTTTACACATTCGTGTGCATTCGTGTCGGAAAAACTGAGCTTAGATGTACAGAGTGGTTGGGTATACAGAGTGGTTGGGTATACAGAGTGGTTTTTAGTTTCTCATTTCTTCTTCGCTTATTCAAAATTTCCTTCTTTTCCTTCTCTTTCTTCTTGACTTCACTTCGTTTCTTCTTCTTCTTTCTCTTCTTGACTTCACTTCTTTTCTTCTTCTACGTCAATTTCATCGGTGGATATGTAGCGACTAATCGGTTATTTCCTCCGGGTGGAAGAGTGGTATGCCGTGGTTTCAATTGACGTCATATCGTTTGGATATACCGCTGCGGCTTGGCTGTGACCTGGAAAAATCAGCGAGACAGTACCTGTTGGTGATTTAATAGACAGTTTACTGACCTGTGGGACGCGAGTGTCCCACAGTGCCAGCTGCTGCCGAAATTACTACACATTATTTCCAGATCCACCGGCAACAGCCGGCACTATGGAAAGGCCTTGTGTAGTTCTGTCAATAACTCCACTTTCGTGAGATTGGTAGTGTTCGCTGGTGTAGGGCGGCGACCAGGGCATGAGAGGGCTACTCCTCCCCTCTGCCGTCTATCCCAATTTTCCGTAGCCGTGGGGTGCTCTGCGTTCTTCCTAAAGCTGTTCAAGCAGTCCAGTTTGGTGCAGGAATGCCAGGAGTTTCGCCGTATTACCTTCGCTGTTATTCAAGGCATCATGTAGGCTGGTAGAGCTGATGTCGGCTTCTTGGCGTTCGGTCACGAACTTTTGACAGTGGAGAATAACATGCCGCACGTAAGTTTCGGTTCCGCAGCATTCGCAGATAGGCGGTGTGTCCTTTTTCAAAAGAAAAGAATGGGTCAGCCGAGAGTGGCCGATCCTGAGGCGTGTTAGCGCACGTTGGTCGGCTGAGTTGGCTTGGTCTATCCACCTGCGCGTGTCGTACTTCACTTCCCTCAGTTTTGCGTCCCTAGCCTCGTACCACTGTTGGTCCCATCGGCGTCTTATCGCTTGTTTCACTGCTCGCAGTGCATCTTCGCCCGGAATAGCCATATCTAAGACGGGTTCTTCTCTAGCCTCGTTTGCTAGTCGATCAGCTTGAGTGTTTCCGTTGATTCCAGAATGTCCAGCAATCCAACAGAAGCGAACGAGTTTGTTACGCACAATCTCTTCGATTTCTTGAATCCACGGGTGCTTCGACCTTCCTGATTCTAGGTCCAGAAGACAACTGGCTGAATCCGTAAGGATAACCATTTTGGCATTGACGTTCGGTATCGAAGCGCTCTCTTAATGGCGTACGCCTCTGCCGAAAAAAAAGGCAAGCTTTCGGAAGGCTGAACGAATCTGCGAGGCCAGTAATGCAAAATGCGGCTCCAACGGGTCTTCACTTTTCGAACCATCGGTGTAGGCCACCGTTGACCTGTGGAATCTGGTTGCAAGCAGCTGTTGGACGACTGGACGGACTCTATCCGGTGGATCACCGGCTCGTACACTTCGCTTTACATTCCATACTATCGATGGTTTACGTGCGTGCCATACACGATCGCCCTGTCTCGTCGGATGGTCGACATTAGGAAGTTGGGTACCCGTCACATCATGGATACATTCAGATGCTCGCCGAATCAGTGGTAGGGTGCTGTTGGTTCGACTTTTAGCTAGGATCCGGGTAGCCGTTCGTGCTACAGATTGAACTGCAAGGTATTCAAAGGGGAGTGTTCCAGCTTCGGCCATAACCGAGATGATTGGGCTGGTCAGAAACGCTCCGGAAGCGTATCGTACCATTTTGGTGTACGCTGGGGCTAGGGTCTGCAGGGTATCCGGTCATCCTCGGCTCACTAATCCAACACCGTAGATCAACTTCGCAGTGACTAGTGCCGAGCCTACCTGCAGCAAGGTTGCTCGGTTGCCACGTGAGAGTTTTGCTCCAATCATCTGCAGGATCCGTAGTCGAGACTCGCATGCTTTCTTCACCGCTTTATAGTGCGGCTTAAACGTCAGCGTTCGGTCTAGCGTGACACCCAGGATCCGCAGACGGTTGGTCTTCAGGACGGGGGTTCGATCGATGGTGATCTCTTGCGCCGGATCTCGACATTTGGGCGGCAATGTCTGCGACTTCGTTGCGGATATGGCGAATCCCACGCTTTTCGTTCACTTGTCCACCGCTTTGACAGCAGCCTGCAGTTTTCGGTGCAAGCATTCCCCTTTCGCACGTCATACCACGAGGAGGATGTCGTCCGCGTACAAAAGAATATCGACTCCAACGGGCATCATACGGAAGATCGGCTGCATCGTAACGAGGAATAGTGTCACAGACAGTACGGAACCTTGTGGCACTCCATTCTCCAGTGGGTACTCACGAGACTTGTGTCCCCCTATGGACACTTGGAACGTCCGTTCTGAAAGGAAACTCTGCAGCAGATTCAGCATCCGACCACGTATTCACCAAGACTTTGGCGTTCGCAATATACCGTGTCGCCAGATGGTGTCGTACGCCTTCGACAGGTCCAAAGACGCTATCAGGCAGTGTTCGTCGGTAGTAGGCAGCGATCGTTCAAGTTCGGCAAAACACGTGTCGGTGCCGCGCCCTGCACGAAAAGCGTGCTGTTGCTTGTCGAGCCGTCCACTTGACTCTAGCTCGGGAATTAGCCGTCGATTGATGATGCGCTCGAAGAGCTTCGCCATGCAACTGGTGAGCGATATCGGTCGGAAGACATTCGGTCCGGATTCGTGGCAGTTCGGCTTCGGTATTGGAACGACAGTGGCATTCCGCCAGCTGGCGGGAAACTCGCCTCTGTGACAGATATCGTTCAGCAGCTTGAGGAGTGTCGTTTCCACAGACAGCGGAAGACGTTGCAAAAGAGGATACCCGATCGAATCTGGGCCTGTTGAGGCGCCTCGCCCTTTGTCGAGGGCCCACAGAAGTTCGTTCATGGTGATTTCGATGTTATACACATCGTCGTTGTTGTGCGAGAAATCTATGGACCCTCGTCCAGCTGCCGCTTTCGCCATCTGGAATGATGGAGGGTAGCTTGCAGTCGCCGACCTTTCGCAATAAACGTTCTCTAGTTCTTCTGCCACTTCTTCGGGGTCGTCAGTGAACCCGTTCGCTCGCTTAAGGATTACCGGGCGTTGTTGCCGATTGCCACGCAAGTTGTTCACCGTCCGCCATAATTCGGTTGCTACTCGGTGATATCTTCCCTACGAAGTTTTGCCACGACTGTTCCTTCGCTTTGTTGACCACCTTTCGTGTCGCTGCTCTTGCTTGCTGCAACCTCGCCAATGCTTCGGGTTGATCTGGATTGGATTGTTGAAGACGTCGGAGAGATTAAAGGCACTTTCGCCACTGCCGGATTGCTGCTTTTGTTTCGGGGCACCACCACGGTACCGCCTTCGGTCCGATTCGCCCACTGGTTCGTGGTATGGACTTTGCCGCTGCTGCGATAATTTTCTCTGTGAAGCTACTTACGTCCCACTCGGCCTCTGACGTGATGGTTTCCACTGTAAGTCGCTCGTACAACGACCAATCCGTTTGGTGGGAAAGAAAGGTGGCGGGATAACCTCCGCAGGTGTTGATACAAAACTGGAACTTGCCTGTGGCACGCTTTGTCCCACAGTACCAGCTGCTGTCGAAACAATTATACTAGTTCTGCCAACACCGACAACAGCTGGCACTGGGGAAGCGCTTTGTGTAATATTTATCCGAGGTGTTTGTGATGTTTCGGTGCTGTGTGGTGGTTACCTGTAACGATATTGGGCACGGCAGTATCTGTCGGTGAATGAGAATGAACAAGACTGACCTGTGGGACGTCTTGTCCCACAGAGCCAGCCATTGCCGAAACTACACAATTTCTTCCAGAACTACCGGCAACAGCTGGCCCTGGGGAAAGACTTTGTGTAGTTTGGTTGATCACGCTGTTGTTGTTGTTGTTGTTGTTGTTGTTGGTGTTGTTGGTTATTGTGCTGTCGTTGTTAAGCTGTCGTCTATCGTAGGTTCTCGGTCGTGGTACAAGTTGGTTCGTGGATCCATCGGCTCAGGAGAGTTCACCATCAACGGCTTGGGGTAGGGCGTCCCAGATAGTTCCTTCAACCTGCTGCACTTGCGTCAGAAGGGGTACTACACTTTCATCACTTGCGAACCGACCTGTCTCGTTGTCATTTTTCATGCGTAAGTCGTCATCATTGTCCAAACATCGTTGAGGAGTGTAATTATCGAAGACGCTGGTTTGGAGGTGTCTCCGATATCTCGGGCTCGTCGCTAGAGTAATCCATTTGAGGTTGAACGCGTGTTGTGGTGGCAGTTTTCTTTGGAGGCGGGCTTTTAACTGGTGATTTGTTCTTAGCTACGGATTGGTCGTAATTGTATTTTGGAGGACGTCCACGTTTTGATTCCTGAACGGCAACAGCCGGAGAGTTGTTCCTTGAACGAGTTTGAGGGCCTACTAATTTTTATCTACTGTGATGTGGTTTTTCCATATTGGTCGCTTGCGGTTGTTCGTTACTGGCAGTTTGCTGTTTAAGTTGCTGAATAATGTTAGCCATGATCCGGATTTTCTCATCTTTCCGTTTGCTTTCCTCGTTCATTTTGGCTATTTCGTCATCTTTTTTCTTAATGGACGCTTTAAGTTGGCTTAACCTTCCTTTGAGTGCGCTTTGTCTTGCGGTTATTTGAGCATAGCTGCCTTCTGGTTGTAGCTCAGCTCGTTTTCTCGCCTCTGGGAAAGATAAATTTTCGCGGACTTTTATTTTAATCACTTCGACGTCTTTTTTGTACGTCGGACACTGACGGCTAGTTGGTAGGTGATTACCCTTGCAGTTTCTACAGAGGGGTGCTTCACCACATTCTTCTTCTTCATGGAAGTCACCAGAACAGTTGAAGCAACGTTGTGGTCCAGGACATCGAGCACGGGTATGACCATATTGAAAACAGCCATAGCAGAGCATAGGATTCGGAAAGTACGGACGAGTGGGGATAAGCAAAAGGCCAACTTTAATATATTCCGGATAGGTGATTTTACAAAACGTTACAATTAGCGCTGGCGTATTGACTCTATTATCACCTTCTCTCTTGGTGATCCTGTGAACACGGATGACTTTTTCCTTGCATATTCTCAACAGAATATCTTTCTCCTCCATGTTAATGAGGTCATAGCAAGAGATGACACATCTACTGATGTTCAGGTTCGGATGTGGCACAATTTCGACGTCGGTTCCATCAATAAGCTTCGTTAATTTAAGTAGCTTCTGGACTTGGGCTGGGTTTCGAACTCACAGGGTATATTTGGTTCCTCTGGTTTCGGATTTGGTACTTTCAATTGAACCACCTGCGCAGTCCTCTACCGAGTTCCCGATAATATACGGGTTTATCGGGAGTGAAGCTCCATCTTTTCCAGTTAATTGAAGGAAAGTTAATTCACCAAATTGATTAGTTGGGTCTATATACGAAGGTAGTAAACGGTAACAGACCCTCCCGGGTCGAAATGGTCGATGGTCGAAAAAAGGTAAAAAAGAATGATCCTACCTTTATTCTGCAGATGTTCACTAAATTCTGTGCCGCACTGTGGTCCCACACTCACGGCACGCACTGTAGTGCTCCTCGGATGTTATCAGGCCACTTTTCACTTTTCCAAAATTTTCGCCCTTCTTAAAAAAATTTCACCACTTTTATTTATCGAATAAGATCTTCCACTGGGCACACCGTGACCCACACAACTTAATGGTTGAATGAAAACAGCCGGTAGCCGGCCGAGCAGTCGGGAGACGATCGTTTGTTTTGACGAACGATTGTTTTTTGCAGCACGTGGAGCACACACAAAACCACTGTTTTCAGCCGTTATTCGACCGATTTTCACCAAACCTTCACTATAAACACCTTCTGTGTCACTAAATGCACCACCCAACGATAGTTCCGATCGCGGAAACCGTGAGAAACGTGAGAGAAACACTTGATTGTTTTCGCGGACGCGTTCTTAACAATCGTACCGGACGGTGTGTCGAATTCAGATGATAATAATAATAATATTAATAATAATAATAATAATAATAATACCGTGGAACCGTAGAGTAAGTGGAGACTCTGCGGAGCTGAGCTGCAAGCTACTCGGCGGGTCAAAGTCTGCGGATAATGAACGGCCTTCAGATATGGAGGTTAGCTGCGAATTAAATAAGCAGTCCCGGACAAGCAGCGGGGGCTGTCTAGGATGTGGGGAGACTGAGCAGTTATTTGGACCCTGTTGAGTTTCTTCCAAAAACCCACATATATCCGAAAGCACCGCTGTCAAAGCGAGTTACCCCGCTATAAGGGTAAATGTCCAGGCCTCCACCATCCGGTTAGCCGTTGCGTCTTCCGGCTAAAATGGCACTCGGTTAGTCTTCCGGCAAAAAGGCACCGGTTAGACATCCGGTCAAAAGTCACCAACATGGAGTTGAGAAATAGAAGAATAACACTGGAGCTGGTCCTGCAACGGGGGACAGAGCGAGCGGTCAGCGGCTGGAGGAAGAGGAGGTGCAAGCTGCACCTGCCAACGATGCTGCGGCTGACCGACGTCAATCGCTCACTTTGGCAGGCCACCAAAGGCAACGGATCATGTGGACGACGGAGATGAACCAGTACGTGATCCGGTGCTACTACGTTTGCACGAGGTTGGAAACGGATATGTCTGGCAGACCTAGTATGCTGGAGATGTTCAACGAGCGGTTCCCACGATTCACTAACCAGCTTGACCGGAACAAATTGTATACCAGACAGCGGGTAATCATGTCCCATAACTTGCTTACACCTGCAGCGGTACAGTGCATCAAGCTGGATGTGCAAAGGGAGCTGTGGAGGGAAGAGAATGGATCAAGCGATATGTCGAGAACGAGTTCTGTTGGGCTGGATGCATCACTTGCGAGTGAGAGGCGTGAGTCGATTGTAGCGTCAACGGACGAGCAGACCGCTCCAGGACCAACAGTGGACCAACAACGACAGCAACTATTGGGCGAAATAGCTTTCAGCATGAACGAAGCAGTAACAAAATTCCAAGGGACAGACCCCATGTCCCGACACAGGATACCAAAACTGCAGTATTCCTATCGGTTAACAAGTGCAGTAAGCATTCTCAACAAGGATATCCTGCCACAGTACTTGGAAGCCGTTGAGAACCTTGAGGACCTGCAGTTCATAGTATTCTCTGCAGCTGTGGCTATTGTAAGAACGCTGGGTTTACGGACGTACCAACAAGGAAACGATGGAGGGCACGTACGACCCAACGCACAAAAACCCGCATGGATAATGCGGCTGGAGAGCCGAATCACCATACTACGGACCAAAATTGGTCGGTTAACGCAGTACAAGAGGGGAAACCGATCAGCGAGGCTAGTTCGTCATGTTGCTGAAATTTTCGAGCCCGCAAAACTCCGTGACCTCACTGAAACTAATATTACTGAGGTCCTCGACACCCATGTACAGCGATTGAGTGTTCTTTCCAAACGGATGCGTCGGTATGAAGAAAGTTCGAAGCGGAAGGAAGAAAACCGAATTCTTAACATTAACCAAAGGGAGTTTTACAACCGCATGCGAAACAACAAAACAGACTACAACGAAGGACTTCCGGAGATTAACGCAGTGACACAGTTTAGGGCTAATCTATGGGAGAATCCCGTTCAACATACCAGTGATGGGATGTGGTTGCAAAAGGAAGAGGACAGGAGTAATGGAATTGAAAGCATGGCCGCCACCGTATTTACCGCCCAGGATATTCGCGAGGCTACCCGGCATACCAGGAATTGGGCTGCACCAGGACCAGATTTTGTGCACAACTACTGGTATAAGAAGTTCTCCTCAATCCATGGACGAATGGCAGAGTGCTTCAATATGGTACTAGAGGACCCCCAGCGGCTGCCACAATTCATTACTATTGGGGTAACCTATCTTCTTCCCAAGGATCAGAACACGGATAATCCAGCCAAGTACAGGCCAATAACATGCCTTTCAAGCCTGTACAAAGTGCTTTCGTCAGTAATCAACCGAAAGGTACAAAACCATTGCGATGCGAACAATGTCATGACCGAAGAACAGAAGGGCTGCCCGGAAAAACACGCAAGGCTGCAAAGATCAGGTCATCATCGATGCAGTTATTGTAGGTCAGGCTAGCCAAAAAAGGAGAAACCTGAGCATGGCATACATCGACTACAAGAAGGCGTACGACTCAGTTCCTCACTCGTACCTTATCAAGGCACTGCAGTTGTACAAGGTAGATGATGGAATCATCAGGCTATTACAGCATGCAATGGGCATGTGGAGTACATGTCTTCACATTACTGACGGAGCAACGGTGCTAAGATCCAGAACTCTCAGCATAAGAAGGGGAATTTTCCAAGGCGATACCTTTAGCCCGCTGTGGTTTTGCCTTGCGATGAATCCCCTTAGCAGAACACTCAATCAATACAACTATGGCTACCATTTGAAAAGTGGAGGAAGAGCTACCAATGTTACCCATACCTTCTACATGGACGACTTAAAGCTGTTTGCGGAAACAGTTGGAAAGCTGCACAGACTCTTGCAGCTTGTAACGGTGTTCAGTAACGATATTCGGATGGAGTTTGGAATCGATATATGTCGAACAGTCAATCTTCTTCGGGGTAAAGTGTCGTATACCGGTAGTTTTCGCATCAACGAACAGGAGGAAATTCGGAATATGGTTGAAGGCGAGTCTTATAAGTACCTTGGATTCCTGCGATTGAACGGGATTCGCCATACAACGATCAAGAAGGAGTTGCAGGAAAAGTTCCTGTATCGAGTCAACCGTGTTCTGAGGTCATACCTGTCGGCAGGCAACATGATAAAAGCGATTAACACGTTTGACCTACAGCCTACCCTGTTGACCTACAGCTTTGGAGTGATAAAGTGGACCAAAACTGACTTGGAGGCGATAGAACGAGCAGTACGAGTGGCGTTCACTAAGCATCGCATGCATCACCCAAAGTCGGCCATCGAGAGAGTCACTCTACCACGTATTGAAGGAGGAAGAGGCGTTACCGATATTCAAGCGCTATGTGTTTCCCAGATTCAACAGTTACGGATGTACTTCATTGAAACCAAACCCGTCATGAAGTCTACCGTGCTGTTTGTGAAGCAGACCATGGGTTCAGCGCCCTCCATCTGGCGCAGGAGGACTATTAGCTGAGCTGTGACCTAAAAACTATTGACGATAAAGTTGCATCGTGGAAGCTGAAGGAGCTACATGGGACGCATCCCCATCAGTTGGAACAAGCGCTTGTCGACAAAGTAGCGTCGAATACGCTGGTGCGAGGTGACCTCTTCTCAGAGACTGAAGGTTTCATGGTAGCCATCGAAGACCGGGTAATTGCGACGAAGAACTTTCGCAGGTACATATTGCACGAAGAAGTAGAAGACCGTTGTAGGAAGTGCAACGCAGTAGGAGAGACGATCGAACATGTTGTTGCTGGCTGCCAAGCATTGGCAGAAGTAGCGTATCTCGGTCGTCTCAACGATGTCGCCAAGATTGTGCACCAACAACTTGCACTGAAGCTCAATTTGGTAAACCATTACGTGCCCTACTACAAGTACCTGTCAGACCCGGTTCTGGAAAAAAGTTGCGTAAAGCTGTACTGGGATCGCGAGATCCTAACGGATGTACTCATCCGTGCCAATCGCCCTGACATTGTGATCTACTACAAAAGGAAGAAGAGTGTTACTCTCATCGATGTCGCTGTACCGCTGGATCGCAACGTCCATTCAATGTTCTCCACCAAGATTACGAAATACCAAGATTTGGCGGAGGAGTTTAGGCAGATGTGGCATTTGGAGGCAGTCCGTAAAGTTCCGGTAATAATCTCGGCGACCGGAATTGTTCCCCGTACTCTTATACGTTCCCTTGAAGAGGTGGAGCTACGAAAGGATTCGATATGGGTAAACGGTTGCCCTTTTTTTCAAAGTTTATAAACGGTGGCGCTTTGTCTGTATTTTGTAGATTCGTACACACGCAGCAGCTAAAATATCATCCAGAGGTAATGCCACTAGAAGTGCACGTGATAATAAGCGTTGTTGACGTGAGTAGCAACACTAGTTGTTTTCGTTGTAATTATTTTCATTGCTGCCGATTGTGATTTGGGTGCATGCCCAAAGCTTTCCTTGATGTATTCCTATGACGTACACAGTTCATTAAGGTTGTGTTCAGGGGTAAACTTTTCCTGACCGTAATAACAGCATTGCAGCATAAAGGTCCGCAATACGCCCTCGTTGTTCCTTTGCATGCCAATGCACACTTCTTGGTAGCGGGCCCGCAGATTCCTTGGCAGCGCCATAGAAGGCGATTGTTGTTTTGTATGCAGTTCAAGATTCCAAACTTCATTACACTCACGTCGCTTGAAAAAGTTTACTTAAGTGGGCTTCGTGCGCGATTCAGATAATAATATTGAATAAACACCCGAATTTATCCACGAATTACGAATTTTTATGTAGCCAATATGGTGCTATATACTTTCATCAGAAATTTCAGGAAGTTCCAGGAATATTCGAAATGTCATATTTTCAGTTTAAAGATATTACATAAATATTAGAAGTTTCATATATTCCATTAAGCCAATCCTAGGCGTCTATTTTGATCGTCGATATGGATTCAAGATGCTAAATAACTACATGTAATTTTTGAATATATTCGTTGGAACTCGAAACCGACCACTTACCATTTAAACCAAACGATCCTGCTCTAATTTGATAGAGTCGCAAAATGTGGCATCTAGCCCGCTGTATGGCGCATCTGGTGTGCTATACAAAGCAACCGATCCGGTTTGGATCTGCAACGAGTATATTTTCATCTTACAATTATGTGCTCTCAGGTATTGTTTTGTTCATATTTCCATGAAGGATTATCTAATCATAATGAAATTTTGACCAGTTATTTGAGGATTTTATAACTTTGGCACCAAATTAGTACGCAAAATTAGTAGTAAAATTAGTACGCAAATAGCTCAGTATCTAATCGGAACCTAAACGCTTTGATTACTATTATAATACGCCGTAAAGTACTGTTTCGTTCATATAGCCCAGTATCGACCTAAAAAGTAAAGAGGTTGTGGAATTTTGTTCAATATTACCCAGCGGAATTTTGACAATTGATCTGCATGGAACGAAATGTCATCTTCAATTACGGAATAATCGAGCGGAACATTTTTCCGAAAGTAAAAGTGACAGCTCCCATTATGAATCCTCGATGGTGTGAGCTGTTTGGTGGAATTCCTGTAACTAGAAATGAGAAGAAAAAATAGTATTTTCCATTTAATTCCAACTACCTTTCCTTAACTTGACAGATACGCGTATTTCGTCTACAATATGCAGACTTCTTCAGTGTCTTGTACTATTAACTCGACAAGACACTGAAGAAGTCTGCACATTGTAGACGAAATACGCGTATCTGTCAAGATAAGCAAAGGTAGTTGGAATTAAATGGCAAATACTAATTTTTCTTCTCATTTCTAGTAAGCTCAGCAAACTAAGTAGTTTGCATAGGAACATTACAAATTCCAATTTTATTTTTCGTTCTTTTCAGGTGGATACTGCTGCAGAAATTTATTTTCGATTCTTTACTTTTCCGTTTCAGTAAACGGAATTTAACATGGGTTTGGGATAGAAAAAGAAATTTCTTTCGAACACTATACCGACCTTATCTTCGTAACATGTACGAATGTAAAAAAAATCAATTGCGTTCTTTGGGAATGTTGTAGCTTTCTTTTACCGTCAAAAAAACTGAAATCGATCTACAAACGGCTGCGAAACCGATGTGGCATTATTTGTAACGCACACACACACACACACACACACACACACACACACACACACACACACACACACACACACACACACACACACACACACACACACACACACACACACACACACACACACACACACACACACACACACACACACACACACACACACACACACACACACACACACACACACACACACACACACACACACACACACACATACACATAGCCATGTGCTCAGTTCGTCGTGCTGAGTCGAATGGTATATGACACTCGGCCCTCTGGGCCTGGGATAAAAAGTTGAGTTTTCAAGCGATCTTAATATTCTTCTCTTGGTGTCAGAAGGTTAAAAAGTTAAAATGTAAAAATAAATACAACAGCGCTGCAAAAGCACGTTCGAACTTTAGGGAAGTTCGTTACATACACGTATGATCGTATGATTAATAGTTTATAGAATTTCTTAAATTGTAAACCAACTAACTTTTGCACCTAATAGAAGTGAGAATGTGCTCATCGACATTCCAACCAATTAGTTTTAATACAAATGGTACATTCGTAATTTTACTCTTATTGAGAGATAATTAAAACCTTGTAACGACTGTTCATCCTGCGATTTAATTTTCTGTTTCTATACCCCAAAATGAAAACTTGTTTATTAATGACCGTGTCACGAAGCTAGAAATTTCGGGTTGATATGTACATAATAGATCAAAATAAGACATCTATCTGAGGATAAGACTGGTGCGAAGAAAGTGAAGAGGGAAAAGAAAGAGGGTGGAGAGAGGAGTGAAGACAGAAAGACGCCACGAAAGCAGTATTTATTGGATTCAGTTATCTTCCTCAGGTAATACAGACCTATAATACAGAACACCTACTGTAGATAAGGCACTATTTCCTTCAAATCTTTGTAATCGTCTTCTTCACGCATGGAGTAACATAAACACATGATTAGCCAATTGTTTTTGATTATATTTTTGACAGTGTTCTCAGTTGCAGATTATGTTCCTAGGTATATAAAACATAGCACAAATTTCAGGTTAACAATTAATCAATGAGAGTGGTGTTAAGAGAATTTATATTGGCTCTGCTTGTAAGAACAGCCAGTCGATTGTTTTGGAAACTAAATGAGCCTCAAAGAAGGATATTGGGATTTAATGCAAGGGTAATACTGGTTGGACCTCATCGTCATAAATGCAGTTTTGATTTAATTAAGATACAGGTTTTCCTAACTTACAAACAATTTGAATAATTTGTTGCAAATTGATTTTGTCTAGCCCCATCGAGATGCCAACGAATACAGTGATCTTAGCAATTCCAGAGCCCTAGCATCTGAGTGTTGGTTAGTATTACTCCGAATGGAATTAGCCAAATCATCTCCTGAGGTTATTGTGTTCTTCTCTCGAGTGTTAATATTATTTATTAACTTTAGAGAAACTTGCCGATTATTCATTGTTGGATTATAAGATGACCAACTAGTGTTGAATGTTGTGGGAAAAAGCGCTGTTGTGGGAAGTTCGGTTGTGGTGAAAGCGTTTGTTGCAGTATCGTAATCAATCGTTGTTGTTGGTGTATATGTTGAAGTGTAATGATCTGCGAACAAGTTTATCGACATCGTAGTTGCTTCAGTATTATCGTTCAGGTGGCTGTCAGTAAACATTGTGGTTGATGTTTCAAATAAATCCAAATTAGTCGATTTTATCTCATTATAGTTAGTGGTTGTGGTTTCACTAGATTCAGCACTAAACTGTTGATCCAAATTAGTGGTAGTATCAGTTAGCCTTTCAAATTGAATATTTCTGTATGATGTGATTGGAGTTGCGACAGTGGTAGAAGATTTGTTCAACGCTTTTTCCCTTTTGATAAATCTTGATTTGACTACTTGAATTTCGCTGCTATCAATTTCCTGTTGGTCCATACTTATCAAAGCACTAAGAAGGGCTTTCCGAGAATCCTCGGCAGTTTTGTTATAGTCATCATCACATGTTTGGATCAATAACAGAATTAACCTTCGTACTGATTTGTTTTTGTCAGCAGTTTTCATGACATTCATCAAATGATCAGCTTCAGACTCATTCAAATCACCAAACATTTGATTGGCTTTTTTTTGCATTGTTTCCATCAACTCGTTTTCATTTGATTCATCTGGGCTAATTTTATTACTGCTTTTGCTCTTTCCACGACGAGATCCTGTTATATTTGTTGATACTGTAGAATACCATTGCAATGTAGTAGGCGTTGTTGATTCAACATAGGCATAGGTTGTTTTTATGTCACTATTGGGCATATTTGTTTGGGCGTTTACAATTTTGGTTTTGTCGTACGATGCACCTTTTTCTACATTCATCAAACCGTCGTTTATGGTTAAAGGGTCCAGGAATACAGTGTAAGAAAATGTAGTCTTTGTATTTGGGGATATTTTACCTGTGTCAGGTAAACGTTGTGGAGCAATGTCAGCAAAAACGCTAGAGTTGGATTTTTCAGATCTAAGCTGTGTTGTTATCTCATGGCCCTTACCCGTAGTTGGCATTTTAATCGTTTTAATTGGAATATCTGCTTTATCACTTTGTTGTAAAGTATTGCTCGTCTTTGGGAAGTTGATCTTCGAACTTGTTTTGCTCGTAGGAGAATTCCGGCTTGCAATAATGGACTGACTTTGAGCCCTTTGTAGTTGTTCGTCTTGTTCAAATGTATCGTCTCGTGTAAGTGTCATGTCCTCTCCTTTGTTGAGTGAGTTTGATTTGCCGTAGCGAGGTGGCAGCAATTCAAAATATACGGTATTTGCTGAATCTGTTGTTGTCACCAATTCTCCGCTCCAGTGAAGAGACACTTTTTTGTTTTCTGGAAAAAATAAATTAAGATAAGAATTTTTTTTTCAAACTATAATTCTAACAGTTCCTTACCATGCAGTGGATAATATCTAGAATTATCCATCTTTTCCTGAAAATCGTCAAAATTTTCAACTGTACTATATGCTGGAGGTTTTAAAGTTCCCAATTCTTCATTTACTTCATCTGCAATCTCGGGTTTTGATTTTTCTTTTTTTTGCAAACCAATGAACTGCTTTTCTTTGTAAGCTGCTGCGGTTTTTTCAAGGTCTTGAGTAACTAGATTGGAAGCTGTTGTTTTTTTCATACCATCAATAAATTTCGTGGGTTCTTTCAATGGATAAATTGTTGTTGTACATGAAATTTCAGTTGTTGTTTCTGAATTAATAATCGTAGTTTCTCGCTTAATAGTAGTTGGAGATGTAACATCTGAGAAATCCAGCACTTCTAATTCTTCAATTAGAGCAGCTCGGGGAGCAGGAGTTATTTGGTTGAAAGGTAAAAAATATGATGTTTCTCCTGTACTTATATCTTCGATATTGGAGTTTTCATTCCGATCGATATGATTATGTCCTATAAACTGCTTAGGTGCTTTTGGTCTAATTTCTGATAAAATGCGACGAAAAGTGTCTGGGTCTTGTAAATATGCTGATAAAGCATGAGTAAACACTTGTGCCAACTCACGAATCTGCTGCGAGCCAGACGCATCAAAAACAGGATGTCTTGAATACTGCCCTTCCAAGTCATTATCAGAGTCTTCAGAAAATTGTGTATCGAAGTCTAGACTCTCAGTAGTGTTATTTGAAGTTTTCAAATTGAAGAGTTGATGGTATCTCTCAATTGTCATTTGACTCAACAAAGTAGAACTGACAGGTCGTATTTCTTCTGTCGGTAAACTTTCTGTGCTCAGTCGTATTTCAATAGGAGTTAATGTAGTGGTGACATTCACGCCTACATCATCGGCAAAATATAGAGCCAATGAATGTAAAGCATTTGGTGCAGAGGACGGGGGCACTTCAATACCTGGTCGGTTTACTAACAACGCTTGAGATTTTTCAAGTTCCTGTAACGTCTTCATCATTTCTATCGCGTGCTTGGGTGCACCTGAAATCGTTGCTGACGTTGGACTAGCTCGGAGATTTTCAGATGTTGCTTTGTTGGTTACAGTTGGAATTGTTGGGGAATAAAATGGCTTATCTTTCGGTTTCGTGCTAGGCTTTCTCGCAGTTGTATAGACAGAAATATTGAAACTTGATTGCGCCAGAACATTCGACGCCTTCATTGGATTCATAAATTTGATATCTACCTTCTTATTTAAGGTACTTGTTTGATGTGTAGTGCTTCCCCGATTTACCGAGGATAAAGTAGTCGCTCTTAATGTTTGCTGTTTTGAAGACGGAACCGGAGTCGTTGTTACTGGTTGTTTTGTAGTATATGTTTGTGCATCGGAATCAAATGTTTTTTTCAATCCAGAAATTTGATCGTCCTTATTTTCTAAAACCTTCGCTGACCGCATTGTATGCATGACATTTTTGTTATTCTTAATAACATGTTTAGCTGGTTTGTCATAACTGAATATATCTGACTTTGAATCAGATACTAAGAATGTTTTTTCAGGCGTTGGATAACTGTACCCGTTTAATGTTTTTCTACCACGAACAAATGATGCTGTCTCATCTGCAGTTTGTGTTTCTTCAGAACTGTCTTTATCAACTTTTGAAGCTATGTTGCTTCTGCGAATATTTTTTCGTTTCAATAAAATATCTTCAAAAGCAACACTTTCATCACATTCTTCAAAACTAGTATCCATACGCCTATTTATCGACAATGCTTCTAGGTTTGGTCCTAATGACCCATTGAGGAGTACATATTTTCGTTTTGTGTTATGTGAAAATTGTTCAGCAGATTTAATAGGTTGTTGAATTGGATGCTTGCTTTGTATTCGTGCTCGATGTGCTTGCGTTAGCATTTCTGAACTTTCTGCATAGTGATTTGGTGCAGCCGAACAATCCACTTTAAACCACCAGTCGCAAATCAAATCTAATTGTCTGAAAATTGTACCGTTTGGACACAAAAATGATATTTTCTTGCCTTCGTCACAAATATGAAAGACCTGGAAGTAGAAAAAAAGACATATGTTAATAAAATCAAGTTTAAAATATCAGCAAAGTTTAAAATCATTTCATTTTGAAATATCAGCAATAAGGTCTTGTAGTCAAAGAAAATATTATGTATTTCTTTACATACCAAATTTTCTATTCATCGTTTATCAATCATCTTAAAGTTATGAAAAAAAAAAGAGTTTCTAGAAGAGGTAGTAAATGTACATTTTTTCGCAAAACAGTCACTTCCTGCGAATTTTGAGGCCCGCACACCACCAACAGTTCACATTCTGCTGAAGCATAATGAAATTGTGACTATTATCACTAAAATATACGCTTTAATTCTCTCGAAAATAATACGGACCGGTGCATTACAAATAAATGAAGGGTGTGTCACATCAAATTTTATCACGGAAAAAAACGCTGTGGAAAATTACCCATTGGGCTGCTCTTGAAAATTTAGGTAGAAGTAGTTTACATTTTTTGTTTTGTTTTTTATTTTTATCGCTTCGCTTTTCGAAAATTGGAAAAACATGGCGTTTCCCGAAAGCTTCGGTACATCGGAAAACAACTTGGATTCATGCAGTCAACGGTGAGTCGTATGATTAAACGTTACTACGAAACTCTGAGCATCGAAGGATAAATGCGGCCAGAATGAAGGTTCTATTAGTGATCAGGATCACAAGCGTGTCGTAAAAGCGTTTAACCGGGATCCCAATGCCTTGGTCAGGGATGTGGCCAAAAAGTTGAATCTGTCCAAGTATTTCGTTCCGCCAAGGACCGGGAGGGACTTCATTCGTACAAAGTACAGAAGGCTGCAATTCGTGAGGTACAGCAAAATACGGTGGGAAAGACACGGGCCCGGAAACTGTACACCCAGGTGCTAACGAAGCCTCATTGTCTCATAATAGACGATGGGACTTTATTAAAGCGGGTTTTCGACAGCTTCCGGAATTACTGTTCTTTAAGTAAGGAAGCAGAAACTTTCAAAGTTTTCCAAGAAAAACATGATTTGGCAAGCGGTCTGCTCTTGTGGCAAACGGAGTGCACAGTTCGTGATTGTCGGGACTGTAAACGGAGAGATCTACCTCAAGGAGTGTTTACAGAAGCGTCTGCTTCCTCTGTTGCAGCACCATGAGGGCCCTACGATATTCTGGCCGGATCTAGCGTCGTGCCACTATTCCACTGTTGTCCTGTAGTTGTACGAAGCCAACGGGGCACTTTCGCACCCAAGGACATGAGTACTGCCCCCAACCCTCCCGACGCACCGGAACTAAGGCTCATCGAAAAATACTGGGCTCTTCTGAAGCAGGCACTTCGGAAGCATCCCAAGGAGGTCAAATATTCGGAAAGCAGGAAGAAAAAAAGGGTTTCCGTTCAGAAGAAGCTACAGCCAGATGTTGTACAGAACCTAATGAATGGAGTTAAGGGGGATATACAGTTAGAATGACCAAAAAATTCATTTTTTTTTTGCATAAAAAGTTAGTAAATTACCCCTAGAATACGCTACTGAAACCCTTTTTTTGAAATTCGAACTCCAAGTGTTTCTCGCGCCTTTTCGCCTTTTCCGCGCGCTGCATGTATAAAGGGACGCTAAAAACTTTCAAAGCGTTTTTCTCAAAACAGCATTTTCGGAGTTTATGCCGGTGATAACTCGAAAACTAATTATTCGATTAAGCGGAAACTTATAGGATTTCTTTATTGTAGTATTACCTTCTATATGAATAAAGAATTATTGTAATATTTTATTTTTAAATATGGAAAAGTGTGAGCCGAAAAAATGTGAATTTTTTCAAAAAATTTACGCCAAAAGTGCAAATTTTTTTTTTTTTTTTGCAATTCATCTACAAACTGTAAATGTAATTAATGTAATGTTTTTGAATGGGCAGGTTTCAGATCATAACTGCGACCAGGAGAGCTGGCACAAGCAAAATATATGGACTTTTTCAACGCACTCTAACGGCCGCCATTTTGTTGAAAAAAATTAAAAAATATTTTTGTATACTACATGGATACACTTATAATTGTATAAAAGTTTCGATTGATTTGAGTAAAAACTTCCTCTTAAAATTGTTTTTTCAAAAATTAGTTTTTTTTCTCGTTCTAACTGTATATCCCCCCTTAAACGTAAGGTGCGAGCGTATGGTTATGGTATTGAAGTAAAAATATGCCAAATAAGTTGGCCGAAAGCTTACTAATAGGACAATATTTTATTTACTGAAAGTTTGAAAAGGAAGGTCAACTAGGGACTTTTCTACAGCGTTTTTATCCGTGATGCTATTTGGTGTGGGATACCATTTAAGTGCTTTCTTTGCCTTTTATTGTCTTCGTGAACTGATTGTTTCGTGTACTGGTAAGAGGTGATATTCCGAGGGCTAGTAGATACTAAAAACTATACTTATCGGGATTGTGAAAGACTAAACGGAATAAAATTCAAAAGCGTATATGCCAGTAGCCAAGGATTCTGACCTGGCCTGATGGATGGGACTCACTATGGTCCCTCTGGCGGTTTATAAGCGAACCAGGAAGAGGTACTAGGCTGCCTGAAAAGTCTTTTGAATTTCCTACAGATGGCGTTGGTAATCGCCAAGGTGAACCATTTTCTATGAGCTTCACTCCTTGAATGACGGCTGTCAAAATTTCAGCCACGCATTCATTAGTGACAACAGTGAGAAGAGACCGATCAGAAAGTTTTTTTAAATGGAAAAATCCGAGTTTAGAATTTTGATAAAATACTGATTTCTGCCGAAACCAAAGCCAAGCTGGATAAGTATTTTCCAGACTCTGCTCCGTCGATTGAAACGATTCATAAGCGATTTGCTGGTTTTCTGGACTAGACGCCCAAATGAGCTCACTACAACAGAGCACGTCGATAAAATCCATGATACAGTATTGGAGGATCCAAAAGTAAAATTGAGAGAGCTAGCTAAGGCTTGAGGCATTTCAATGGAACGAGTTGGCAACATCATGTTTTCCGATGGGTGCCGCGTTTGCTTACAATGGATCAAAAACGCATTCGTGTTAAAACCTCTCAGGAGAATTTGAGCAAGTTTACATGCAATCCAAAGGAGTTTGTGCGCCGATTCATAACCATGGATGAAACTTGAATCCATTACTTTACACTGGAGTCATCGCAGCAGGTAAAACAGTGGGTTTCACCGGGCGAAAGTGTTCCGAAGCGCCCGAAAACGCAACAATCGGCGGGAAAGGTTATGGCCTCCCTGTTTTGGGATGCGCATGGTGTAATGTTCATCGACTATCTTGGAAAAGGTAAACCCATAACAAGCGCATACTATGCAGCGTTATTGGATCATTTGAAGGATGAAGTCCAGAAAAAAACGGCTGCATTTGCAGAGAAAAAGTGTGCTCTATCATCACGACAATGCGTCTGCTCATTCATCCTGAATTGCTCAAGCTAAATTGAATGAAATTCGGTATCAATTGATTCCCAATCCACCGAATTCGCCAGACTTGTCCCCCAGTGACTTCTATTTGTTCCCAAACCTGAAGAGATGGCTCACCGGTAAGCGATTTTACTCAAATGATGAGCTCATAGAGCGTTTCCAGATGAAATCAGCCGGAAAAAGTCAAAATCTTGCACGACCCTCTCCGATTTGGATGAAACTTTGCACATGTCTTCGGAATAGGTGATGATAGATTTTCCGCGGGTTAAGGGAATTTTTTGACTCGAGACATTTTTTTCAAAAGGGCGTATGTGTTTTGTCATGCGTATTTTTCAAGAAATCATAACTCGAAAACCGTTGGTTGTAATAAAATTGCGTCTGAGAAGAAGTTGAAGTTAATTAATTTGACTTTATGAAAAAAATATGTACACTGTAAAAAAAAAAATTTTTTTCTTCAAAAAAATCAAAAATTAAACATAAAAATCAATTAGCAAATCTGTCCAACGTACGATTTTTTAATTTTTTTTTCATAAAGGCTTTGAGTCATAAGAAGAAGAATAAAAAATGTTCTACGATAGAGCAACTTAAAAAACCATACCAACAAGAGTTATCGGAGATATAGCATAGACTAACTCTAAGACCAGTAGGTCCCATACAAAAACGATTTTTTTCTTGGCTCAATCAGTACTAGAACATCGTCCCAAGCTCGGTCCCAAGCTCAATAATGCACCCCTTATAATGAACTCACATGAACACACTCTCAAATACTCTGTCAAAATAACACAGCAAATCAAAACAAAGGCGCAAATATGTATAACAAGGTGCTGGCATCAAGGTGTAATTCGGACCAAGGGGTTCTACAACAGTGAACCAATTTCAAATCGCTAGTTACATATTGATTGTTGCATATAGTGCTTAATAAGTATTGCAAATTGGTTGGTAAATGACTGAACGATGCGTACCACTGGTATTCACGTACTTGCAAGTTTAAAAAAGACCCTATTTAGTGGTCCTTAGCCTCTTGTTCAGTAACTCCTATCCCTACCTCCCCGCGGTGCCGACTGGGCTGCGAGCAATCTTAGGGAAGATCGGGTAACCAACCCCGGTGGGAACTTTGGTCGTAGGCTGACAGGGAAGCGGGGGTTTCCTTTTGCAAACCTGAGCGTCTGTTCTCCAGGAGGAGTGGCTCACAACAACGGCTGTCCCCCATGTTGGGGGCGGCTGATCGACGTCTGAGTGCCAGTAAAGGACTCTAAGCTCAACTGTGCACAATGGTCTTCCGGAAAGTAGGGGGTTGGTGTCCGGCCCTGCGAGCCAGCCGTTAAAAAGAATTGCCACGGAAAATCAGCAACAGAATAATACGAACCGAGACCAACGGCAACGACTCCAGCGATCAAAAAGGACTTACGATTGGAAACTCAGTACGTGGAACTGCCGATCTCTCAACTTTATTGGGAGCACCCGCATACTCGCTGACCTACTGAAGGACCGTGGGTTCGGCATCGTAGCGTTGCAGGAGGTGTGTTGGCCTAGGACGCATTCTATGCGCAGCTCGAACGTGAGTATGACCGCTGCCGAGGCCATGACGTCAAGATCATCATAGGAGACCTTAACGCTCATGTAGGCTAGGAGGAGGAATTCAGACCGACGATTGGAAAGTTCAGCGCCCACGAGCTGACGAACGAAAATGGCCTACGACTCATTTATTTTGCTACCTCCAAGAACATTGCCATTCGTAGCACCTTTTTCCAACACAGCCTTCCTTATCGGTACACTGATTTGATGATTGAAAGAATCTAAATCCAACTATACAAACTGGAATTCATCGAGCCACCGAGAATGCTACTTGCTGTGGGAGAATTTTGAAAAAAGGATGTTACTTGGTAGAACGGTTGATTCTGACTTTTTGACTTTTTGATGAAAATATAAAAGAAACTGAGAAATGGCGAGTCATTTTGAAAATTGTGGTCCTGATAGATGGAGACAACATTACTAATTGAAATAAAACATGTAAAAAGCAATATAAGTTGAGGCGTCATTTTCTTGGTTTGCCTGGGGCGCCACCAACTCTTACTACGTCTCTTGGCGCTAACATCAACTCCGACCACTACACCCAAAATAAAAAAGCAAGATTGTAACGTAATTTCGCATGATTTGGTATCATTTCTCGTAATGGATCGTAACTTGGAGAAAAAATGCAACATTGGTCGTGGGCAAAAAAGCAACACATTAATTCGATTAGAAAAATGCAATGTGTGCGTGAGGTTGTGCAGTTGATTAGTAGTAGTAAATTCAATGGCCCACAAAAAAAAAGATCTTCAGCCACTACCGGGAATCGAACCGCGACCGTCAGCATGACTGCTCCTTATTGTAACCATCCAGTCACCATAACAAGTTGAGGTGAACAGAATAAAAGCCCTACAGTTGCTTCGGTTGTCGAGGCACTCAACGTTACAACAATGAAGCCAATATCGGTCGCACACACTTACATGGCTTCGTTTATTTAATAAAACTTGATGACCTGAGAGGGATATGGGAGTGTGATGACGAGTGAAAATAAAAATAGAACACTTGACAGCGGAATAGCAACAGTGGCAAATGGCGTGCTGCGGCTGTCGAGGCACTAGGCACACAGCAATAA
Organism: Aedes japonicus; assembly: GCA_034211315.2. Lineage (NCBI taxonomy): Eukaryota > Metazoa > Arthropoda > Insecta > Diptera > Culicidae > Aedes > Aedes japonicus. The sequence continues at coordinate 163,139 of JASCZW010001787.1, forward strand.
CCGCTTGCACACACTTGCATGGCTTTGTTTATACCATAAAAAGCTTTGTGGATCATGATGGGCAAAATTGCCTTATCAGAATCATGCGGATTTCTCAAGATATGATTGCAAAAACTGCAAAATTGCAATTTTGCATTTTTTGCTACAATTTCAACTTTTGGGTGTACCTTGTGATGGTCAAACTGCACCCAAAACTTTTCGTCATCAACAATGTACGGCATCGGCGACTGCCATGGTACAACCTAGAGCGACTGAAGCAATCGGATGTCGCCTCGGCAAACGCGCAGAATCTCCAGGCAGCGTTGCCAGACGAGGGTGAGCTCGATGTGGCCCTTCTAGAGAACTGCTGGAGTACAGTAAAAGCAGCCATCAACGAAGCAGGCAAGAGTACCATCGGGCACGTGGAACGGAGTCGACGAAACGAATGGTTTGACGAGGAGTGCAGAGCGATTATGGAGGAGAAGAATGCAGCGCGGGCGGTAATGCTGCAGCAAGGAACCCGGCAGAACGTGGAACGTTATATGCAGAAGTGGAAACAGTAGACCTGCGTTTTTCGGGAGAAAAAACGCCGCCTGGAAGAAGCGGAATATGAGGAAATGGAACTGCTTTGCCGTTCTCAAGAAACACGGAAGTTATACCAGAAGCTCAACGCATCCCGCAACGGCTTCTTGCCGCGAGCTGAAATCTGCAGGGATAAAGATGGGAGCCTCCTGACGGACGGACGTGAGGTGATCGAAAGGTGGAAATATCACTTCGATGAGCACCTAAATGGCGTGGAGAATGTAGGCATAGGTGGAGCGTGATCTGGCGAGCATTGGGCGTGACCGAGGTTGGAGAGCGGCAGCCGCAATCCGAGTATTGTGGCGTACTGTTGATTATGTCTTATCCTAAATGTGATGTTGAACAATAAATGTATGTATGTAAGTATTGCGAATTGGGTTATTCGATTTGTGGGATCGTATCGTTGGAAGGATAATCTTATGTTCCCGCGGGTTTCTCGTAAGTGTCTCTGCTTACGGGTCCGCCCTGCCGTTTTTGGCCCTTCATACAGCGTTACTGTGAATACAAACAGCCCGAATAAAAATTTACATCAGGCTGATGTCTGATTTCAATGTCTACATCAACATGAAATTCAAATGTACATCTTACGTTGAACATTAGAGATCAGATCGTTTTTTAGTAAACCCTTCATTATCTCAAAAAACATGAAAGATTGCAATAGATTATTTTATGCAAATTTGTGGGTTTTTATACACTAAACAAACAAAACTAGAAAGTTTAAAAATTTCAGAAAATCGCCACGAGATGTTATAATCAAAATCAGAAAATTGCCAACTGTTTGTAATCCGCTGTTAAAGTACTTCGTCAAATACAATCTTCATTTTTAAAAACATAAAAAATGCAACATAACCGTGCAAAAAATGGTCCACACCAAATTATCAGTTTTATGAAAGTGAAACATCGTCAGTTACAATCTTCCTTTAATTCGATAACATAAATATCGAGGCAGCAAACTATAAACTGCTTTAAAATTGAATACCATAGTCGAATATACAATTCTTTGCTTCAATGCAATGGTTATCGATTGCAAAGCGTCTAACTTAAAAGTCAAGGAAGTGAATCAGTTACATCTTAAAATCAAACGCATTATTTTATTCTGCAAACGCTGTAGCCTCAGTATTTGTGTTTGATTGTCCAACAATAAATTGGATGGGCAAAAGTCCAAATCAGGAGATTTGATTGATTTGTATAGCTGTATTTTACTGCAAGTAGTTAAATCGTGTGTCATCTGCAAAAAGATCTATGTCACAAAATCGTAAAACACGTCGCACTTCCCTGAGGCACACTTCCCTGAGGCACTCCAAGGTTCATTCCCCACGGGACTGGAAATAGAATCATTAAAAACAGTCCGTTGAGTTCTGACCGACAAATAGCTTTCAAACCACCAGTACTCTAAATTTAAAAGCGCTCTATTATTTTCAACAACAAGAGCCTTGAGATTGTGTCTAAAGCGCGTATCTTTACTCTCTAAGTTATATTTCCATTTTGCTAATACTAAATTCAACGCGGTTCTACATTTGGGGACTTCTCGGTAGCCAGATTGTTTCGCTATCAACAAAGAATTACTATTTAAATATTCTAGCAACTGGCTTTTTACAACAAGTTCTAAATTTTTTCTCTAATTGTTGATAGGACGAAACTCTTCGACTTTCGTTCCAGCAACCTTTTGAATCGGAACAACCATCGAATTTTTCCTTACTTCAAACATGTGCCCAGTTTCTATTGATTCATTTATAAGGTCCAGTAAATTGTGACCAATCAATGACATGAAAGCAATCTTAAATAACTCTAGCATTATCATTGTCTACTCAAGCCGATTGTTTTAATGAAAAGCAAATATTTTTAACTTCCTCTATTGTGATCTAGTGGAAACCTTCAATTCTGCAAGTATTATTAACTGGCTGCTTTATTTCATCAGGGTCATCGACCAATTCATAAGATTGATTGATCAGTGAAACACTATTGACGAAATAATTATTCAACTTAGATGCAATTTCTGATCCAGACTGTTCTATTTTGCCGTTATGGATCACGGTTTGCAATTTCTAGGTTTTAATAAAGATTTCAAAATTTTCCATAACTCTTTACTATTGTTTTGATGCTGGTAAATTTTGCTCTGTATATATTCACCAAAAGTTTTTCTTAATGGATTGTGAATATTTACGCCGCGCGATTGTGTACTTATTCCAATGACTATCACTATAAGATATAAACAATTTTTTGTACCTTTTGTCCTTCTAGCGTTTAAGACACAAAAGGTCCAAATTGTTCGATTTCTTGAAAAAAACATATTTTTGTTCAACTAGTGATTTTAAAACGTTTTCAAAGTATTTGTAAGAACAGATGCAGTCGCATCTAATGCCTGGGACAGACATACAACGCTGACCGTTGCACGAACTGTCAAATACTTTAATCCAGTACCAAAAAACACGTACTAGACTAAAGGAGTACAACGCTGCACGTTGTATGTCTGTCCCAGGCATAAACTACCGGTCGCGATAAGAAAATCCACGATTCTCTCAACAGAAATAGCCTGTTTTGAATATTTCCCCCAGCACTTCAATTTCACAAAAGCATCGCTACTATTTAAGTTATTCTCAATGACGTTGATCCATAAGTCTCATTATCGGTTATTTTCAGTATTGACAACTGAACAAACGGAATCAACATGATAAATTACAGTGCTACTGTGCCTATTTTCTTTTCATACACCCAAAATAAAAAAGCAAGATTGTAATGCAATTTCGCATGATTTGGTTTCATTTCTCGTAATGGATCGCAACTTGGAGAAAAAATGCAACATGGGTCGTGGGCAAAAAAGCAACACATCAATTCGATTAGAAAAAATCAATGTGTGCGTGAGCTTGTGCAGTGTGTTAGTAGTAGTAAATTAAATAACTCACAAAAAAAAGATTACGATCTCCACCTAAGATACGAACTGCGGCCGTCAGCGTGACGGCTCTTCATTGTATCTATCCAGCCACTTTAACAAGTTGAGGTGATCGGAATAAAAACCCTACAGTTGCTTCGGCTGTCGAGGTACTCAACGTTACAATGAAGCAAATGTTGATCACACACACTTACATGGCTTCGTTTATTTCATAAACGCTTGGTGACTTGATGAGGAGGAGATGGAAGTGTGATGACGAGTGAAAATAAAAATAGATCACTTAACAGCGGAATAGCAACAGTGGCAAATGGCGTAGCGGCGTTCAGTGTCATTGTCTCACCCATATTGAGAAGTTGTAGACGGTTGAACAAAAACCCAACGGTTGCTGCGACTGTCGAGACACTAAGCACACAGCGATAACCGCTTGCACACACTTGCATGGCTTTGTTTATACCATAAAAAGCATTGTGGGTCATGATGGGCAAAATTGCCTTTTCAGAATCACGCGGATTTCTCAAGATATGATTGCAAAAACTGCAATTGCATATTTTGCTACAATTTCAACTTTTGGGTGTATCTTTGATTCAAGCAGAAATTACTGTTCACTCGTAGGGTTGCATGTCGATAAGAAAGATATTTCCATTTCAATCATTATAATTGATTACGTGCTTCATGCAACAACAAAAAACATAGTTAAATGTTTGAGTTACCAGTGAATATTTTTAATTTACTCGCATCAAGAAATACCGCAAGCCAGTTCTCTAAAATTACACAGAAAAAAAAATTAATTTTAACAAGCGCGTAAAATTTCCCCTCGTGTAATTCCAAGCCAAAGGAGCGTAAACAACGATATTGTTTGCAATCTTTCATACAACAGGCTAGATTCAGGCGTTATCTAGCTTAAATTAACATGAAATATCCCATTATTTTCTGCCCAATCTAGCATTCCCTTAAGGTTCACGGTTGAAACGCCAAATCAACAACTTCGAGGACATGACATAAGCGCAAGAAGAAAGTCTTGCTATGCCATTGACAACTGCAGCATTGTTGCGTGCGTGCTCGTACCATTGGAATTGGGTGGTGTGACCTTTGATGTGACCTCCCCGAATGGCTGGTAGACTAGAAATTCGAAAGGACGAATTGTGCGATTGAGAAATTTTGCCAGTGGATAATTTGGATCGGCTACGGAATTGCGGTTTTTGTTTGTTGGAATCATTGCTGCTTGCTGGGCGTTACCACGTTGAAGCTACGATAGACAAAAATGGATAGAATATGGAATCGGCAGAGAGTGTAAAATCCGAAGATCTGTTTTTGAGAAACTTTAGAAATACAGCTATTAAAGACTGCAATAAAAAGCTGAAAAGTCTTGGGAGAGCGGTAGTCAGATACAGCTAGGAAACAACTACATATATTTGGTCATACTACGTTGTGCCAAAGATTTCCCTCCACTGATGGGGCTATCGTGGCTTGAATTTTTTAATCCTGGTGGAGAAACCCCTTTTAGTAGACCGGTTGCTCATCTAAAACAGTTTATGGGTTAAAACATCTCCGTCGGCTAAACTGAGCCGTCTAACTGAGTAATCACAATCAGCGAGCACGGTTAGAATAACAATGAAAACATTATTTTCAATGTTATTATGATATATGAGTGTTAAATTATATTTCTAAACTATTCTAAACTAGAATTAATTTATTATTGGATATAATTAATAGGAATTTGTTGAATTTCAAAGAATCGTTCGATTAGAACATTTTATATAGCAACCATAAGGAAGGAGGCGTTGTAGTGAATACATCTAATTCTCACCTTCTCGCGAGATTTGATAGTGAAGGGTCACCCACAATTACGTTGAGGATGCGGTGACGTAAATTTGTCAGTAAACCAATGGAAAAACTGTCAAATTCACGCAAACGCATCCGCAGCGTATCAATTGTGGGCCAGCAATGAGTGCTGAGAATGAGTTTCAGAAGGGGAAGTTAAGTCATGTAAAGCAACAGGATATATATTTTGTATATTTTGGGCAACCAAACTAACAAATTGTGTTCACTTTATTTACTTTAAAAAAAATTGAAAATATAAACTTGAAAACTTTTACAAACTATCAAAGGTAACAGATAGATTGACCGACAGGAATATTGCGTCATCGTCTATAAATCAGCGAAAAGAAATATAATGGGTTCATATTGTACCACATTTTAGATGTGTTGGTGATTGGTTCATTATAGAGCAGTTCATTTAATTTATTACAAATCGGTCGTTGTTCAATTTATTATAATAGATCGCCGGCTGACTTTGGACTTAATACTACATTTAGGTTAACCCGAGGTTAAAATGGGTGCTATTTTTTTAGGATGGAATGGACGAAAGAACATGGAAATGGAATTCTGTAGTCTCATCATATAGTTTTCTTTATCACTTGAACTTTGTGCTATATGACAAGGGCTCCCGTTTTGTGTTCAACCGATTGTGGTGACTATTGGGCGACAATGAGACGCCTTCACACCTGCAAAGATTGCTGTCAACGAGGTTAATTCCATAGAGATGTGCATCTCATGAGGCGTCGTGAAATCCCAGTCCGTAACATCCGGTATTCTCGGATTGACCTTACCTCCAACGCCGCTAGGTTCACCATTCCTCTGAATCTTATCATGAGCCGTCCTGTCTTCTGCTTGTCAAAATCGCCCATCCGTGGCCTTGGTCAACGTTTCTATGACACCTCGCCTACAGGACTTTCGATTCTTTCCGTAAATCACAAAAACCAAGACGTCCTCAATGAGCGGCTTTTTTAAACCGTTGGTTGATTGTCGATTGTCGAACCTATTTTAACCGTTGGTTGATTGTCGGGAGGTAATCCTTACTTTGTTGTTCCCACATTTGATATGTGAGCAACTATGAGCGCTTGTGCACGTTTCGCAGAGCTTCTGGTATCCATCGGGCTTTTTGCATAGTTAAATCTGCCCAGACACTGTTCCCTGAAAGAAATGGTTTGGAGTCAGTGCTTGTTGATCATGTCGGCCGCTTCGGACAGTGTCGTCACCAGGATCGTCCGTCAACTTTCTTCAATCGTTGAGTGCCCGCATTGCCTCTTCCACGGACCGCGCCATCCGTTCCCAGACACCTCCGATGTTGTGAGCAGCCTTGGTAAAAACACCCGACCGTTCTGCACGAGAGCAGAACTTGACTGCAAACACACCACTCAGTGGCTGAAATTCGCCACTTTAGTTTCGTGCTTAGAGATGAACCCGCAACGCAATGCACGCGACACGAGTGTACACGCTCGTGTATTGCTTTCGACACCGTGTTCGATTTTTGGAAAAATACACGAGCCGAGTGGTTACGATCACAAGGAAGCTCTCAACATACACCCAGTATGACACTGGTTGCCACGGATAGAGCAATGCTAGTTGGATGATTCTTAAAATTTAATAATTGACTTATTGGTTTGTTTTCTTGGCTGTTGGGTGACGGGCGCATAAGTTGATTGAATTCAACAAGCACGGCTCGGTTTTTTTTCCTCTGTTCGGGACATAAACCACTGCGACCAGTAATTTGATCTATTCTAGTACGGCTAGGTTAGAAAGAAAAAAATAAACCACGCGTGTATTCTGCAAATCGGACACAATCGGAAACACTCGGCTGTGGTGTTTGCCGAAGCATCAGTCACGGTGTCCAAAGCTAAACCACGAGCACTGACATTCCTGTTGTACCCACCGGTGTTGGGTGTAAGTCTAGAAGCACGGAGTCAAAGTGGCGAATATAATGCACGCGCTAGCGTGGTGCAAAGTAGCCCGGCGTGCAGTGTAGTGTTTGGACATGGCTGGTTGTGAGTACCAGGTGAAATAAAGTGTCATGCGTTAATCGAATTGCTCACAGTCTCTGCGCAGTCTTGGGTGATATTCTCCATCTTGACCACCGCGTTGTTCACCCCATTAAAGCAAGTTGCATTGTCGGAGAATGTTTGGCTTGGGCTGCCGAACTTGCTTTGGAAACGAGTAATGGCCATCCGACACGACTCCGAAGCCTCTACGGAGATAAGCACTACATGTTCCAGCAGGAGGGTGCAGCAGCCCATACGGTAAAGGTGGTTCAATCCTGGTGTCGGGTCGGGACAATTTAACCGACTTTCTGAACAAAACTTTGTGGCTCCCAGCTCCCCGGATTTGAATCCTCTCGATTTTTTTATTTGGTTTTATATGATGTCGAGGCTGGACGCTTGTATTAGTCAGCCCCTCAAGTCAAGGTTTCATTCGTGTGATATCAAGCCTTATGTCACATCACTACTCGCTAGACGCACATCTCTACAGATTTAAGCTCGTTCAAATATACTTTATTAACAATATAAGTCACTTCACATTTTTTCAGGCGACCTTTTTTTGCGCATGTGGCGCCATAAGTGAGACTCATGGCAACTACTACACTCCTTGTAAACATTCAACTTTGTTATATTTAGCGTAATATTTCAAAAGAACTCAACTGGCAAGTTGAAACATATAACAAATTGTAAAACTAAGATTCTAACTAAGGAATCAATTTACGAACAACTCGCTGCAACACCGAGTTGTTGCCAGCTGCGAAAGTCACGAAAAAAGCAACACGTAACTATGGTTTGTTGCATCTTGAACAGGATAGGACATAGATCGGCTGCTGCGAAGAAAACGAGATCTACGACTTGCAATTTGGCCGGAAAATCACGACGTAAAAACACACAACAATTTTTTTTAAATCTTGTTGTCTTTAAAATCATTTGCATTTTTTTTATTGTTGGTTAATGGTTGGAACAAACACATGCGACCTACTAGTTTTTTGCTAGTTTCCAATGAATCTAATGAAGCTTTATTCAGCAACTTTGCTAATTAAGTGCTTGGCTCATTAGTTATGATTGTTTGAATTTGTTGGAAAAGTTGAAAACATCCTATGGAGTTTTCCGGAAACATTCACAACACTGATTTTTTTATGTTTACTTTCGTTATGTATCTATAAAATGTGAACAAAATTTCAGAAACATTGGAGAACCATCGGCCCATTTTGTGCGATAAAAAAAACCACAATGTCTGAGGTAACTAGTCTGAAGAAATATTCAACATCTATGAGCACGACATATATTGAAGAAATCACGGCGGCAACTTTTTTGTCTATTTCGATCGAACTTTCGTCTGATTCGTTGCAGATGCAAAATCAAAACGAAGAGAAATGTCACCAATCCTTAAGGAGACGTCATTTCTATCGAAATCTTTTTTAAAGTTCGCATTTTAGAGGAAAACTTGGATAACTCATTAAATGAATGTATTGCATTTACTTATTTATGAGTATCCTGTGTATATGTCAAATAGGGCATACTTTTTACTCATTTTCATAATGTGAAAAATACGTAGTTTGCACGCCCGTGGCAAAGTAAGTTTAAAATGTGTCAGATATATAGGCAATATTGGCGCCGATGTTTAGAAAAATGCATAACGCAATTATCACCTCAATTAAAGTTTAAGTTTATACGTATTTTTTTTAAAAAATTGTAGTATCCTTAACTGGATAAAACTAGTCTTTTGTTCTTTCATTGAAATGGGTAAAAGTAATTCTTTTCTTGGAGTAAAAAACGCATTTTGACGCATCGGTGTTATTCTCAAAAGTAAGCAAACAATACTCGTAAAAAGAGTATATTAATTTTACCATGGATACACTTTAAGATGAAGTCTACCAAATGACAAGTAAAAGTATATTTTGATTGACTTTCTCATCACTAGGTGCTGCTTTTGGCAGTGCTACATGGGTTGCCGATAATGTGTATGTGGAAAATGCAAGTGACTTATAGTACGTTCACACTACAGCTTATATTACGTGATATATAGTTTCAAATATTTTGCGACATAGATTTATGTCGCTCAGAATTTCGTTAATTGCCGGCTTATTACTGCATACATATGATGTTTTTTTTTATATGGAATCAAATCATAAGATACTAACAACTCATAATAAAAAATTACCAAATAAGTGCTTTTATAATCAAGCTATCAAAAACAGTTACATACTATCCCTAAACTGTTTGAAACTGTCGGCAGAAATTGGGCGAAATTTTTCTCTTTCTGTTTTCAATCCTCCGCGTTCGGTAGAACTGTACACATAAACTGTTGGTGGTGTACGGGCCTCAAATTTAGCAGCAGGTGACTGTTTTGCAACTAAATGTACATTTACCACCTCTGCTTGGAACCACTTAAACCACTCAAATTAAGGTCGACTCAAAAGAGCATAAAGCGTTGAAACTCAGTGGGTGAGTAGAATCTACCGTGGAAAACCAGAATTTACTGATTGCGTATGAGGAAACGCGACTAAAATTTTATTGATTCTTGAAGTATGCCCTCGCTTTATTTTCTTAATAAGTTTTTCCAGGAGAATTAAATTAAAGAATTAAATTTCACTCACTGATTGAGTCACAATGCTCTATACACTTGAGTGTCGAATTCGACTCAATTTTGAAGCACTCTCAATAGTCGTGCGCGAAATGAATAAGCAAATCATTAGCAAAAACGTGAACAATGTTAAAAATTACGATGTTCGTCGATTTCTCACGGTTCACAACATACTCACGCAATCTCTACTTATAGTACCTGGTAGAGTAAACATTGAAACATTGCTATAAAATAGTAGTTAGCTTGCGTGGGAGTGTCAAAATTTGGGAAAAATCAACGTTGAAAGGCATTGTTTGCGTTTTAAGTGATGCAACATGCTTTGAAATACCAAATGAAAAAAGTACCTGTCACACACATCCATCAACTTGGAGCATTGAAGATCCGATGTTTAGCCACGTAATAAAACGAAATCCAATATTTTGCCGTGTACTACACTATCTGGAAAAAACCGCATGATCGGGAATAGCTTGGTTGCCTTTTTATTCGATGCATCCATACTTATCATCACACTGTTTACACTTCTCACGTGTTCTGTAAGCTCTTCGAAGGCATATGGTGATATCCATACGGGCCGATAAACATGTTTGATCATAGCGTTTTAAAATCATTTTCGATAAGCAGTCATTTGAACGGAAGTTTGCGCATGTCGCACATAATGATATGCAATCTGTGCTTCATTTGCTGCAACTTTGAAACAATCGGCATCATCACGTTTCACCATAAACCGAACTTATGTTTTTAACAGATGTCAATGGCCATTGGCATTGGCCATCGTAAAATTTCCAGTACTGTCGAGTAGTCATTTCTTAACTTGCTATTCCGTTTTATGAACTTAAATCACAAGTGGCAAACCAGCCCAGGTGGCTGAAAGCCACTCTAATAAAGAAATAATGAAAAAAAACTTAAATCACAGAGAACAGACATCCAAGCTAGAGTGCCCTTCGTGTGTAAATTTCTGTAACTGTCATTTTAAAATTACAGCTTGTTTCCGTTAGTTTTGGTGATTCGTATGTTGATGGCGCCACCCGCGCGCTTTGAGATTTGATAGGCTGTCAATTTTAGTTTGGTGAAACCTAGACTAGGCGGCGTTGTTTTTCCAACGGTTTAGTTTTTAAAAATTTACACAGTAACTTGAGATAACAATGTTCGAGCCTGGATGTCTGTTCTCTGTGCTTAAATTCTGTTTGCAGCTCGTCGTTTAAACACACAATGCTGTCTCTTTTTCATTTTTCATTTAATAAAACTAGTCAAACGCAGCAATTTACAGTTTTTTCCCTCTTGCATTGACATGTACACCCCGGCCAAAATGTCAAAATTTACATTCATTTAGTAATTTATTCAGATACAATAATCACGGAGGCATTTTATTCTGTTGAGAGTACAGCCACAAATTGAGGATCTATTAAAATGGCCCGGGCTACACTGTAAATGTAGCAAAATGTGATGTTTTCGGCCACAGCGTGTACATGAACCATTGGAATATCCTTCAGGAAAATGCCCTGAAGACAGGCGTTTTCTATTGATTTTCTCCGCACGTTGGGTATCTGTCACTGTGTGATTTTTGTTGCTTGTGAACGGTGAATTGTATGTATCACTGCAAAATGTACACCGCCGTTGAGACCGCAACCGACGATCTATCATTGTCATTTATTGGTGTCATGAACCTTTACTGGAGTAAGTGAATGCTCAAGAACTTCAACAAATCATCTATCTTGGGGATGTCCTAGCTATAACCACAGAGAACTGCTACACAGAGAACGGTTTTTCTTCCAGTAGAATAGAATAGAGGCGAGAACAAACCATGTATGTCAGAATCGTTGACCAGTCGTTCGTCTGCTCTCCAATCAGCATCAGCCAAATTCTGTCAATGCCAAGGAGCATGTTCAATCCCCCTTTTGTATGATTTTTATGTCAAAGACATTAGCAGCTATCTAACTGACAACTGTTGAGACAACTTGCAGATGATGGCGTAATGTCTGTCACGAAGCCCAATGGGGTCGATCTGCAAGGACTTATACAGTCTACATTAGACAATTTGTCTACTTGGGCTCTAGAGCCAGGTATCGAATTCTCTACAGAGAAAACTGAGTTGGTACTTTTTTCTATAAACCATAACCCTGCACAATCAACGCTTCAAATTAATAACTTATTCTATGTCATTTATACATCTTGGGGTCTAAGTTGATTCAAAGTGCACCTGGACATCCCACATTTGGTATCTGATGTAAAAGTGCCAACATAAGATCAACTTTCTTCGAAGTATTACCGGAAACTGGTGGGCCGATTTTGTCGGTTTCTTAGAACGGTAATTTTTGTTTTCAGTCAGCGGCTCGGTCGCACATCATCGAATTGGAACGTATTCAGTATCGGTGTCTTCGTATTGCGTTAGGTTACATGCACTCGATGCATACCATGAGTCTTGAAGTGCTGGCAGACATCTTGCCACTCTTGGATCGGTTTTCAGAATTCAGGCTCCTCACCAGGTGTGATGTTATGAACCACCAAGTAATCTTTGAGAAACTGCTAGAGTTTAATCCTCAAACTCGCTGCATCACTTTGTCATGCATCATCGTCCTATGATTTGCTGCAAAGTTTGACCAAGTTGATTCCACTGATGAATTATTGACAGAGCAGTCCACTGGCTCTGACATATCCAATGAAATTTATAGCGCCAATGGTAAATCTCAAGCTCTTTGATCCGTATGTGTTGCTGAATTAGCGGCAATACATTTACGCCTGCTATTATTGCCTCTAACACCGGATCAGAACTTCATTTTTATTCTTAGGTACTCTTCTTAGTGCTTCTAATTGCTTTATACATATTCGCGTTATTTTATCATCACCTTTGTATGGTTCCTTTCGCGTTGTTTGATTCGGAGCAATGAGAGAGCGGACTCGCTTGCAAAGATAGGCGCTATGGAAGGCGATGCTTATGATCGACAAATCGCTTTCAATGAATTTTTCCTTATTTTTTTTTCAATTTTCACTTGTCAGCTGGCAGTATAAATGGAAAGCGCTAGGAGCGGACAGTAATTTTATTGCTAGAACAAATAGACATGAAGAGAAAGTGTATTGATAGATCCGTAAGAGAACGGCAGGCTTTTGAAATTGAATAGATGTAAGTTTGAAAACGAGCGGAGGGCATTTGAACGGTAGTATACGATCAGGCACATAACCCTTTGTCATACTACCCTATGCAGGATAGGCAAGGGGGGAAATCCCCTTGACTGACAAAAGGTTATGCAACCGATCGTGCTCTTATACTACCTATTGCTTGTTTCTAGTTCTAGCGATTTGTCCGTCTCCTAATACTGCCTAGCACGGGTGAGAAATTATCTCCTGCTGTTGGGTTTATTTTTAGCATGCACCGCCTATTTCACACATTTGCTCTTCTCGTCGTCTATAACTTATAGATCTCGGAGAGAACGACGGTGAGTGGTGCAAATACTGATCCCCACCAGTATGAATTAATGGATTCCCCCATTATGGGCTTTCTACACTTTTGATTGTTATTTTTGTATTCTCCCCAGCGCGGAAGTAACGATCTTTGATGAAGTTTTTTCAGAAGCAGATAATTTATCATCTCCATGCAAAGCGCTAGGAGCGGACAGTAATTTTATTGCTAGAACAAATAGACATGAAGAGAAAGTGTATTGATAGATCCGTAAGAGAACGGCAGGCTTTTGAAATTGAATAGATGTAAGTTTGAAAACGAGCGGAGGGCATTTGAACGGTAGTATACGATCAGGCACATAACCCTTTGTCATACTACCCTATGCAGGATAGGCAAGGGGGGAAATCCCCTTGACTGACAAAAGGTTATGCAACCGATCGTGCTCTTATACTACCTATTGCTTGTTTCTAGTTCTAGCGATTTGTCCGTCTCCTAATACTGCCTAGCACGGGTGAGAAATTATCTCCTGCTGTTGGGTTTATTTTTAGCATGCACCGCCTATTTCACACATTTGCTCTTCTCGTCGTCTATAACTTATAGATCTCGGAGAGAACGACGGTGAGTGGTGCAAATACTGATCCCCACCAGTATGAATTAATGGATTCCCCCATTATGGGCTTTCTACACTTTTGATTGTTATTTTTGTATTCTCCCCAGCGCGGAAGTAACGATCTTTGATGAAGTTTTTCAGAAGCAGATAATTTATCATCTCCATGCAAAAGCGCTAGGAGCGGACAGTAATTTTATTGCTAGAACAAATAGACATGAAGAGAAAGTGTATTGATAGATCCGTAAGAGAACGGCAGGCTTTTGAAATTGAATAGATGTAAGTTTGAAAACGAGCGGAGGGCATTTGAACGGTAGTATACGATCAGGCACATAACCCTTTGTCATACTACCCTATGCAGGATAGGCAAGGGGGAAATCCCTTGACTGACAAAAGGTTATGCAACCGATCGTGCTCTTATACTACCTATCGCTTGTTTCTAGTTCTAGCGATTTGTCCGTCTCCTAATACTGCCTAGCACGGGTGAGAAGTTATCTCCTGCTGTTGGGTTTATTTTTAGCATGCACCGCCTATTTCACACATTTGCTCTTCTCGTCGTCTATAACTTATAGATCTCGGAGAGAACGACGGTGAGTGGTGCAAATACTGATCCCCACCAGTATGAATTAATGGATTCCCCCATTATGGGCTTTCTACACTTTTGATTGTTATTTTTGTATTCTCCCCAGCGCGGAAGTAACGATCTTTGACTGAACCTTTTGTCAGTCAAGGGGATTTCCCCCCTTGCCTATCCTGCATAGGGTAGTATGACAAAGGGTTATGTGCCTGATCGTATACTACCGTTCAAATGCCCTCCGCTCGTTTTCAAACTTACATCTATTCAATTTCAAAAGCCTGCCGTTCTCTTACGGATCTATCAATACACTTTCTCTTCATGTCTATTTGTTCTAGCAATAAAATTACTGTCCGCTCCTAGCGCTTTGCATGGAGATGATAAATTATCTGCTTCTGAAAAAACTTCATCAAAGATCGTTACTTCCGCGCTGGGGAGAATACAAAAATAACAATCAAAAGTGTAGTATAAATGGATCAAATGAGATCTGGGCCGATGCCAACATTCTATAATCCCAAAGGTGTCGAAGAAAACTTGACTTTGTGGAATGGATGTGGGTCGACTTCGTTCGTATGATGTCTCGCCTCATGCTCAATCATTCTTCTTTGGACGCTAATTTATAATATCTGTAAATGTGGACAAAGTTAATAGGACGCAGATCACGTTATTTAGTCCTGTGCTGAGCATCGAGGAGTCAGATTTCCTCCGTGCTCGAAGTTGACAATCCAATGTACCGGTTCGAGATATTTTGGCTGTACGTGATCTGAAGTTTATGAAACTGATATTAGTGTGTTTGACTAACGTTAGCCTTAGATTTTAGTTGATTCAACATGTATGTATATTATTGGTTTTTTCATCGGTGTTAGTGTTTTTTCTTTCTTTCTCGACAATTAATATTTAAAAATATTAGAAAATTATAAAGCTATGGGTTATGATTAGACGATTTAAAATTTCACATGAATGTGTTGTGTAAACCATACATTATGTGCCCACCCATCTTCCCGTCCGTTAAATTGTTATCCCTATTAACCTCGAGACAGCCGCGATTAATCGTTTCTATACCCCTAGATTTAGTTCTTAGATAACCGAGTTAATTCGATTGAGCTTGAACAGGCATTTGAATTAAAAAAAAATACACGGAGTGCGAGATCGGCCT
The DNA here is from genome assembly GCA_034211315.2 of Aedes japonicus. Classification (NCBI taxonomy): domain Eukaryota; kingdom Metazoa; phylum Arthropoda; class Insecta; order Diptera; family Culicidae; genus Aedes; species Aedes japonicus. The sequence continues at coordinate 178,723 of JASCZW010001787.1, forward strand.
ATTGAACATGCAGTTCGGATTCCGGAAAGGTAGGTCTACGGGATGCCATCCAAAGTGTAGTGGAAGCTGCTCAGACAGCACAGGCATCTCTGAATACCTCTGCAGTATATGAAGGAGCTGAAAATTATCGGTTTTGCGGACGATGTTGTCCTTTAAGTAGTCGGGGAATTACGAGAAATACTCGTAACCGAGGCTATAGATGAAAGACAGGATGTCGACAAAAAAAAGCTGGTGATATCCTATTACAAGACTGGTGGTGGTGATCAACAACTGAAAAGTAGTGCACCAAAGAAAATCGCGGTCGGAGAATATACTATCGACTCGAGTGTGCAATCTGCATAAAACTTTCCTACAAAAAAATTCACGGCACAGGAAAACTACATAGAAAAGTCAATAGAATTATGTTGCTAATGATGGAACATTTTCAAACAATGCTTTTCATGAACATACAGGGAGTCTCACAATAGGTGTCCTAAAACAAAATGGGATTGCAGCAAAACAGATCAACCAAATCATAGCATTTATTTTTCATTTGAAAGATACATGTTATAGAAATAAACCATATTATTTCAATTCGAACCTTTCACCCTTTTCCTTGATAACTTTACGCAAACGCTTTGTAAACGAATTGCAGTTGGCGCATATGATTTTCTGAAGAATTTGATCCCAAATATCAACCAAATGTTTCTTGAATCGATCTAGAGTAAGCCTTTGAGATTCGGCGAAGATGCAGACCATTCTTCGCTTGTGATGAAATCGGCAAATTTTCCATGCACCACGCTTGTGTCTTCTTTGCCTTGTGAGCTGGAGCTGACAAGTTTCCTGTTTCCTGTTGGAAACAATATGGTGTTTTCCCATACAGCGTTAAAGTATGATGAAGCAGATGGTTCTTCAAAACCTGCGCGATGTTATATTCAGTGTTGATTTTTAGGTTAGGTTCTATGAAAAGAAGTTTTTTTCGCTCCCTCACACATTTGATCGTCTTATTCGCTCCTCACACATTTGATCGTTTCTAAGTATTTCATTCGAAAGGTAGTATATCAAAGGTGAATTCTTGTTGCTCGCTTAGTTCATTACATTTGTTTGAACTAATTAAAAAGTAATTAAAAGAAACATGTCTAAACGCACAAAGTTATTGGCCGGAAATGACATTATATTGGTTCATACACAGCCACAGCTACCGTGCCAGCGATTATGAAACAACGACCGACCAACCATCACTTCTCGCTGTACATCCGTATGCGACAGACGTGTTTCACCGTGTTGCCGTCAGTGAAAACAAGACCAGAATCATCTGTCACCAGCAGCTGGCCATCCGCAACGACGAGGAGCTAAACAAACTTTTTTCCGGTGCGACCGTTTCACAGAGTGGTGCCCTGCAGCCCAAGAAGACTAAGAAGAAAATTCCAACCGCGAATAATGTTCCCTTCGTAAACCGTAAACCAGGACGATCTAATCAATTTGCCCAACTAAAGAGTATGTTTGATTGAAATTTCTCTGGAGCTCATCGAAATTTTCATTACCACGCTCAACATGACGTTGCTTAAAAAGCCGTGGCTCAGAGAAAATTGCCAAATGAATCGCCCACGTCATCTTTGTAGTCAAGTGGTTAGCGGCGTCACCCGTCGTTCAAGCGAATGCCATGATTCGATCCATCCAGAGTTCGATTCCCGCTCCAGCCTGTGGAACTTGTCGGTAAATGGAAATGTCTATACTGGTACACTAGGTGTTAGGTTAAGTTGTTCGTTGTAATGCGCTCTATGTTTAATGTTTAGTCTGTACAATGCCGAGTTGAAGACGGTGTAAATGTCTATTTTTATCGTAGTATTACACAGAAAAAAAAAATTAATTTTAACAAGCGTGTAAAATTTCCCCTCGTGTAATTCCAAGCGAAAGGAGCGTGAACAACGATATTGGTTGCAATCTTTCATACAACAGGCTCGATTCAGACGTTATCTGGCTTAAATTTACATGAAATATCCCATTATGTTCTGCCAAATCTAGCATTCCCTTTATGTGCATTAGATAACGCAGAAAATTCAGTATTTCTTTTTATCTGTGTTACGTGCTGCCATACACCCAGACTGTCCTGCAGCCCAAGAAAACTGAGAAGAAAATTTTAAACGCGAACCATGTTCCTTCCGTAGACACAGTATCCATTTAATACTTACAAGCACAGTGACATTCAACAAACAAAATATTATTAACAGTCAATTCGAGCCGAACTGCAGTTTCTATAAATTTTCGTGGAGAACCAACAGTGCCGCCTCACACACTAATAAATAGCATAGGGTTTCATGTTTCTCTACACAGAACAAAACATAGTAGAAATTTATTAATTCGATGGTTTTCAGATTAGTATCGATGGAAGATTCACAACTATAACGCCTAATGGATGCCTAGAGGCGGAAAAAAGGGTGATTTATGTTAGTGACATAACTGCAAATTTGACGTTTGACTGCTTGTTGATGTGAACAAATTAATGTCATCGAATGAATAAATTTCTACTATATTTTATTCAGTCCAAAGAACAATGAAACCCTGTTATTAGTGTGAGGTTTTACTCTCCACGAATGTTTATAGAAACTGCAGTTCGGATCGAATTAACTGTTAATAATATTTTGTTTGTTGAATGTCCAACGTGCTTGTAAGTGTTAAATTTATCCTGTGTTTACATTTACATTGAACATAGAGTGAATTACAACGAATAACTTTACTTGACACTCAGTGAACAAGTATGGACATTTTTGTTTTGCGCTGAAAATCTCAATAATAAAGGAATTTTCGTTTTGCGTAAAGTTCCAATTGGCTATAGCGGGAATCGAACCCTTACTTCATGGCAATCGTTTGAACGACGGGTGACGCCGCTAATCACTTGATCACGAAGATAACGTGCACACTTAGAAAATAACATCGAACTCGGTTCAATTTTCTACCGAACCCCATCGGTTATCAACAAGAAACCGAATAAATCGTTTATATATTCTGTTTTCGGGTGACTTTTTTGAACTAAACCCGAATTTCGGTTACTATAGAGCATTTCTCTGTAAAATGAGCAAATGACTGAACTCGACCCTCTCCGATTTGGATGAAACTTTGCACATGTCTTCGGAATTAGTGACGATGGATTTTCCGCCGGTTAAGGGAATTTTTTGACTCAAGACAAATTTTTCAAAAGGTCGTATGTGTTTTGTCATGCGTATTTTTCAAAAAATCATAACTCGAAAACCGTTGGTTGTAATAAAATTGCGTCTGAGCAAAAGTTGTAGTTAATTAATTTGACTTTATGAAACAAATATGTACACTGTAAAAAAATTCTTTTCTTCAAAAAAATCAAAAATTAAACTTAAAAATCAATTAGCAAATCTGTCCAACGTACAATTTTTATAATTTTTTTTTCATAAAGGCTTTGTGTCATAAGAAGAAGAATTGAGGTTGTTTCACGATGAAACAACTTAAGATAAATAAGTTCTTAGAAGTAAGAAAAAATCAATATATTTCTAATTTGTTGTTTTTGCATAAATAACCATATTTTAATAATATAATACAATTTTTCTAGTGATTTTAAACAAAAATGCTCTTGGTTAGCAACATTCTAAATGTATCCGTTTTTGAGATAATTTGAAATTAATGTCTAAAAAATGGCTTTTTCCATGAAAATATCCCTTTCTCAAATGTTAGTCATGATTGTTCATCTGCAAAAGTATTCTTTTCAAATTGTACATAAAATTTTCTACAATATACCTTTTATTACTGAGAATACTAGACAAACTGATTCCTGATATTTACTGTAGGTAACACGACAAAATTTGCTGCTTTTACTTACAGTATATTATGAAAACCTAACCTGAAACAAAAATAATTAGTATTCATGTTAGTGTACAAGCGTATTTGGTTCGGGTAGAAACATAATGTATTTAATTAGTTAAACTGTTTATACCAGTAAGAATACAATTGTTACGCCTATTTATACCTGCATTCCCTTTGGTGTTGACAGAAAATATAATTTACATGCATACCCCTGCACATACCAATATTTCAAAAAAGTACCTAAAGTGCGTACCTAGTACGTATAAAAAGGATTACATTACAAAGTCATAAAATCAGTTTAACAGTGTCTTTCATTAGTAGCGAAAAGTGTAAAACGATTTGAATTGGAACTCGAAACAAAGCATTGTTGTAAACCTTTTCGTGAAATCGGGAGACGGTGTTCGCCTAAACTTAGAAATTTAACTGACTAGTTAATTGAAAAACTTTTATCCATGCAGTGTACGGTCCATTTGGGCACGTCATTAAGAATTTGTTATTCATGTCGGTTATATTCGTATCGTCGTAATCCTGTCGAAAGAGTGGAGCAACCAGAATACGGTGGACATGACGAAGCACCAACCACATCACGGAACGATTTGGAGGAAATACCATCGGCAGCTTCAATTACCTCGGCATCTTCTCAGGACAGTGACCTACCGGATTATTCCAGGATACACAACATAGAGTTATTCAATAATGGAATTGCAGGAATAAATGTGTCTCCGATATCCATTAGAGAATTTAAAAACGATAAATACCGTCGGCAAAAATTTGCCGAAATTGTAGCAGGTATTAGAAAATATCTATTCAGCTTACCACCACAAGAAGAAGTCGAAGAGTTAGCTACATTGAAAACAAAGGTTGTGGAATATGATGAAATTATTTCCAAATTGAAAGCAAAATTCATAGAACCAGATTGTTCGAGAATAGATAAAATACGTATATTAACAGTTTTGCCTAATTCGTGGACGATTCAGCAGATAACGAGCAAATTTTAAACAAACAAATACCTTGCATTACAAGCAAAAGAATTGGCAGCCGAAAATGGAGTATTGGCTACCCCCAACGACAGATCGGGGAATCGTTTGAATCCGGATATAAAGAATCAAGTGATACAATTTTTTGATGAAGACGACATCAGCAGAGCCATGCCGGGACAAAGAGATTATGTCTCTGTAAACACTAATGGTAAGCGTCAACAAATTCAAAAACGGTTATTACTTTCATCACTTAGAGAAACTTTCACTCGATTTAAAGAAGTCAGTGAGCATAAAATTGGATTTAGTACTTTTGCAGCATTACGACCAAAACACTGTAAATTGCTAAATGCTTCAGGTCCTCACAACGTTTGTGTTTGCGCAATTCACGAAAATATTGATTTAATGCTTCACAGTTTAAAAAAATATTCATTCAACACTGATTGTAATCAACATTTTGAGAAGTTATTGTGTAATTCATCATCAAGATCAAAATATTGTTACCTCCGTGAATGCGAAAATTGTCCCACGCTGTCAGAATTTGAGATAAGATTTTTAAAAGAACTTGAGAAACATAACTTGTCTGAGATATCGTTCGAACAATGGATTACAACTGATAGATGTAATTTAGAACCGCTATTAAAACCTGTCGATGAATTTGTTGAATATTTTAGCGAGAAATTAGAAAAACTATTAACTCATGATTATATAAAAACAAAGCAATCTAAATTTTTAAAAGATACAAAGTCTTCATTAATAGAAGGAGAAGTAGTTATTATTTGCAATTTTGCAGAGAATTATTCATTTGCACTTCAGGATGCTGTTCAAAGCCATCATTGGAACAATGATCAGGCTACAATTCATCCGTTTGTTATTTATTATATGGAGTCAGGAATGCTTAAAAATCTAAGTTTTGTTGTAATATTAGAAATTCTAAGACATGATACAATTGCGGTACAAGTATTTATTTCTAAATTACTAATGTATTTAAATCAACTAATGAATATAAAAAAGGCCATTTTAATGTCTGATGGGGCTGCTTCAAATACAAAAATAGAAAAAAAAAATTGCAAGCCTCTGCAAGTTTAAAGAGAAATACAACATTGATTCTGAGTGGCATTTTTTCGCAACTTCACATGGTAAGGGACCATGTGATGCAATTGGCGGCACATTAAAACGAATGGCAACAAGAGCAAGCTTGGCCAAACAACATGAACATCCAATAACAAGTGCGAAAACTTTGTATGATTGGGATATTAAGAAAAATCAAGAAAATTTCACAAAAATATCATTTTGCTATGTTTCACAAGAAGAATATGAAGAGGGAGCTGCAGAATGGGGTGGTAGTTATCAGCAAACAAAAATGATTCCTGGTACACAGAAATATCACTCCTTCATTCCAGTTGCAGATAATAAAATCGCTGCGAAAATATTTTCAACTGACGAAATACTGAGTTTTCATAATATTTATAGGAATGTTTGGAAATAGTGTTTGTAAATATGTAAATACCAAAATGTTTATTTGGTAATTAAGATTCGTTAATTTCGTTAATTAAGAAGATGTTCAATCTTCTTGGTGTCAAAAGAATAGTTATTGAAAATTTTATGTACAATTTGAAAAAAAATACTTTTGAAGATGGACAATCACGACTAATTTTTGAAAAAGGGATATTTTCATGGAAAAAGCCATTTTTTCGACATTACTTTCAAATTATCTCGAAAACGGGTACATATAGAATGTTGTTCACCGAGAGCATTTTTGTTTAAAATCACTAAAAAAATCGTATTATATTATTAAAATATGGTTATTTATGCAAAAAACAACAAATAAGAAATATATTGAATTTTTCTTACTTCCAAGAACTTATTTATCTTAGGTTGCTCCATCGTAAAACAACTTCTATTCTTCTTCTTTTAACTTAGTCTTTTTAGAAAAAAAATTATAAAAATCGTACGTTGGACAGATTTGCTAATTGATTTTTAATTTAATTTTTGATTTTTTTGAAGAAAAGAATTTTTTTTACAATGTACATATTTTTTTCATAAAGTTAAATTAATTAACTACAACTTCTGCTCAGACGCAATTTTATTACAACCAACGGTTTTCGAGTTATGATTTTTTGAAAAATACGCATGACAAAACACATACGCCCTTTTGAAAAAAAATGTCTTGGGTCAAAAAATTCCCTTAACCCGCGGAAAATCCATCATCACCAATTCCGAAGACATGTGCAAAGTTTCATCCAAATCCACGCAAAAAAATACGTAGTTATACCAATTCAAACTACGAATCAATTCAACTAAAATTTTGGTTATGTATGGACCAATAAAACTGACGAGCTAATTTAACAAAACCTTTGAGTTGAAATAAAACTTCATACTTTATAGAATTGAACCTCGTGTTTTGTTGCTCAAAACAAAATGTTTTCTTAAACCAACTAAACGCAATTGTTGAAATAATAAACATTGATGAACTAATACAACAAAACCATTTAATTGAAATAAAACTTCATGCTTTATAGAATTAAACTGAGGGTTTTGTTGTTTGAAACAAAATATTTTCTTTTACCAACTAAGCGCATTTGTTGAATTAATAAACATTGATGAACTATTACAACAAAACCATTGAATTGAAATAATGCTTCATGGTTTATTGAACTGAAAGTCGTGTTTATTTGTTCAAATTATTTATGTATTCTCACATTTTGGCAAGAAATCGTGCCCACTATGGACTTCCGAAGTCACTCCGGTCAAGTAACAATCGCCGCGGCACGAAGTTAACAAGACAAGACGCTGATTAGACATGTGGTTCTCTACGGCCATGATATAAGGACTATGCTCGCGGCAGACCGCAGTCCGATTTTTCTCATGATCTGCTCCTTAAACGTAACGTCGGATTTGTGCGCTGTCTAATCGTATGTGTTGTACACTGTAGAGTCTGATTGTTGGATCCACTGCAGTTATCTGCAACGACAATAACTCGTTGAAAATCTTGATATCTATCAACATATTATAATATATTATGTTTAAACTTACATTAGAAAAAACTACCGGAGGCAAAGGCAGACGCAGCTACTTGTCGGCATTGTGAAACTTTTGTACAATAACAATATGGGTTTCATAATAATTTGATTGGTTTGATTTGAATGACATTTTGAATTGAATAAGAACTTTTTCATTAATTGAAACAATTTTTTTATTAATTGAAACAAACCTTGTATTGATAAGCAACAAATCATTTTGTTTATTGAAACAGAGTGATTTCTTAGCGTGAAACAGTATTTTGTTAAAAAAATAAATTAAACATTTTCGTTAAACGATAAATGTCGTTGTTATAAATCAAATATTATTTAAATTAATATCACACAGCAGTGATTACTTTTAAAAAAAATTTTGATTTAATTTGAATGGAATTTTGAATTGAATTGGAACTTTTTTATGAATTGAAACAAACATAAAGCTTGCATTTAATACTAACAAAATATTTGGTTGAATCAAAGCAGAGTGATTTCTTAGGGTGATAAAATACTTTGTTGGAGCAATTAATTAATCATTTGAGTTGAAGAATAAAGTTGATAGTTCTGAATCACACAGCGGTGATTACTTTAAATAATTTTGTCGGTTTAATTTGAATGAAATTTTGAATTGATTTGGAACTTTTCTATGAACTGAAGCAAATAGAAACTTTGGTTTGAATACCAACAAAATATTTTGTTGAATCAAAGCAGAGTGATTTCTTTGCGTGTCGGAGAGGGTCGTGCAAGATTTTGACTTTTTCCGGCTGATTTCATCTGGAAACGCTCTACACGCTAAGACAAGAAAACGGAAAATTCGGTAAAAAATACCGAAAATCGCACAAAAGTGCACATACTGAAATTATCGGTAAACATGGATTACCGATATTTCGGTATTGCTGGAAAACCGGGAAAAACATTAATAATTACTTATTTTTGTACGGTATTTTTTACCGAAACTGCTAGCAGCTCAATGAGAGAATTTTTAACCAAATTTAGGTAAAATATAACGATAAAATCTGTCAATCCACTTTACTGAAGAACTTAGTAAAATCAAACGTTTTGTTTCGGTAAATTATACCGATACTTTAGGTTTTGCTACCAAAACCTAATTTTCGGTAAAATGAAAACCGTATTTTCGGTAATCTTATCTTAGCGTGTATATGATATATTTGACAGATAAAAATGAAAGATGAACCGAACGGTACGGTAAAGCGGTGATATTCAAGAGTTCGGTACACGAGAACGGAGAAAACTCGGTAAACTGAATCGAGCATTCGCTGAATGTTCTTAAACGTCAAACACTTCTCTTTGAGTCAATTCCGCGACGGCTATGTCTACCGAAAAATTTATTTTTTCGTATTTTAGCTGACTTGATGGAACCTGAAAAACCGTCAGTCATTTTATCTCCCGTGTGCGCGTCAAATGTGTTTTGCCAAAATTCTCTCTACTGTGTGGTTTTTTTTCAGGCGAAAATGAAAAAAAAAAAAAAACAACAGGAAAATGCACGTTCAGCAATGTATGAGAATTATGAGGATGAGTTTCAATAAATTCTCGCAAAAAAAAAAAACGTAGTTATACCAATACAAAATAGGAATCAATTCAACTAAAATTTTGGTTTAAATACCAATACAAAATAGGAATCAATTCAACTAAAATTTTGGTTTAAATATGGACCAAAATTTTAGTTGAATTGATTCCTATTTTGTATTGGTATTTAAACCAAAATTTTAGTTGAATTGATTCCTATTTTGTATTGGTATAACTACGTTTTTTTTTTGCGAGAATTTATTGAAACTCATCCTCATAATTCTCATACATTGCTGAACGTGCATTTTCCTGTTGTTTTTTTTTTCATTTTCGCCTGAAAAAAAACCACACAGTAGAGAGAATTTTGGCAAAACACATTTGACGCGCACACGGGAGATAAAATGACTGACGGTTTTTCAGGTTCCATCAAGTCAGCTAAAATACGAAAAAATAAATTTTTCGGTAGACATAGCCGTCGCGGAATTGACTCAAAGAGAAGTGTTTGACGTTTAAGAACATTCAGCGAATGCTCGATTCAGTTTACCGAGTTTTCTCCGTTCTCGTGTACCGAACTCTTGAATATCACCGCTTTACCGTACCGTTCGGTTCATCTTTCATTTTTATCTGTCAAATATATCATATACACGTCCAACAGATGGACTAATTCCACAAAACCATTGAGTCGAAATAAAACTTCAAGTTTTATAGAATTGAACATCGTGTTTTATTGTTTAAAACAAAATGTTTTGTTGAACCAACTAAACGCATTTACTGAAATAATAAACATTGATTAACTGATACGACAAAACCATTTAATTGAAATAAAACTGCATGCTTTATAGAACTGAAAATCTTGTTTTATTGTTCTAAACATTTGTTTGCGTTAACCAACTTAAGGCATTTGTTGAAATTATAAACAACTAGCTGAACCCGGTGCGTGCGCTGCTACGCTTGCAACTAAATGAAGGAAAATTTAATGTTATGGTTTATGGTTTTATGGTTTACTTTTATACACTTTTATGGTTTTTTTTCGGAATGAGTTTTTTTTTTCTTGAATAAGCAGGGGTTCAAACTTCTATCAAAACATGCTTCTTACCCGAGAAATACACGTTTTGTGTTTAAGTATCCTTGATAATCCTCATTTTTGGTAGAAATTTGTGTTTCATTTGTAGAGGGAGTGGTTTCTCAAACCACCATACAATGATTGCCTTCAAAACCCCCCACATGCCAAATTTGATTCCATTTGCTTGATTAGTTCTCGAACAATCACACGAGGCTCTTCGATTATTATAAAAATTTAAGTTTCATTTGTTTGAACCTCCCGCCCTTTCATAAAGGGGAGGTGTCTTGAACCACCGTAGAAAAATTCTTGCCTTCAAAACCCCCCACATGCCAAATTTGATTCGATTTGCTTGATTAGTTCTCGAGTTATGAAGAAATGTGTGTCTCATATGTATCAGTGCCCCCCTTCCTGAGAGAGTAGGGGTCTCAAACAATCATACGAACCTTCCCCAGCCCCAAAAACCCCTTCATATAAATTTTCACGTTGGTCGGTTCAGAAATTTCCGAGTCTATAAGGGTCTGACAGGCAGACAGACAGACAGAAATTCATATGTATTTAGAAATCCACCCTCTGAAAACCTCCACATGCCAAATTTGGTTCTATTTGCTTGATTTGTTCTCGCTGATGCTGAAATTCGTGTTTTATTTGTATAAGAGACCCCTCTTTCAGTGAGCGGAGGAGTTTCAAACCACAATAGAAACATTTCTTGCCTTCAAAAACCTCCACATGCCAAGTTTGGTTCCATTAACTTAATAAGTTCTCGAGTTATTCAGAAATTTGTGTTTCATCTGTATATGAGCCCTCCTTTCAGAGAAGGGAGGGGCTCGAGTCAACTTAGAAATATTTCTTGCCTTCGAAAACCTCCACATGCCAAATTTGGTTCCATTAACCTGATAAGTTCACGAGTTATTCAGAAATTTGTGTTTCATTCGTATGGAAACCCCCCTCCCACCCCCTTTTAGATGGCCGTGGAGTCTCAAAGTTCCATAGAAACATTTATCTCCTCCAAAAACCTCCACATGCCAAATTGGGTTCCATATGCTTGATTAGTTCTCGAGTTATGCACAAATTTGTGTTTCATTTGTATGAGAGCCCCTCTCTTACAGAGGGCGGAGGGGTCTCGATTTACCTTAGAAACATTTCTTGCCTTCAAAAACCTCTATCTGCCAAATTTGGCTCCATTTACTTGATTAGCTCTCGAGTTATGTAGAAGCTTTTGTTTCATTTGTATGGGAGCACCGCCCCTCAACCTAACAGAGAGAAATGAGGGGTCTCGTAGAACTATCGTAGAAACATTTACTGCCTTTAAAATACCCGCATGCCAAATTTGGTTCCATTTGCTTTATTAGATCTAGAGTTATGAAGAAATTACAGTTTCATTTGTATGACAGCACCCCTTCTAGGAGAGGGGAGGGGTCTCAAACCACCATAAAAACATTTTTCTCCTCCAGAAAACCCCACAAGCCAAATTTGGTTCCATTTGCTTGATTAGTTCTTGAGATATGCAGAAACTTCTGTTTCATTTGTACGAGAGCCTCCCTTTCTAGAGAAGGGAGGGGTCTCTGACTACCATAGAAACATTGCTTGCCTCTAAAAACTTCCGCATGCTAAATTTGGGTTCCTTTGCTTGATCAGTTCTCGAGTTATGCAGAAATTTGTGCTTCACTTGTATGGGAGCCCCCCTTTCCAGAGAAGGGAGGGGTTTCCAACCATCATACGAACCTTCCGGTGTCCAAGACGAATCCAACAAAGCAAAAATCTTGCCAAACGGTCTTTCCGCTCGCGAGTTAAATCGTGACAAAGGAAACCCCAACTCATTTTTATTTATATAGATGATGGAATAATTCAAGAAAGCCATTGAATTGAAATAAAATATATTTTTTTTGAATTGATTGTCCTGTTAAAAATAGTTCTACTCCCCACTACCTTGGATGATTTGCAAACTATTAAGAGTTGGCAAGACCAATAGTCCCTTCGTTCTAAAACATGCAACTCGAAACTTTAGATACAATTATGCTGTCTCGCATCAGAGCTGGACACTTGCCATCAAAACACAGACTAGCCATGAGGAACTTTATTCCTAACGTCCGTTGTGACCTATGCTCAATTACGGAAAACTTAGAAAACCTGTTTGTTGAATACGGTACGGGTTTCCAGATTCATGGAATAAAACTCTAATTGGATTAATTCTTGCAAAAAAAAATGCAAAGCAGATTGTGTGGCATTAACTAAGTCCCTGAAAATAATAAAACATAATGTTTGAAATAAGAATTTATATATTATTATATCAACACATAGAATATGTTAATGAAATTCACTTTTAAATAATTCCACAATTAAAAACTATAGCCAATACTGGAGCCAACATTACTGAATTCGCGACCAACTCATTCGAGGGTTTTGACATCACATTCCCAAGACTTGGCTTTATTGGTCGGTAGGTCTGAGTCAAACGACAGCTAGAGAAAAACAAACAACATGTGGCTCGGCAGACTGGTAGTATGAAATGTGCATTCAAAAACGTTTTTTTGTTGAAACAATAAATTAACCATTTGAGTTTATAAATAAATGTAATTTCTATAAATCAAATATTATTTGAATGAATATAACACAGCGGTTATTACTTTAAATAATTTTATTTGTTTGATTTGAATGAAAATTTGAATTGATTTGAAACTATTTTATGAATTGAAACAAATAGAAATTATGTATTGAAATGCAAGGAATCGTTTTGTTGATTAAAAACAGAGTTATTTTTTGAAGGTGAGAAAATATTTGCCTCAAGCATTAAATTAATCATGTTAGTTTAAATATAAATCTGATTGTCTCGAATCAAATATTTTTTAAATTAATATCACACGGCGGTGATTACATTAAATAATTGTATTGGTTTGATTTGAATGAAATTTTGGATTGATTTGGAACTTTCTTATGCATTGAAACAAATAGAAACCTTGTATTGAATACCAACAAAATATTTTGTTGATTCAAAGCAGAGTGATTTCTTTGCGTGAACAATGTAACTGACCAAACTGGTTTTATTACTATAAAATTCAAAACTATTTCAACCCAAAATTCCAGCTCTGCCATAACGAACCGACTTCCGTAACTGCAACAGAAAAGTCGTTTTGTTTGACAGTGTTCGGTAATATTTGAGTAAACAGATGTTCGGTTATTACTGATTGGATTTATTTTTGCAACCGAGTTTTTCGGTAAATTTGACAGTTTGCTAGAAAATAAAAATTTAACGAAAACTCGGTTGCTCTAATTTGAACCGAACAGACAACCGAACGTTCAGCAGATGAAAACTCGGTTGAAATTCAACCGTGTCCGGTTCTATTTTCTAAGTGTGTGGACGATGGATTTGGCCATTTTCTCCGGGACGTGGCTCTTCAAGCTACGCCATGTTGAGCCTGTGCGTTATTGAAATTTTTCGACAACTCAAGCGAAATTTTAATCAAACATGCTCTTCTTTAGTTGGCAAAATGATTTGGTCTTCTTGAATACGACGGATTTTAGTGGTTTACGGAGCGGACATGGTACGCGATTTAAATTTTCTTCTCAGTTTTCAGTTGGGCTGCAGGGCGGCCTGGGTGTTTGGTAGCGGTAGCTACGATAATAGACTTTTACACCGTCTTCAATTCGAGATTGTACAGACCGAACATTGAGGATAGAGTGAATTACCACGAACAACACCACGAACAACACGAACACCCAGTGGACCAGTATGGACATTTTCGTTTTACGAAAAGTTTCATTGGCTCGCATTAGGTTGCATGTACTCGACCACTCTTAAAGTGCAGGCTGGTATGTTGCCACTCTCGGATCGGTGTGAATATTGCCACTATCGGCTCACCAGCTGTAAGGTTATGCACCCCCAGGTAATCGAAATTTTTGAGATGCTCCTTGAGTTGAACCTTCAAACCCACTTCTTGACTTAGTACCACTTGTAAATAACACAGGATATCAGCCCTTTGCCGAATATTCCTAATCCTTAATGTTTGTTAATTCAACTTCGGCAATTCGGTTCATTTTGATTTATCCATGAAGCAGGAGTTTCATGGAATCCCAGAGCATCATCGTCCTATGAATGCTCCTGTGATATTTGCTGCAAAGTTTGGAAAAGTTGATTCCACTAAATCGTTCTTCACTGACGGGTCGTTGATTCAGGAGTCCGCCGGCTTTGGTATATACAATGAAATTCATAGCGTTAAACGTTAATTTCAAGCTTCTTGTTCCGTATATGTCGCTGAATTAGCTGCTACACACTCTACGCCAAAAATTGTCACCTCACTAACACCGAATCAGTATTTCATTTTTACGGATAGTCTCAGTCCTATAGAGGCTATTCACTCCTAGAGGCCGGTAAAGCATTCCTCGTATTTTCTCATGAAAATACAGGAACTTCTAAGTGCTTTATCTTTGCGTTATTTAATCATCACCTTTGTATGGTTCCCTTCTTATTGTTCAATTCTGTACAATTAGAGAGCGGACTCGCTTGCGAAGGTGGGCGTGGAAGGCGATATTTATGATCGAAAAATCGCCTTCAACGATTTTTTTCCTCTTTTTCGTCAACAGTCACTCGTCAGCTGGCAGTATATATGGAGTAAAGGAGATTTGGGGCGATGGCAACATTCTATCATCCCAAAGGTGTCGAAGAAATCTTGGTGTGGGTCGTTACTTCATTCGTGTGATGTCTCGCCTCATGTCCAATCATTATTTTTCGAACGCTCATATATACCAAGTTGAGCTAAGCAACAGCAACCTCTATGAATGTGGAAAACATCCCGGTCATGCATCAACATCCACAGCCAAGACAAACATTCAAGTTTTAAGTTGTTTGTACAATCTGGGAAATAGTTCAAGTATGCTTTATTTCAACGGGGTTTTATCTTTGTTGATATAATTATAACTATGTATGATAACAGATCACAGAAGACCATTTACTTGTACAGAGTTTTGAGAATAAACGCAATTACCTGACATTTTGTATCCAAATCCGCAAAGTATCCATTTCCATAATGATGACAGTTGAACTTCGTGTTTGGTATTTCTGCTAACACTGGAAAATCGATCCCAGGACGACCAACCACACCTTGATAGTTCTCGGTGCCGTCAACTGTGCTGCCTGGTACAAACCGTTTTTGGATCCACTGACTGGATTCTTTGCTGTCTTTGACATTGTCCGCATATTCCTGAAATTGGGCAGCACCTGTTCGAGCTGCCAGAACAAGTGCTGGTGAGGCAATTTGCTATACAAAAAAGATAAAATAAAAGAAAAATACGACATTATTAAAAATCTGCTCTTACTGTGGATTGCGTACAAAAATGAATAATTGCTCGAAAAATATATTTTCCATAATAATGTTTTGCTTTATGCCATGTAGTAGTGTAAAAATTCTAGCCCATTTCTCACTGAAATATTTCAGTTGCTTTATGTGCTACATAATGCAACGCTGTTGATCAGGGACTCATGAGTCTATGAGTGCTTTGAATGTTGTAATAGATTTTCTTGTACACCTTATGCAACTAATTTTCAAAAAATGTTGCTTGCAACTTATTACAAAAACAATACTAAAAACTACCATTGTTAGAGCAAACACATGATTTTGCAAAACTAGGTCATGAAAAGACGTTTTGAGGATTTCTGACCATACTGGCCACTCCGGGAGACCTTGCGGGATCTGAGTTTCTCCGGGAAAGTGGCCATAATTAAATGTTTTCCGAAACCTGACTTGCGATAGAATAAAAAAAAAAATTTTTTTTTTTTGAATTTTTTTTTTTCAGAAGACTTTTTGAGGGTTCCTGACGATACTTGTCACCTAGGAAGGCCTTGCGGAATCAAAGAGACTTCCGATATTACCGATGGCTATCAACGGAGTACCATTGATTTAAAAAATGATTTTTTTCTGAGAGAGGTTGGGAACGTTTGTGTTAAAACTGGCCCAGTTGGGTACACTTCATGTGGGGTATAAAAAAGAAATTCTTGCTAAAATCATTCTCCCAGCAAATCAAACGAGCTGTCCGGAGACTGCTATCCATCAGTACTATTTTGTTTTACTGGAAATCTATAATACATTTACCATAGAGGGGGACCCATATTAGTAATATTTAATTCTTGACTCGTTTGACAGGCTTTACTCGATCCCATGCGAGTAAATTTGAAACATAATATTTCAATGACCCTCGTTTTTTTTAAATGTCTAAACGCACAAAGCTATTGGTCGAAAATGACTTAATTTTGCCATACGCCCCTGATTTGTTCACCAGGGTAGGGTGCCAGGGTAGGGTGTCAAATGAAAATCTGAAAATAGCGATTTTTTTCCAAGTATCAATTCAATTATCAAAAAATATTCTTCAACAATTGTACACTTTCAAAACGCAAGTACAGGGTGATGTCTTATCCTTTTGCTTTGCAGGCTAAATTTACTAAATGTAAAGTACCTTCCTATCACAGATTTTAAATGTGCGCAAGGGAGATGAGATGCAGCTATGGACAATATATAACGGGTACACCTTCGCAAATTTTCTCATTCGTTCAGCAATATTGAAGCTGTGCGGAGCGTCGGGGAGCCAGTATTGGACTGGTAGCTGGCAGTGGAAAGCACCCTGCAGGGTAGACTGGAGAATAACTATTGGTTAGGTAGCTAATGGATCAGCAGCCTGTTACAAGCAAGCTTTTGGCTAGGCAACCATTGAATATGCAGTCGGTTGACCAAGCCAGTGATGTATTTGTAGCCATCCGGTGGGCGGCGCAACCACAACGAGTAAAATAACGTGCTTGTGTTTGATCCAGTTGGCAGCCATCTTTTGGTAAGGCGCAACGTACAACCGATGAAATAACCTTCTTCTTCGAAAGCCCCTGAAGGTTTAAATCAGAGACCGAAATTTTCGCCTACTTGAGAAGAGCAACATCCCTTTTCACCCGCTTGGAGAAACAAATGAGAATGTGAGAAGCGAAAGACTATTATACGCTCACAGCAGTTTTCGCGAGAAAAGCAACGGCGATTTATAATTTTCGGAGAGCATGAGTAGCCGATAAATTGTTTCTTTTTCAATGAATCCTAGATGCCGATAATCATTTTTCACTTACTTTTTGACACCTGAAAATGCACCAGTCTTCATGCTTGTTTTATTCTGACATTATAATTCTATAATGATGGTTCATGGCGGTACCAGTCAGTGTGCACCGACTTGGCCTTATTTTCGGTTTTTGCTCCTCAGTATACAATCTAAGCATGTTTTCAGTGAAAAATGTGACATGAGAAAATATGTTCGTTGAATTTTGGAGAGAGATATTTTCGCATATGCAAGAGAGAGAGAGAATAATGAATTATCCGCAAGAAAGGAGAGATGAAAATGTGAACTGTTCGCTACTCATCGACAACCTGCTTGAGAGAGCATGGTTTTCACCCAGCTGAGTGAGAATTTCGATCTCTGGTTTAAATTCACATATGCACTGTTGCGTGCAAGTCCCTCGTTTTAAAGTGAGCCACTACGCTCATCAACAATATGAATTTGTCTTAAACAAACGATAAGGATGACGAAGTGCGGATGTCATAAAAAAGTACATATAATAGATAATACCTAACAGATCGTGAGGAGTGCATTGTTAATCTACAGAGATAAAAAAACATTGAATTTTCTGCGTTATCTAATGCACATAAAGGGAATGCTAGATTTGCAAGAAAATAATAGGATGTTTCGTGAAAATTTTAGCCAGATAACGCATGGATCTAGCCTGTTGCATGAAAGATTCCAAATATTGTTGTAAGGCACATGAAAAGTTGCACACAAGGGCTGCAAAATGGTGAGTCGACAACTGTGATGGAGCGTGCGTAACATAGCTCTGGTCCTCACAAGTTCCTACCTCATGCTTCCACGGATCAAGAGATGACAAAGACCGCCAGCTAAGGGTTGCGTACTTAGCTGGTAGTGCAGCTAGGGCACTGCCCAAGTAACATTGCCAAAACCATCCAGCTTTATTTAGTTTTACTAAAGTTTTATGAAAGCCACTAGAAATCAATTCGGTTTTATTCTGGCAGCAAGAGATGCCAATAGGTTTCAAATTTTAGTCAGGTTTATAAGAACCTACACAGCTTCTTTAAAGCGGTATTAAAACCTTGACGTCTAAAATTCCTTTTACTCCTATCAAAGGTTTTATTTTGACTATATAAACTCATAAAATGCCGTTTTGAAATGCCGTTTTAGGACTCATTCATATTATCTTATTATGGTCAGTTGAAAAAGCATTTTAAAACCATTTTGCTCTCAGTAAATGCATTAAATGGCTAATTGGCATTGAGGAAAGCTACCAGGCGACCAGATAGTTTTATAGTAGCCATTGCTAAGATAAATTGGCTTTTCGGCAAAACTGTGATTTCTTGCAATCGCCATATGAAATAATTTTAATGTGGAAAAATAAATTCACCAAATTTTAAATGTAACACAATTGAACTGTAGACAAACTTCGGTATTCGTTTAGATAACCTTATGGAATTCCATAAATTTTCAGAAGTTTCTTGATAAAGTTATCGAATATATTTCTTTCAATTTTGTTTTTGCTGTTGTAAACTCGCATAGTTTCCGAGGCGCATTAATTTTCAGCTCTTATTGTGCCAATATTCACCATAAAATTAAATGCGCATATGATTTGGAGCTTGATTCGCTATGAAAAACCTCAATTTGTTTCATATATTTTGCTATCAAACATAATTTCCCGCAACACTTTTTTTTTAGCCATTATTTACGGTTGTATGAATCAGAAGAGCAGAGAATCGAACAAAGCAGAACAACAAAAACCAACCACGATATCGCCGTGAAGTTTGACAGCTGTGGCCATTCGATCCTATACTGGTTTTGATGGCGGCTAATAGGTTTTATGATGGTTTTCAAGTGGTCATAACATCTTTCACTAGAACATTTTCAAAATCTTTATGGTCTTGGAAAGGTTTTATTAATTTGTTTTCACAACCGTCTATAGAGTGGGCCACTTTGTACACATTTCGGCTTTAAAGATGCATAGAGGAGGTGTTGGTGGACAGAACAGTTTTGAATGTAGTTTCATCAACAAAGCCGGGAGGAGTGCTATACGGCTGGAATAGAACTGAAATTGTTACTTGGGTGTTGTCCTTCTGACTTCAGCTAGGTTGAGGAGGTGCGTGCCGAGCGTCTGTTCACCAAGGAGGTGTGGCTTAAACAGCGTCTGTCCTGGCATCCAGCGGCTGAGTGAAAAACGCTGTTTCGCGTCAACTATACATTAGGTGGCAGTCGCACCAACGCAATGTAGGCAGCGCGACCCCGGTAAGGTAGCATGCTGAAATTTTACCCTACCACGAAAAATGTAAGTATTCCTTATACGGTATATAATTTTGGATCATCCATGGAATTCCCGAGTATTGTATGAAAATTTTAATTCTTTTCCTCCATGGCAATGATAATGCAAGTCCATCTACATTTGCAGCAGAACTACCATCGAAAGGCATGCAGACAGTACACAGGTTATTCTCATTTTATATTTTAACATCCATTCACAATATTTTTATGCTATTTTCAGCTTCGTATTTAGCCATCGTCGTAAGTTTTGGTCAACTTGCCCCCCATTGAGCGAGATAAGGTGCTATAACTTTGGCAATTATTGCCAGGCTTTTGGTTCAAATGCCAAAAGTTCATCCACGGGCAAAAGGAGCATAAACTAATCTTTCTAGCATCTATGCTCCTAACAATAAAGTACAAATTATCACACTGTTTAACTCTACATGGAAGCGTTTGGTACGGGAGGTCCACGCTTTCTTCTTTCCCTTGATTCAGAGTAGTAGAGCGATTTTAGATCTTTCTAGAATCGCTCTATTTCTTGGAATCCTCTCTGCGGCACACACTACGCAGTTGGCCTGGCCGTTGACAAGAAAAATGATGTATTCAACAAACCATCATTTTCCAGGATGCCTTCAAGAATTGGCTGCGTTAGTATGAGATTAGATTAGATTAGATTATATGGCACATGAAAAGTTGCAAACAATTTTGTTGTTTACACCTTCTTCAGCTTGGATTTAAACGAGTGATATTTTACACGCTTGTTAAAATTAAGTATTGTTTTCTGTGCACGAAAGCTATTTCTGTACGGGAGATCTTTTTTTTTTCTTAAATTACTTAAATAACCTAATTTAAAGACTTAAGCCTACAATAAAAATAACAAGTTTTTCACCATTTGAATTAGTTGGAGACTAAATTGTAGGATATTCTACTTAACCTATTTTCCTTAAACTAATGAAATTAAAATTATAGTTTGAGCATAAAAATAATCGCTACACCATAAAAGCGTGTTTATGCTACAGTAACGCCGAAAAGTGAACATGCACCATTTGAAATCTGTTCTTTCCAGGACTAATTAAATTTTCCTACACAGAAAAAAATAATTAATTTTAACAAGCGCTTAAAATTTCGCCTTGCTTAATTCCAAGCCAAAGGAGACGTAAACAATGTTTGCATACAACAATGTTTGCAATCTTTCATACAACAGACTAGATTCGGGCGTTATCGGGCTTAAATTCACATGAAATATCCTACAATTTTCTGCCAAATCTAGCATTCCCTTTATGTGCATTAGATATCGCAGGAAATTCAATGTTTCTTTTTATCTGTGTAGCTAAAGAGATTTTTTGATTGGAGCACATCGAAATATCCACTACCACACACCAGATCAAGATGGTGTAGCTTTAAAAGCCACGTACTAGAGAAAATGGACAAAGTAGTTGCTTAGAATCCTTATATAAATCCCGATTTATGTATGGATATAACATTTAACCATTTAACACTAGCAATCACGTTGGACATTCAACAAACGAAATATTGTTAACCGTTAATTCGAGTTGAACTGCAACACGGCAGACCGACCATGTGTACAAATATTTAGTTTAGGAGGTTCCTCCTTCTGTTTATGCTATGGTACCCGATGCCATGACCTAAAAGGGGCCCGGCATGGCGAGCAGCTATAAGCAGAACATCGTCAAATAGCCCAGCACACTCTACCACCTAGAAGAAACGTGAAGGGAAAGGCAAAGTTCCTCTCAAACCGCACCGGCATCTCAGTCGGTCGCATTCACCAACTACGGAAGGGCAACTACGCCGAGTGCGTTGGTGCCGGTGCCTCCGTCTACCTAGCTGCGGTGAAGTCCTCGAGTTGGCAGGAAACACCACTCGTGACAATGAGAAGGCCATCATTATCCCTCGTTCCCTCGTAGCTGGCCATTCTCCTCAACGACGAGGACATGAATGAACTTCTCTCCGGTTCGACCATTTCACAGGGTGGTGTGATGCCAAATATCGAAGCCGTCCTTCTGCCCAAGAAGACCAAGAAGAAAGTCTAAGTTCAATCGCGAATCATGTCCTCTCCATCAACCCGGTTTTTTCAGGACGACTAAATCAATCTACCCAATATTTCCAGCATCTTTGAACAAGAAATTTTGCTTTTACTCAAAATATTTTTTTTAGTTATTAGCATGAGCATTTGATTTCAAATTGATAACAGATTTTTTTACTATTTCAATGAATTTGCTTACAATACAGGATATGTTATCAAGTTGTTCGCAGTGATAACAAAATGAGTTATTATTATGATATTCAAGGAGTATTTTTTTGTTATTCATTCTGTTATTTTGGCTGTTTATTTAGCCAGAATGATAACATATTCAGTAATCAAAAAATGATAACCTCCCGAGCAAAGTAGGATAACAGAATGATATCTAATTGATAATAAATTCAGTTATCGTTGTTATCAATTTGATTTTTTGTTTTCATTTTATTTCAATTGTTGATAACGAAGTGATAACATCTTCTGTTATTTCCCTGAATGAAAACACAATTATAACAAGTTTAGTTTTTTTTAAATATGATATTCTATTTTTTTAAAATGTTGATAACGTAGTTATAACAACTTCTGACGCTATAAAATTTATCGATTCATTATTACGTATTAGTATATTAAGTATATTTTAAGTAAAGTTAGTTTATTTTGCATTACTAGGAATAAATGTGAATTTATTTAGTCATATATCAGTTATTAACTTAAAAAATAACACGTTATTTTCCATTAATTAACCTGTGTATTTGGCTTACATGCTGAGATATAATTAGTTATCATATTATTTTTTACGATAGTCACACTTACACAAGGTCGAATATGTTTGTGTGCTTTTTTTCAGATAATCTTTATCACTATGTTCATATGTATACATATTGTCATAAACATGTTTCGTGGTTAGTTTAACTCCAACTATATAAATTTCATCATTCTTGTCTGTCGATATATGTTCAATACGAAAAAATCAATACCTATTTTGATAAAAGAATCGTCGTAACCCAACTTTTCACAATGTTTTCTGGTTCAATATTGTATGCTTTCATAAGTAAACTTATTATGGTAACTGAATTCTCTCTGACAAATATTTTCATCGATAATCAGCTGATTAGAATATTCAAATAAATGTTTATTGTCGAACGTTAACCGATGTGTTTGCTTTGGGTGCCATAATAGAAAATGCCATGGTTTAATTAACTCGCTATTAATTAACGATGTATTTTGGCATATTCTGTTTAACATGTACTTATTTGATATTTGCACTACGGGATGGTTATTTCCAGTTCTGAATTTTAAAATCATCCCATTACCGTTTTCATAAGAGTACAGAGACGAATTCCATAATGCCTCAAAATTGCTGGCACATTCTGCCAAGTGAGTCAAAACATGAATGTTAAAATACATATTTTCTTTTCCGAATAATGCTTGAAAGTTCTGAACAAATTTAATCAGTTGTTTTTTCACAGCATCAATTGTGTTCTCGGTTAGATGCATATCTAAAAGCTTGAAGATGCACGTTGAAAGCAACATGAAGTTTTCCAAGAACTTTGCAGAAAAATATCAACCATGCATGGGTAAAAATAGTGGAATAGCATATTTTCCCAATCATTAGCCTTATTTTTCTTCATGTCTTCAATTTTCCCTGGATATCGAGGAAATGAGCTTGGCGTCTTGATACTCATCTTTCTTTGTTCCACTTCTTTTAGCCTTAGACCAATGTAATATGGTTTAGTATGATTTGGCGATGCTGTGCATAGATCCCATATTTGCTTTACCACTCCAAGCAATACTGAATGCATGTAATCAGGTGGGAAACCTTAAAAAATACCAACAATTCAGAATAGAGTAAAAATAATTAATCAATTTTACCTAAGACCACGTTGAAATACGGAATTGATAAAAACACTGAAAGACCTTTCATTCCTTTGACTATTGATCCTGTTTTATGAGCTTCTATCATTTGACGTCGTGTTTCAGTATGATTCCTGTTTTGTACTTTTTTGAACGGATACCGTAATTGATTTCCGAGAATGACTTCTCCATCGTGAAAACAGAACGAACATCCAAACTTTCCATTAAATTGAGTTGAGTTTTGTAATTTTGGTCTAGCTACTGAATCCAGACAATTCTGAATGACAACAACTCTGTAAACATCTGATCCTATGGAGATTCCAGCAGTGTTAAGCACAATGATTTCTTCGCAAAACTCCTTGAAGAATAACGGCATGTTTGGTTCACCTTTGCTCAACCAAATAGCAGTAAGCAGTAAATTGTTCTTATCGAAGTGAATTCTTGGAGGTTGGTTATTAATTACGACAAATATGGGATAGCATGGTTTATTGATACTCCAGCGGTATGCTGCCCGCCGTCTGTGTTTAACGATAGTGTAATTAATTTGTCAGGTACTTCTGTGCGGATCCTTTTCACGACATTTCCTTGGTTAATGTTACTCACAGCTTCCAGGTTTACAATGTCTGCATAATCAGCGATTTCTTTAAGATATTTAAGAATAGTTTCTCGCAATTGCTGCTCAATACGAATTGAAATAAAGAAATCGAATTTATTATTCCCACAGTCTGGTATTGAGCACACAATATGTTCGTCAGGAGCGGCATTTCCCATTCCAGATTGACATTCTGTACAATAATATACACGTGAATGTTCGTAAGGTTTGGGAAAAGCAGCAATAAAAGATTCATAAGAATCTGAGAATAATTTAGAACCTGCCATCAAATTCAACATGCGGAGTAAATCAACTAATGCTCCTTGTGTAAGCTGATGCTTTATGAAAAAAATCAAAATCATTAAACGAGCTTCTGCTGTCGTCACGTCAGAATCAAATTTCATTCTAGGGTCGGAGAATATCTAAAATCGTTATTGTGGTTTATTAATTTCATGAAATTTATTAGAAATAATCTAAGTACCTCATTGTATCCAAAGCAATCATCAGGATCCGAATAAGAAAAGTCTCCTATATCATCGTTTTCAATTTGAGGATTCGGGTTAGGTTTATTTTCGATTTCGTCGTAATCATCATCATCAACATCAGTTTGCAAATGTGCATACGATGATTCTGAAGACATGTCAGTAGAGCCACTTGAACTATTGGGTTCATCTTGGGAACTGATAGAAGTTTTTTTGGGTTTACTTCTGGGATTCTGGAAACTCTCAGTTTGCGATGAAGTCTGTTGTTGTGAATCGGTAACACAACTCCACAAATCATTAATTTCTGCAGGTTGTTTTTCTTCTAGAAATAGCATTGAAAATGCTTTAAAAAATTTATATTATAAAAAGATACGAACATCTTTCCTTGCGTACATATTTCGTATTGTAAAATTTATTTGAAATTTAGTAATGACGCTTGTTCCGCCGAGAATCCATGATTATAAAACTTTAATTCAACACATTAGGATGCGATCCTCGCTATAAAACTTTCTAGCATTATCAATTAGCAACGTAAATCAATTGAAAAGACCTAAGTCGTAAAGTCATACAATTGCTAAGATTATTGCAAATTGATTATATGATTAAAACATACGCACAAACCCACATGTTTAATTTTATAAAACAAATTTTAATCATTCAACGATTACACATTACTTTATGAATTTTAAAATCTTGAAAAATCTACAAGCAATAATTCTTAAATTTGAATCTGTAGCCCTTGTGGAACATCAATGTTAATAAGGACCATCATAACTTTTGGTCGTAGCTAGAAAAAAATTCAACATACATGAATTATTGATTTCCCGTAAATAAAAGTTTTACATCGAAAAACAATATTTCAATCTATTAAAGGAATAATTTCTCTATGTTTCAAAATAGTTAGTACATGAGATTCAGTATTTATCCGCAAGTATGTATTTTTATCATTATTAATAACGTCCAAATCATAAATAAGAGCTGAAAGAATTATAGAAGTTGCGTGATATAAATATAATTATAACAACCAGAGGTGAAGTAGACCAACTAATACAGTTGTATTAGTAACTCAGAAGAAAGTAAACACAAAAAGTGACGTCACTAATTGCACGTGCCGAAGATCTATGCTTGTTGTACGCTACTATAAAAAAATGGTGTCAATCACTCGCCTTAACTGGAATGCCGGTAAAATAGAGTAAAGTAAAGCGCGTTATGAGAACGTCAAAGTCTGGAACAGCAAACTAGTAAAAGACCTATCAGAGCTGCAATATGGCATCACATTCCTTACAGGCACTCAAACCTTCACCATCTGCTTCACCTTGGCAATCTGCTCGTTGAAACAAATGCACGGGCTAAACTATAGTTCTTCCATGATTTTATGTTGACTCACATCAAACAGTGCATCCTCCATGCATCGATTCCATGGAGTTTAAAATCTGTCATAATCTTGAAATATTTGGTACGATTGTTCGTTAAGAACGACCAACCAAACATTACAAGATTTGTTTTTTTTAATTTTGTTACTGATCGTCCTTTCACATAAGACTGAAATAAATTGAAAAAAAATTTCTTGAATAAACTTTTAGGTTTTATTTCATTAGTTGATCTTTCAATTTAAAGACGTTTCAATTTTAATTGTGTTTTGAGTTAAGATTCGTAACCTTTAAAAGTATTCAATTGTGTATAAAAACACAAAGATTTCATTTCTTAGTATTCACTGCGAGGATTATCAATGGTTGCTTGTTTTCATTTTAAAGATTATTTAATTGTTGTTTGACATAAGCGTGACATAAGATTTTTTTGATATTGTGTGTTGAGAATTCACTTGAAGACTTGCTCCCCAAGGCAGTGGACAATTTGACATGGTTATTCAAACTGCAGGAAACCTGTATGTCAATTTATTTCCCTTAAATCTACCTTTAAAATTAATATTAAGAATTTTTTGTTTATATTCATTGTTATTTTTTAATAAAAAACATTATTAATCATAATTCACTGAAGCACGGGGAAAACCACTTATATTTTGCCATAGGCTCTGTGATATGTGACAGTTGGGCTTCTTAAAAGTTTGCTAGTGTACGGTCTCTTTCCCAATATTTCACTGTATGACTCGGTGGAATAATACCGATACTCCTTTGTAGCTTGACAAGTGTCAAAAATTGGGTTTAATTAGATCTCTGGAGATTCTGTTGTGATCTCGGCAATTTGATTTACCGGACTCGGAGAAAAAATATAAGCCTGTATATCAGACTCTTCTGCAGGAGGAACGATTAGTTTAGACAAACACCTTCTTAATAATTGTTCAATGGTCAACAGAGGAATTTTCAAAAATTTTAATATATTAAGAAATGTCAAACTCGACAGAAAAATCACGAAGTTTAACACAGACTAAAAATTAAACAAACCATTTTAACGAGAAAATTTGGAATAACGAGGTTCTACTGTATTTTAAATGGGTCTACATTGAAATTGAATAACTATTATAGACTGGAGCGACATTATTTCGCCATCTTCAAAACGGTGCGAAGCATTCGTAGTGCGTGTTTATATTTTCTGAAATGGGTCGCAAAAATGCATCCTGAAAAGAGCAACAAATAAAAATGTCACATTTTTGGTCGATAAAATACCAGAGTTGAAGGTAAGAGACCGCTTCAAATAGTAATTGCATTAATATAACCTAACATAATTAAATTTCTAGGAAATAGAGTCAGTGAAGGCATTCGATAAAAAGTCCGAGATCCAGTACCATGCATCTGGTAGTGGTAAATGTAATTCGAAGGTCAGGCCGAACAAATACAATTTCGACGAACTTGAGCCAGCCACGAAAGTCCAATCCAAGGTCAAAATGCAGAAAAAAACATCTGATGATAAAGCCCATTTCTATTTGAATTCCGATAACGATGGCATTGACAAGCGTGAGCCATCCGCCAAGAAAAAAACAGTACTGAGAACCAGCAACAATCACCCGGAAGAGTTGATTCCGGTTCAAAGACGGATAACATTAACATCGAAGTGCATGAATCGTCATCATCCACGGTAACCACTTATCGCCGGAAATCATCAGTGGAAGAACTCATGGAAGATTGGGAAACAGAATCCAATTTCCACCAGGCAGTATCCGCAGAAAGGAAACATAACAACGAAGATACAAGATCGGTGGATGATGTTTTACAAATCACCGGAGCAACAAGTGAGATTTTTTCATCAACTACTGCCTTCTGGCTTTCCAAGTGTTTATGATCTTTAACTTGTCTGAACGTTTTGATGTATTTTAGTAAGTGACGTTTGGAGTGCTCATATTAAATTAAATTTTTATTCAATCTTATAAAATGCTCATATGGAATGGCAGAAGAGGTCAAAAAGTTAAAGGCGATGGTTGAATTACTGCAGAAGGATTTGTCGCTGGAGGTGATAAAAAACAAAAAACTAATAGATGAAAACACGAAACTCGAGACGCAAAATGCCAAAATGCAAGAAGCGCTAACATCAAAGCTTTTACCAGAGCCCGAAATGCCGTTCAAAAGTTGCTAAGAGTTTATTGATTCCAACACCTTGCGAAAGTTTTCTATCGAAGCGGAGAGCGATTATATTTGTATGAAATTCTTGATGATGAGACTTTGGCCAGATGGATTGATTGGTCGTCCTGTGACAGGTCGCCATTCGAACAACCCTTCTGGTCGCCCGAAAATTAACTTAAGCGAATGAAACAACCGAAGATTTTAAATCTGAGAGCATTGATCTATGCGCATCTTCTGAAGGTACTGCAAACGATCGATATTGTGCAGAAATTGCTGATAAATCAAGTCGAGTTAAGCTAGCACTGAGGAAGGAAAAAGTGGATTATTGCATCCGTAAGTTGAGAAATTATTTTTTATTTAGTTACTTCTCTTATTTTATTACTTTTGATTAACAGGTTGTCTTTATGAACGACGCATTTTTTTACGAGATGACTTATTCACTGCAAATGCTCGTGCCAAGGCTGGGAGAAATTTGATGACGAGAGTAATCGCGAACACTTCACGATCGTAGTTGGTCTATTTGTTATGTTTTTTATTATTGCTCTACCAGCAAATCAGTCTTCTATAATTATTACATTACCCTTTTTGCTTAATTATTATTACATGATTTAGAACGCGTTGTGGGATAAACACTACTTTTTATTGTTGAATCTTTAAGATAACAGTGACATCAGTTAATGTAGAATATGTTCAACAAAGGTGAACATTTTGTTTTATATTTTAAAGCCGTGATACAAGTGGTCAAGAATAACATGTGGTATAAACAACAAATGTGGTTTAACTAGTACAAAGAAATTAATCAAAATAAAAAAAAATTATGAAATCAAGAAAACAAGAAGATAACTCAATTTGTTATAAGCTAAAGCAAAGATAAAAAATCTGGTTATCAATTTGATATTCTACCAGCGTACTGATAACAGGTGATATCCTGTTATCAATATATCAGCATAATTTCAAAATGATAACTAATTTTATAACCTGTTATCAACGGTCAGTGACAGTAACTGATTGATAACTAGTTTTATTATTGAAACAGACAATATACATTGCAGGATTTGTTATCAACATGTTTTCAATGAGAACAAAACAGGTTATCAACATGTTATGTACAGAATTAAATGTTGTTATCATTTTTGTTATTTTGGCTGTTTATTCAGCCTAGATGATAACAAATTAAGTTATCCTATCAGATGATAACGAGATAATAAAACTTGTTATCAATTAGTTATTTTCCTTTGCTCGGGCTGATATTAGAACTTCCCGAATCGAAAATTACCATTAGCTGTATGATCATTCTTATACATTTTCCATTCGTGTTGTAATCACCATTATACGTATCATCCGTGTATAATGCTGGTGTAATGCAAGCAACCATTCAAACTTTACACAACCATAAATAGCGTATTCTATGTATCATAATGATTTCATAAACAAAGAAATTAACAGTGCCGTATAGTATATCTCTCGCTCATTCATTGTATGATGTAACGAAAAAGATTTGAATTATGGTCAAGATAAACAAAAAAACAGGAAACTGTTTTAACAATACCTAATTTTTAGTTTATTATCACAAAATGTATGACTCATGTTATAATACTGGTCAGCATAATATTTATTTGTAAGGGAGTGGTTTTATCAGTCTATGTGAAGGGTATGTTGCAATTTAATTAAGAAGATTTTACTTTCTAACTGAATTTTAATCCACTTGTGAACAGTATTGTTGACTTTAATAATATACCTCTGATTGTAGATTTTTATGGTTTTTGAGTCCGCTGATCTCTTGTTATAGCATTTCTAGTATATCCTCGTTGACTTAAAGTTCCATAAGTCAAGGTTTTATTTGTTGGATTTGCTTTGCTTTGGATTTTCTTTTGCTAGTGTTATGTATCCCCTCAATTTCTGTACATTTTTCACAACGAAAAGATTTTAATAAAACAATTGTCAACACCAAAGGTGTGTTTTTGTTACTTGGATCGGGAGAAGAAAAAAAACGGGAAAAGTATTATTCATTATTGTATCATGAGTGTAGCAGTTATCAACATGATTGAAATTCTCATATAATATTATTATACTGCAACGATATCTATTATCTTTTTATTTCGTATTTATTAACTTATATCGTAATGGTTGAAAAAGATATTTTATGATACAACCAAAATTGAACGATACCACCTAAAGTAAAACTGCAGAAACAAATATTATTCACAAATTATTTACTGTATAATACACCGAAAATTTTGTTCGAGAAAAAGTCAGTTTTTGTATGGTAACTATACTAAACAACCTATCAGTGTTATGGTAAGATCTTGATTTACCATAACGTATATCATCGATATGATACACTTTAACTTCAGTTTATAAATGTTGGAAGATAACTTTAACTATTCTGAAACGATAAATGGTATAATACCTTTAAAATACTTGTTTATTCGGGTTGTTATCAATTTGGTATAATCCTTTGCTCGGGTATGGATCTAGTTTTGTTAACATTGTTTTTCTCATGTCAAGCTGAGCAATGCATTAGCTCCAAAAAAACATTGAGAGGTTCTCTTCGTCGACTTTCTTTTTCGTTAGTAGTTTGTCTAATAAACGATCCGCTGATATTTTTGGCATATTGGATCCTTAAATACACTTCATATTACCGTACTGTGTGTTGAAAATGCTTGAACATGTTTTTATATAGTCGTACGAACGCAAAGAAAAAAGTCGACGAAGAGAGTCTCTCAATGTTATTTAGAACCTAATGCATTCTTCAGCCTTAATGTCAGTTCAGTACGTTATTCAGGGGTTATATGCCTGCGTATCAGAATGAAAATTGTTTTCTTTAAACTATTTTATATCTATAGAAAGAATTGATCATTGCAATTGAAGATTGCAATTATTTTTATCGAAAATTATTATATAATTTTGTTGGACTAGAACTTTTGTTCTTCTAGAGTCTCAATGTTCAAAATTCTATGTAATTCAATAATACTGTACCCTTTTTCTTAGTAGCACAACAGCTAGACCATATTGGTAGAGCATAAAGCATGGCCGTACTTTGAATATTAGAAGTTTGTTTATCAAACAATTTTTTTGTTTATAAGCGAATATTAACATTGACCAAGTAAAATACTCCGTTCATAGTGACTATAACTTGGTTTCAAAAAGGCAGCTCTAGGCTGCGTGAGAATATTATAAGTTAAGTTTTGGAAGCATCAGGAGAAATCTTTCATTTTTGAAAATCGTCAGTATAAATGTCCATACTTTTTTGTAGCTTCCTGGATATAACACGAAGACGTTTTACTTTAGCGAAAAGCTTTGTGTCATCAGCAATGCAAGATTACACCCTGAAGATCTGAAGTGAAAATGTTACACAATATTGTCCCAAGAATGCTAATCTGAGGAGCACCAGCTCAAACAGGCAATTGGTCAGAATTAGAATTATTTAGTTTCGTAGCTTCGAATAAATATCATGATATACAGCGAAAAATTGAATTCTTTTAGTTTTGCAATCAAACCTTCATGCCAAACACTGTCGAATGCTTTCTTAATTTCTAGAAGAGGTTCTCCTGAAGGGCGTCTTTAGCTTTGTTAAAACGAATTAAATTTATGACTCTCAAAAGTTGATGTGTGGTTGAATGTCCATGGTGAAATCCAAACTGTTCATCAGAAAAAAATGAGTTTGTAATAGATACGACATTTGCATTTTTCCATTTATCTGGAAAGTATATCAGATGAAAATATCTGTTAAATTATTTTTCCAAGAAGTCACGATACTCTCAAGGGAGTTTATTGATGAGGATATTAAGAATTCCATCATCACTTGCTTTCTTATTTGGGTAATTTTAAGTTATATATTTTACTTCATCCACATCAGTTTCCTGAGAGTTTCCTGCGAGAAAATATTCAGATACTCCGTGGAAACAAGATGCTCAATAGGACTAGTAATACCCAATCGGAATGGGAGCGCTCTGACTGTTTAGCAAGTTTTTGAGCTTTTTCCGCATTTACGAGCAAAATGATCTTCTGTAAGCGCAGGTATAGGTTGCGGAGGATTTGTTTTTCAAGATTCTTGATAATTTCCAGAAAAGCGTGGAACTGGGATCGAATTGTGATACATTATTTTCAAAAATTTTGTTCCTCAGATCAGCGAAGCGTTTTAATTGCTTTTGTAAATCCCGACACATGAATTTAAATGAAGAAAAGCAAGTTGAGCTGTATGGGTATTTAATAGTGTAATAGCCTGTAATGATCAAATAGTATATTACCATTGGCATTGATTTGAGCATTATTCCATTAGCGGTGTTTTGCATTGAAATCACTAATAATGAAGAATTTAGATCTATAACGGGCAAGTTTCTGAAGGTCACCCTTGAGCAAGTTCTTTTGCTGGCCAGTGCATTGAAAAGGCAAATAGGCAGCTATAGGAGTAAAATGGCCAAATTGGTTTCAAACGAAGAAAGCATGTGATGTTTGATACGCCTATGGACAATTATGGCAAAGGCAGCAGCAGCTCCATCATGGCGATCATTGCGGTAGACAAAGGTAAGTCTATAACTGCGACAGCAATATGCACGTTATGAACTTTAAAAAAAATAGCTTTTCCTCGTTATCTCTGGTAGATCGAGCATTCAAATTCAAAATATTCTATGACTTAAAATCCATTACTGAATTTTAATGAATAGCAACAAACATGGAGTAAGTTTTTAGCATATCGGCTATCATATCGATTGAATATTGCTTTTAAAAATTCTAGTTTAGAAGCTAAAATGCTACCCAAGTCAAAGTCATGATGAGACTTTTGGTTTTGGTTTCTACTCATTGCTATCATGATTTCGGATCGGTTTAGGAAAAAACAACTTTTCATCAATGAATATTCTAATTGCAAATATAATTAGAGCCGGCGTAGTCTGATTTTTTTTTCAAAGTATGAATGAGTATGGGTAAAATGCAGTTAAATGAATGTGTAAAAGTTTTATGTCATCGATTTGGAAATGTGGATATCAATCATTCCTTCAAAAAATTGATGCTCTTGCTCGGTTAATAATAAATTTGTCTCTGTAAATATACGTTGAAAACCACAATAAATCAGCTTTCGAGAGTAGATTACCACATTTTTGAAGAAAATGTGAATAAAAAAAATCTATTTGGACTAGCCCCTGACATTTCTAGTTACTACCAAAAAGGGATGTAATGAAACTGTAGACTTTGATTTTCATTAATTGTGCAACAAAAATGGGTAGTAGGATTTAAAATCTATCTCTTTGTATCTATATACAAATATATATATATACATATATATATATATATATATATATATATATATATATATATATATATATATATATATATATATATATATATATATATATATATATATATATATATATATATATATATATATATATATATATATATATATATATATATATATACAGCAATTCCATGAAAAAAAGTTATACGATCTCTCAGAATTTTATAATATTCGGTAGGATTGTTCAACATCGAAAAATATTAGACCCGTATTTTTTATTTCGTTATTAGACTGGACCTTTCTGCGTTAGACTGGTCCAAAAATCGTGATTTTTCAAAATCTTCAATTTTCAAAAATTTATAACTCCTAAACCGTTTAACCGATTTTAGTCATTTTTGGCCATTGTATTGGTATTTTTTTGAATTTCCAAGCAAAAATACGAAACCTTTGAATATATCAATTTTTGTATGAAAAAATACAAAACAAATAGTTTTTCTTGAATTTGACTGCGAGGGGCCTCAACGACTCCTTGTTTTAGTATTTTTAAATGAAAGAACATTCAATTTTACATAACATATCAAAAAATTGGAGATGTTCTGCGTGTCGTTTTGGAGATACAATTTTTTAAATAATAAATCATTACTCTTCATTTTATACATCACCCGCCTGTAGAAACGATGAAGATGCATGGTAGATTACCATGCGTCTCCATCCAATCAAACCTATGACTAATGAAATCTATGAGTAGGTCACAGAATGTCAAGTAAATATTATATAATAAATAATATTTACTTGACATAATTATATAATATTATAGCAACTAAGACTAATGAGACTTTAGGTAGATATTGACAATTTGATTACCTAACATTCTTTTCGTTACACAGAGGGGCATTGGTATTATTATTTAAAAGAAGAACCGTTGATACGTATTGACTACCTACTGTAGATGTAGAATGTTTATCGACCTGTGAGATTGAATTGAATTGTTTCTCGGCTGTAGCGATCAGGTCTACTCGCTGACGGGAGGGAGTAGAGTGGAATTTCTAAAGCGGAGAAGCAGCAGAGTGAACAACATCTCTTTCATTTCATACTCGTCGCTCGCTTGCGTTATCTGTTATTCTGTTGCTTTCTCGCTTTAGAAATTCCGCTCTACTCGCTCCCGTCTGCAAATAGACCTGATCGCTACAGCCGAGAAACAATTCAATACCTATTGTAGTCTAGGCTGCAGTTCACTTCACTTGATCGTAGGTACAATATAAACATCATATAAAACACGGAAATTTATGTAAGAAGTTACCAGTTGAAAACAAAGTATCATATCAGAACAGTTATATCAAAGAATATCGTAAAATGAAACGTAAGTGTTCAATTTGTAGTGTTTGGGTGTTGAGTTCGTGTTCCAGAAAAATCAACGCAAAATTGTACGACCATGCTGTGGAAAAAAAGGTTAAAATTGATGAGAGTAGCTCTTTCATTTGTCAAAGTTGCTACAAGAAATTGTATAAGCACATTGATACCATGACCGAAGAACCCATTACAGGACCATCCAGTATAGGCACTACAGGTATGTTATATAAAAGTTCATATAATTCTGTTTTAATTTGAATTCTTCTCTTGCAATTGTTACTGGAACATTTTTATTTTTACATTCTTTTAGAATCGTGCGAAGCAACCAGTCACGAAACGATTGCCCTTGCAGGACCGTCCGGCATTGTTCCTTTTCCCTACCAAAGTAAATAATAAAATAGAAATTATTTGCATGATTTCCAATCAATCAATTTTTAATCAATAATTTGTTATATTTATTTACAGGCTCATTGAAACAACCAGCTATGAATCGATCGGTACCACCAATAACACGTTTTTGTCTGACGATAATGAAATGCTAACACAGCTTAAGGATAAATTTAAGGAAACAAAAGATAGCAATGAGCGGTATAGGATTTTAACCACACTGCCCAAAAGTTGGTCTACATATAGGATTATGCAAGAGTTTGATGTTTCCCAATATATGGCCAACCAAGTGAAAGTATTACAACAACAGGAGGGAATAATGTCAGTGCCTAAAAAGAGGATTAGTAGAGCTTCGTTAGGAGAGGAAACGCTAATGCGTGTTCGTAATTTTTATAATAGCGACGATATAAGTCGTGTGTGCCCGGAAAAAGGGATTATTTGATATCCAACAATGAAGAAGGTAGGATCTACATACAAAGAAGGTTAGTTTTATGCAATTTGCAAGAGGCGTACTCCATATTTAAAAATACTCATCCTGATATTAAGATTGGATTTTCGATGTTCGCCAGTAACCGTCCAAAACACTGCATTTTGGCAGGAACAAGTGGCACGCATACGGTGTGCGTTTGCATTTACCACCAAAACGTTAAATTGATTTTTAAAACACTCCAAAGTAAACAATTACTTCCAGATGGTGTTCAGTCCTACCATGATATGTTTTCAAAAATAATTTGTCAAAATCCAAATGAGCATTGCTGGCAGCAATGTTGCGAAAATTGTCCGGGAATGCAAATTTTGGCGGTAGAACTTATGACCATTCTTAATAACGGTCACGTTGAATCATTACAATTTAAACAATGGCGTCAAGCAGAAAGATGCAGTTTGGACTTAGTTGAAATGGACACACAAGAATTTATTGATACTTTTTTAGAAAAAATTACTCAATTTATTGCCACATAACTTTACAGCTGAGCGACAGGCAAACTATTTAAAACACGTGAAAAACAATTTAAAAGCTACTGAGTGTATCATAATCTGTGATTTTTCGGAGAATTATTCATTCGTTGTGCAGGATGCAGTTCAAGGCTTTCATTGGGCAAACGCTCAATGTACTATTCACCCTTGTGCTATTTATTCTAAAGATGAAGAATCAAATGATTTGAAGTTTACCAGTTTTATTGCAATTGCTGATTTCACTAAACATAATCATGTCGCAGTGCGTCTTTTTTGACTCAATGCATAGCGTTCATAAAAGTAAGTTATCAGGTTTAGAGAAAATTTATTTCTTCTCAGATGGATCTGAAGCCAATACAAAAATAAAATGACCGCTTTTAATTTGTGCAACATGCAAAAGATTTTGGCATAGATGCCGAGTGGAATTTTTTCGCTACTTGTCATGGAAAGGGCCCTTGTGATGCTTTGGGAGGCGTATTGAAACGAAATGCTGCGAAAGCCAGTTTGCAAGATCATCACATAACAACGGCCGAAGAACTTTATTCATGGGCTATTTCTAAGCCAGACTCGAAAATACACTATCAATTTTTTCGGAATCCGACTATAATAAAATGGAAAGAAAATTAAAAAATCGTTACACACGTGTGAAGCAAATTTCAGGGACTCAGTCATTCCATAGTTTTAAGCCTCAAAACGAAGAGTATATTATTATGAAACAAAATTCATTTTCAACGGAAGAAAAATGTATAAAATTGTTATGAAAAAACTTAATAAATAAAAATAAATGTATAAAAGTGTTTTCTTATTTTTTAACATGTTCATCATGTCGCGCGGCTTTAAAGTGTTTTTTCTTGGAACTTACACTAAGCAAAAATATTTGAAATTTTAAAGCCTTATTTATTTGAAAAGGTAATCGTCAAAAAATAGCAATTGGTCTGTGTGGTTAACGGAATGCCTTAAAGACTGATTCGAATGTTATACTAAGTTTGTAAGTAACTCATAGATTTCATTAGTCATAGGTTTGATTGGATGGAGACGCATGGTAATCTACCATGCATCTTCATCGTTTCTACAGGCGGGTGATGTATAAAATGAAGAGTAATGATTTATTATTTAAAAAATTGTATCTCCAAAACGACACGCAGAACATCTCCAATTTTTTGATATGTTATGTAAAATTGAATGCTCTTTCATTTAAAAATACTAAAACAAGGAGTCGTTCAGGCCCCTCGCAGTCAAATTCAAGAAAAACTATTTGTTTTGTATTTTTTCATACAAAAATTGATATATTCAAAGGTTTCGTATTTTTGCTTGGAAATTCAAAAAAAAAATACCAATACAATGGCCAAACATGACTAAAATCGGTTAAACGGTTTAGGAGTTATAAATTTTTGAAAATTGAAGATTTTGAAAAATCACGATTTTTGGACCAGTCTAACGCAGAAAG
The DNA here is from genome assembly GCA_034211315.2 of Aedes japonicus. Taxonomy (NCBI): domain Eukaryota; kingdom Metazoa; phylum Arthropoda; class Insecta; order Diptera; family Culicidae; genus Aedes; species Aedes japonicus. Next base: position 216,287 of record JASCZW010001787.1, read on the forward strand.
GTCCAGTCTAATAACGAAATAAAAAATACGGGTCTAATATTTTTCGATGTTGAACAATCCTACCGAATATTATAAAATTCTGAGAGATCGTATAACTTTTTTCATGGAATTGCTGTATATATATATATATATATATATATATATATATATATATATATATATATATATATATAATATATATATATATATATATATATATATATATATATATATATATATATATATATACGATTCCACGGGAAAAGAATAGAGTTGAAAAAAAAAGTTGTCCGATTTTGCTCAAAATCGCTTGGTATGTTCTTCATCGACAATAATAAGACCCGTCTTTTTTTATTTTTTTATTAGGGTGTCCATGTTCGATATAGGGTTACCAGAAAAATTGACATTTTTCGAAATTTTTTATTTTTGAAAAATCATAACTTCTGAATTGCTGGATCGATTTCTCTCCGATTTTTTATAAATAGAAAGATTATTACTTTTTGGTTTTATTAAAAATATTTGTTAAAATAATAAATGCACTCAAATTTGCTAAAATGATCAATATATTTGTTTTTTATGATTTTTGAAATGTTGGACCACAACGACTATTTATTTTTATATTTTTTTATAAATATTCAAACATTTTTACAAAACATATCAAAAAATCTCAATTGTTCATTGAGCCGTTTTTGAGTTAAATTTTTTGAAAATTTCAAGTTTTTTGCCTATACAAACATGGAATGAGCATCATTTTCCATCACTTCAATAGAACTGCGGGAATCATTTCATTAAAGTTATCAAACTTATTCCTAATAAATTCATGATGACCCCACTTCGTTCAGCGAAAGAAGAACGTTCGTTCGATCCAGCGCTCCGTTATTTTGAAAGATTTATTCGAGTGCAATCCTTGGAAAAAAGCTAGTTTTTCTTCTTAAAATATACTCACTTCAGTGAGTAAAGTAAAAGTGAGCTTTTTTTCTAAGAAGGCAGTGTGGTTTTCCAGTGAAATAGGAAAATCAAACAGTGCTAGCTGGCGATTTATCTTCCCGCTTATATCCGCTTCATCTCTGCGTGGTGACGCTAACCAGCGATACACCACTACATCGCCAACGGTCATCCGACAGCGTTGAGCGAGTGAACCCGAAGGCGATCGCATCAGCGCACCGCTCCCCGTTCCCCGCATAGAAGTGCGACGTTCGCGCATACGGTGCGTCAGCAGCAGTAGCAGCAGCAGCAGCAGGCTAATGGGATTGCTTCCTCCCAGCATTTTACACTGGAATATCGCGTTTATATTCCAGCTCGTGATGTGGAGATTGTAGGAGTGGTCACAGAGGCGAGTCTGTGCCCTGAAATTTTGGAGAAGTGGGCGGTTGGCCGATTCAAGAACCCTCTTCTCCCCCCAGTTCAGATACTGGAAGTAAAAAAATTAGTTAAATTATCGCACAGCGAGGGTAAGAAAAAAGTTACCCCCACAGACTCTTTTCGGGTAACCTAAAACAACGTTCAAGGCAATATTTTGCAGAAATGCTTAAGAAAGCTTCGCCACCCGATACCAATACAAATCCTTTCGCTCCTCTTTCAGATGACGAGTCTGATTCGGATTTGGTTGAGGAGGGGACATCTTTTAGTTTTCCGGGAGGTGCTCCACGGAAGCGAAGACGCATCCGAGCAGGGAAAGTACCTGAACAGAAGCCCCAAATCAACATGCCCAATCCAAAGAGCAGTGTAAAGAAGGATAATCCGAATCCTCCTGGCTTTCGAAGTGCCAACTACACACAGGATTTCCCATCTCTCCCGGGGACATCTAAATCACATGATGCCCCGATTTTAAGAACAGAAGCCCCCTCTTCATCTGGGCTGTTCTTGTTCGATGATATTGTGGAAGGTATTTTCAAGTACCTCGAAATGTCTGACCCTCTTAAAAGCATTGTTTTGGCAATGCTTCCCACTGTGAAAACTTTTTTGAAGAAATTAACATTAAAGTGGCCCCTCCTTGCAGCTATCATTTCCTTCGATGGATAATTTGCCAAAAGAGGTCGGGGATTTGATCACTGTTCTGCAGTGGAATTGTCGAAGTCTTATCCCTAAATTGGAATCATTTAAATTTTTAGCTCACACTACCGGTTGTGATGCATTTGCTCTTTGTGAAACATGGCTTTCGCCCGAAATCGATCTTCCGATTCACGATTTCAACATTATTCGTCTTGATCGTGAGGATTCACGTGGAGGAGGAGTACTTTTGGGGATCAAAAAGTGCTACTCCTTCTATAGAGTGAATTTTCCTCCAATTCCTGGTATTGAAGTTGTCGCATGTCAGGCTGTTATTAAAAATAAAAGCCTCTGCATTGCTTCTGTGTACATTCCTCCTAGAGCACCAATTAACCGAAAGCAACTTTCAAATATTTGTTCGGTCCTTCGGGAGATTTTAACTCTCATGGTACAGGCTGGGGAGAACTGTACGATGACAACCGTTCTTCTTTGATATATGACCTCTGTGACAACCTCAGTATGACAGTTCTCAACAATGGAGAAGTTACACGCTTGGCTGGTCCATCCTCGATTGGCAGTAGATTAGACCTCACACTTTGCTCGAATTCATTATCGTTGGACTGCACGTGGAATGTGATCCAAGATCCCCACGGTAGTGATCATTTGCCTATAAAAATTTCGGTTGCCACCGGGCTCACTCCGTCCGAATCCATCAACGTCACGTATGATCTAACTCGTAATATCGATTGGACAAGGTTCAAGACAGCAATAGATGAAACCGTAACAACGGTAGAAGGGCTTCCACCGCTGGAGGAATATAACTTCCTCTCCAACCTGATTTTGGAAAGCGCGCTTCAAGCTCAAACTCGACCAGTTCCAGGAACGTCATTTCGCAGGAAACCTCCTTCCCCATGGTGGGATAAGCAATGCACCGAGGTTTACCGCAAAAAGTCCGACGCGTTCAAAGTTTTTCGTAGACGTGGAACACCTGAGCACTTCGGAAGGTACACGGATCTCGAACGAGAATTTAAGAGCATAATCAAGGCCAAGAAGCGCGGTTACTGGCGACAATTCGTGAATGGGCTATCGCGTGAAACGTCGATGAGTACTCTTTGGAACACGGCGCGAAGATTGCGTAACCGAACTACGAACAACGAAAGCGAAGAGTACTCGGACCAATGGATCCTCAAGTTCGCGCGAAAAGTTTGTCCATATTCTGTGCCAGCACAAATGTTTCCTCGCGAACCCACGAATTCGATAGATGAGATTAGCCAACCCTTTTCAATGGTAGAACTCTCTCTCGCACTCCTTTCGTGTGACAATACGGCTCCAGGAGCTGACAGGATCAAGTTCAACTTGCTCAAAAACCTCCCAGACGTCGCTAAGAGGCGCATGTTGAACTTGTTTAATCAGTGTCTGGAACTCAACATTGTACCGGATGATTGGAGGCGGGTGAGAGTTATTGCCATTCAAAAAGCTGGTAAGCCCGCGTCCGACCACAACTCCTATCGACCCATCGCGATGTTATCCTGTATTCGAAAGTTGTTGGAGAAAATGATCCTTTTCCGCTTGGACAAATGGGTTGAGACGAACAACCTGCTTTCAGATACTCAATATGGTTTTCACAGAGGTAAGGGAACGAACGACTGCCTCGCGTTGCTTTCCACGGATATTCAGATAGCTTTTGCTAAAAAAGAGCAAATGGCTTCTGAATATCCGTGGAAAGCAACGCGAGGCAGGTCGTTCGTTCCCTTTACCTCTGTGAAACCATATTGAAAGTATCTGAAAGCAGGTTGTCTGTCCTTAACCCGATCTGTCCAGGCGGAAAAGGATCATTTTCCTTTTCCAGCAGCTTTCGAATACAGGATAACATCGCGATGGGTCGGCCAGGAGTTGTGGTTTGACGCGGGCTTACCAGCTTTTTGGAATGGCAATAACTCTCGCCCGCCTCCAATCATCCGCACAATGTTGAGTTCCAGACACTGATTAGACGAGTTCAGCGTAAGCGCCTCTTGGCGACGTCCTGGGAGGTTTTTGGAGCAAGTTGAGCTTGATCCTGTCGGCTCCGCGGAGCACGTATTGTCGCATCGGAGAAGCGAGTGCGGAGAGGAGAGTTCTACCATTGAAAAGGGTTGTTCAACTCATCCTCGTCGAACTCAGATGGGTCTGCGCGGTGACATTTGTGCTGGCGCTGAATATGGACAGAGCCTTCGCGCGAACTTCGAGGATCCATTGGTCCGAGTACTTTCGCTTTCGTTGTTCGTAGTTCCGGTTGCGCAATCTTCGCGCCGTGTTCCAAAGAGTACTCATCGACGTTTCACGCGATAGCCGATTCACGAACTGTCGCCAGTAACCGCGTCAGTCTTGGCTGCGTTATCGTATGATTCTCGTTCGAGATCCGATGTACCACTTCCGGAAGTGCTTTCAGGTGTTCCACGTCTACGTAGGCACTTTGAACGCGTTCGGGCTTTTTGCGGTAAACCTCGGTGCGTTGCTTATCCCGCCGTGGGGAAGGAGGTCTCTGCGAAATGACGTTCCTGGAGACTGGTCGAGTTTGAGCTAGCGCGCTTGGCAAAGTCAGGTTGAGAGGAGTTATATTCCTCCGGCGGTGGAAGCCCTTCTACCGTTGTAACGGTTTCATCATTGTTGCCCTTGAACCTTGTCCAATCGATGTTGCGAGCTAGATCATGCGTGACGTTGATGGATTCGGACGGAGTGAGCCTGGTGGCAACCGAGATGGTATGGAGCGAATGATGCTACCGTGGGGATCTCGGATCACGTCCGCACGTGCAGTCCGAACGATAATGAATCTGAGCAAAGTGTGAGGTCTAACTACCGCCAATCGAGGATGGACCAGCCAAAGCGTGTAACTTCTCCGTTGTTGAGAATCCATCACACTGAGGTTGCCCGCAGGGGTCGCTGTATCAGAGAAGAGCGGTTGTCATCGTACAGTTCTCCAGCTCAGCCCAGAGAGTTAAAATCTCCCGAAGGACCGAAACAAATATTTGAAAGTTGCTTTCGGTTAATTGATGCTCTAGGAAGGAATGATACGCAGAAGGTCGCAGAGGCTGTGCATTTTTGCTAAACAGCCCGACGTATGCGACAACTTCAATGCCAGGAATTGGAGGAAAATTCACTCTATAGAAGGAGTAGCACTTTCTGATCCCCAAAAGTACTCCTCTCCTCGCATCGTCACGATCAAGGACGAATAATGTTGAAATCGTGAGTCCGGAAGATCGATTGGCAGACTAGCCAATGTTTCACAGGAGAGCAAGATGCATCACAACCGGTAGTGTGAGCTAAAAATTTAGATGATTCCAGATCGTAGGGATAAGACTGACGGTTCCAGTGCATGAACAGTGATCAACCCCGGCCTCTTTGGCAAATTATCCGTCGAAGGAAATGATAGCTGCAAGGAGGGGCCACTTTAATGTTAATTTCTTCAAAAGAGTTTTCACAGTGCTAGTGCGAAACATTGCCAAAGTGAAGAGGGTCGGACATGTCGAGGCACTTGAAAATGCCTTCCCGCAATATCGTCGAGCAAGAGCGGCCCAGATGAAGATGAGGGGCTTTCAGCCCCAAATCGGGGCATACATGTGATTTAGATGTCCCCGGGAGAGATGGGAATCACCGTGATGTGATTGGCACTTCGAAAGCCGGGAGGACTCGGATTATCCTTCTTTACACCGCTCTTCGGATTGGTGCATGTTGATTTGGGGCTTCTGTCTTGCGGGTGCTTTCCTGCTCGGATGCTGTCTTCGCCTTCGATGGAGCACCTCCCGGAAAACTATAAGATGTCCCCTCTCAACCGTCCCGCCAGGCATCGTCATCTGAGAGAGGAGCGAAAGGATTTGTATCGGTATCGGTGGTTGTGCTTTCTTAAGCATTTCTGCAGGCAGCTGCTCTGAATGGTGTTTTAGGTTGCCCGAAAAGAGTCTGTGGGGGTGACACTTCTCGCTTGCCTCGCAAAGTATGAATTCAACTGAATTTTTTTGCTTCCCAGTGTCTGAACTGGGGAGCAGAGGGTTCTGTGAATCGGCCAACCGCCCACTTCTCCAAAGTTTCGGGGCACGAACCCCCGCCTGTGACCGCTCCTGCCAATCTCCGCATCACGAGCTGGAATATAGACGCGATATTCCAGTGTAAATGTTGACGGCGATCCGAATACTGAGTCGAGTAGCCTGCAGGCTAGCTGCTGCTACGTCGCACTTGGCGCGGGGGCATCGCGGGTGGAGCCCGAGTTGGATGCGATCGCCTTCGGGTTCACTCTGCTCAGCGCTGATCGGGTGGACCGTTGGCGATATGTAGTGATGTATCGCTGGCTAGCGTCAACCCGCAGAAGATGAAGCGGATATAAGCGGGAAGATAAATCGCCAGTTAGCACTGCTTCGATTCTCCTATTTCACTGGAAAACCACACTGCCTTTCTTAGAAAAAAGCTCACTTTTACTTTACTCACTGAAGTGAGTATATTTAAGAAGAAACCAGCTTTTTGCCAAGGGATTGCACTCGAATAAATCTTTCCAGGCTCAACGGAGCGCTGGATCGAACGGGCGTTCTTCTTTTCGCTGAACGAAGTGGGGTCATCATGAATCTATTAGGAATAAGTTTGATAGCTTCAATGAAGGAATGATTCCCTGCAGTTCTCATTGAAGTGATGGAGAAGATGATGCTCATTCCATGTTTGTATAGGCAAAAACTTGAAATTTTCAAAGGTTCTAGCTCAAAGCGGCTCAATGAACAGTTGAGATTTTTTGATATGTTTTGTAAAAATGTTTGAGTACTTATAAAAAAATATAGAAATAAATAGTCGTTGTGGTCCCAACATTTCAAAGATGCATAAAAACAAATGTATATGATCATTTTAGCAAATTTGAGTGCATTTATTATTTTAGCAAATATTTTAGTAAAACAAACAGTAATAATCTTCTATTTATAAAAATCGGAAGAAATCGATCAAGCAATTCAGAAGTTATGATTTTTCAAAATAAAAAATTTTGAAACATATCAATTTTTCTGGTAACCCTATATCGAACATGGACACCTCTATTAAAAAGATAAAAGCGAGATGTATTATTATTGTCGATGAAGAACATACCAAGCTATTTTGGCAAATCGGAGTAACTGTTCAACTCTATTCTTTCCGTGGAATCGTAATATATATATATATATATATATATATATATATATATATATATATAATATATGTATATATATATATATATATATATATATATATATATATATATATATATATATATATACAGCAATTCCATGAAAAAAAGTTATACGACTCTCAGAATCCTATACGCCCGGTAGGATTGTTCAACATCGAAAAATGTTAGACCCGTATTTTTTTATTTCGTTATTAGACTGGACCTTTCTGCGTTAGACTGATCCAAAAAATCGTGATTTTCAAAATCTTCAATTTTCAATAATTTATAACTTCTAAACCGTTTAACCGATTTTAGTCAGTTTTGGCCATTGTATTGGTATTTTGAATTTCAAGCAAAAATACGAAACCTTTGAATATATCAATTTTTGTATGAAAAATACAAAACAAAATAGTTTTCTTGAATTTGACTGCGAGGGCCTGAACGACTCCTTATTTTAGTATTTTTAAATGAAGAACATTCAATTTTACATAACATATCAAAAATTGGAGATGTTCTGCGTGTCGTTTGGAGATACAATTTTAAATAATAAATCATTACTCTTCATTTTATACATCACCCGCCTGTAGAAGCGATGAAGATGCATGGTAGATTACCATGCGTCTCCATCAATCAAACCTATGACTAATGAAATCTATGAGTTACTTACAAACTTAGTATAACATTCGAATCGGTCTTTAGGCATTCCGTTAACCACACAGACCAATTGCTATTTTTTGACGATTACCTTTTCAAATAAATAAGGCTTTAAAATTTCAAATATTTTTGCTAGTGTAAGTTCAAGAAAAAACACTTTAAAGCCGCGCGACATGATGAACATGTTAAAAAATGAGAAAACACTTTATACATTTATTTTTATTTATTAAGTTTTTTCATAACAATTTTATACATTTTCTTCCGTTGAAAATGAATTTTGTTTCATGATAATATACTCTTCGTTTTGAGGCTTAAAACTATGGAATGACTGAGTCCCTGAAATTTGCTTCGCACGTGTGTAACGATTTTTAATTTTCTTTCCATTTTATTATGGTCGGATTCCGAAAAAATTGATAGTGTATTTTCGAGTCTAGCTTAGAAATAGCCCATGAATAAAGTTCTTCGGCCGTTGTTATGTGATGATCTTCTGCAAACTGGCTTTCGCAGCATTTCGTTTCAATACGCCTCCCAAAGCATCACGAGGGCCCTTTCCATGACAAGTAGCGAAAAAATTCCACTCGGCATCTATGCAAAATCTTTTGCATGTTGCACAAATTAAAAGCGGTCATTTTATTTTTGTATTGGCTTACCAGATCCATCTGAGAAGAAATAAATTTACTCTAAACCTGATAACTTACTTTATGAACGCTATGCATTGAGTCAAAAAAGACGCACTGCGACATGATTATGTTTAGTGAAATCAGCAATTGCAATAAAACTGGTAAACTTCAAATCATTTGATTCTTCATCTTTAGAATAAATAGCACAAGAGGTGAATAGATACATTGAGCGTTTGCCCAATGAAAGCCTTGAACTGCATCCTGCTACAACGAATGAATAATTCTCCGAAAAATCACAGATTATGATACACTCAGTAGCTTTTAAATTGTTTTCACGTGTTTTAAATGGTTTGCCTGTCGCTCAGCTGTAAAGTTATGTGGCAATAAATTGAGTAATTTTTCTAAAAAGTATCAATAAATTCTTGTGTGTCCATTTCAACTAAGTCCAAACTGCATCTTTCTGCTTGACGCCATTGTTTAAGTGTAATGATTCAACGTGACCGTTATTGAATGGTCATAAGTTCTACCGCCAAAATTTGCATTCCCGGACAATTTCGCAACATTGCTGCCAGCAATGCTCATTTGGATTTTGACAAATTATTTTTGAAAACATATCATGGTAGGACTGAACACCATCTGGAAGTAATTGTTTACTTTGGAGTGTTTTAAAATCAATTTAACGTTTTGGTGGTAAATGCAAACGCACACCGTATGCATGCCACTTGTTCCTGCCAAAATGCAGTGTTTTGGACGGATTACTGGCGAACATCGAAAATCCAATCTTAATATCAGGATGAGTATTTTTAAATATGGAGTACGCCTCTTGCAAATTGCATAAAACTAACCTTCTTTGTATGTAGATCCTACCTTCTTCGTTGTTGGATATCAAATAATCCCTTTTTCCGGGACGCACGACTTATATCGTCGCTATTATAAAAATTACGAACACGCATTAGCGTTTCCTCTCTAACAGCTCTACTAATCCTCTTTTAGGCACTGACATTATTCCCTCCTGTTGTTGTAATACTTTCACTTGGTTGGCCATATATTGGGAAACATCAAACTCTTGCATAATCCTATATGTAGACCAACTTTGGGCAGTGTGGTTAAAATCCTATACCGCTCATTGCTATCTTTTGTTTCCTTAAATTTATCCTTAAGCTGTGTTAGCATTTCATTATCGTCGAGACAAAAACGTGTTATTGGTGGTACCGATCGATTCATAGCTGGTTGTTTTCAATGAGCCTGTAAATAAATATAACAAATTATTGATTAAAAATTGATTGATTGGAAATCATGCAAATAATTTCTATTTTATTATTTACTTTGGTAGGAGAAGGAACAATGCCGGACGGTCCTGCAAGGGCAATCGTTTCGTGACTGGTTGCTTCGCACGATTCTAAAGAATGTAAAAATAAAAATGTTCAGTAACAATTGCAAGAGAAGAATTCAAATTAAAACAGAATTATATGAACTTTTATATAACATACCTGTAGTGCCTATACTGGATGGTCCTGTAATGGGTTCTTCGGTCATGGTATCAATGTGCTTATACAATTTCTTGTAGCAACTTTGACAAATGAAAGAGCTATCTCATCAATTTTAACCTTTTTTCCACAGCATGGTCGTACAATTTTGCGTTGATTTTCTGGAACACGAACTCAACACCTAAACACTACAAATTGAACACTTACGTTTCATTTTACGATATTCTTTGATATAACTGTTCTGATATGATACTTTGTTTTCAACTGGTAACTTCTTACATAAATTTCCGTGTTTTATATGATGTTTATATTGTACCTACGATCAAGTGAAGTGAACTATAGCCTAGACTACAATAGGTATTGAATTGTTTCTCGGCTGTAGCGATCAGGTCTATTTGCAGACGGGAGCGAGTAGAGCGGAATTTCTAAAGCAGAAAGCAACAGAATAACAGATAGCGCAAGCGAGCGACGAGTATGAAATGAAAGAGATGTTGTTCACTCTGCTGCTTCTCCGCTTTAGAAATTCACTCTACTCCCTCCCGTCAGCGAGTGAGACCTGATCGCTACTAGCGAGAACAATTCAATTCAATCTCACAGGTCGATAAACATTCTACATCTACGGTAGAGTGAGTCAATGCGTATCAACGGTTCTTCTTTTAAATAATAATACCAATGCCCCTCTGTGTAACGAAAAGAATGTTAGGTAATCAAATTGTCAATATCTACCTAAAGTCTCATTAGTCTTAGTTGCTATAATATTATATAATTATGTCAAGTAAATATTATTTATTATATAATATTTACTTGACATTCTGTGACCTACTCATAGATTTCATTAGTCATAGGTTTGATTGGATGGAGACGCATGGTAATCTACCATGCATCTTCATCGTTTCTACAGAGCGAGTGATGTATAAAATGAAGAGTAATGATTTATTATTTAAAAAATTGTATCTCCAAACGACACGCAGAACATCTCCAATTTTTTGATATGTTATGTAAAATTGAATGTTCTTTCATTTAAAAATACTAAAACAAGGAGTCGTTGAGGCCCCTCGCAGTCAAATTCAAGAAAAACTATTTGTTTTGTATTTTTTCATACAAAAATTGATATATTCAAAGGTTTCGTATTTTGCTTGAAATTCAAAGAAATACCAATACAATGGCCAAAAATGACTAAAATCAGTTAAACGGTTTAGGAGTTATAAATTTTTGAAAATTGAAGATTTTGAAAAATCACGATTTTTGGACCAGTCTAACGCAGAAAGGTCCAGTCTAATAACGAAATAAAAAAATACGGGTCTAATATTTTTCGATGTTGAACAATCCTACCGAATATTATAAAATTCTGAGAGATCGTATAACTTTTTTTCATGGAATTGCTGTATATATATATATATATATATATATATATATATATATATATATATATATATATATATATATATATATATATATATATATATATATATATATATATATATATATATATATATATATATATATATATATATATATATATATATGTATATATATATATTTGTATATAGATACAAAGAGATAGATTTTAAATCCTACTACCCATTTTTGTTGCACAATTAATGAAAATCAAAGTCTACAGTTTCATTACATCCCTTTTTGGTAGTAACTAGAAATGTCAGGGGCTAGTCCAAATAGATTTTTTATTCACATTTTCTTCAAAATGTGGTAATCTACTCTCGAAAGCTGATTTATTGTGGTTTTCAACGTATATTTACAGAGACAAATTTATTATTAACCGAGCAAGAGCATCAATTTTTTGAAGGAATGATTGATATCCACATTTCCAAATCGATGACATAAAACTTTTACACATTCATTTAACTGCATTTTACCCATACTCATTCATACTTTGAAAAAAAAATCAGACTACGCCGGCTCTAATTATATTTGCAATTAGAATATTCATTGATGAAAAGTTGTTTTTTCCTAAACCGATCCGAAATCATGATAGCAATGAGTAGAAACCAAAACCAAAAGTCTCATCATGACTTTGACTTGGGTAGCATTTTAGCTTCTAAACTAGAATTTTTAAAAGCAATATTCAATCGATATGATAGCCGATATGCTAAAAACTTACTCCATGTTTGTTGCTATTCATTAAAATTCAGTAATGGATTTTAAGTCATAGAATATTTTGAATTTGAATGCTCGATCTACCAGAGATAACGAGGAAAAGCTATTTTTTTTAAAGTTCATAACGTGCATATTGCTGTCGCAGTTATAGACTTACCTTTGTCTACCGCAATGATCGCCATGATGGAGCTGCTGCTGCCTTTGCCATAATTGTCCATAGGCGTATCAAACATCACATGCTTTCTTCGTTTGAAACCAATTTGGCCATTTTACTCCTATAGCTGCCTATTTGCCTTTTCAATGCACTGGCCAGCAAAAGAACTTGCTCAAGGGTGACCTTCAGAAACTTGCCCGTTATAGATCTAAATTCTTCATTATTAGTGATTTCAATGCAAAACACCGCTAATGGAATAATGCTCAAATCAATGCCAATGGTAATATACTATTTGATCATTACAGGCTATTACACTATTAAATACCCATACAGCTCAACTTGCTTTTCTTCATTTAAATTCATGTGTCGGGATTTACAAAAGCAAATTAAAAAACGCTTCGCTGATCTGAGGAACAAAATTTTTGAAAATAATGTATCACAATTCGATCCCAGTTCCACGCTTTTCTGGAAATTATCAAGAATCTTGAAAAACAAATCCTCCGCAACCTATACCTGCGCTTACAGAAGATCATTTTGCTCGTAAATGCGGAAAAAGCTCAAAAACTTGCTAAACAGTCAGAGCGCTCCCATTCCGATTGGGTATTACTAGTCCTATTGAGCATCTTGTTTCCACGGAGTATCTGAATATTTTCTCGCAGGAAACTCTCAGGAAACTGATGTGGATGAAGTAAAATATATAACTTAAAATTACCCAAATAAGAAAGCAAGTGATGATGGAATTCTTAATATCCTCATCAATAAACTCCTTGAGAGTATCGTGACTTCTTGGAAAAATAATTTAACAGATATTTTCATCTGATATACTTTCCAGATAAATGGAAAAATGCAAATGTCGTATCTATTACAAACTCATTTTTTTCTGATGAACAGTTTGGATTTCACCATGGACATTCAACCACACATCAACTTTTGAGAGTCATAAATTTAATTCGTTTTAACAAAGCTAAAGACGCCCTTCAGGAGAACCTCTTCTAGAAATTAAGAAAGCATTCGACAGTGTTTGGCATGAAGGTTTGATTGCAAAACTAAAAGAATTCAATTTTTCGCTGTATATCATGATATTTATTCGAAGCTACGAAACTAAATAATTCTAATTCTGACCAATTGCCTGTTTGAGCTGGTGCTCCTCAGATTAGCATTCTTGGGACAATATTGTGTAACATTTTCACTTCAGATCTTCAGGGTGTAATCTTGCATTGCTGATGACACAAAGCTTTTCGCTAAAGTAAAACGTCTTCGTGTTATATCCAGGAAGCTACAAAAAAAGTATGGACATTTATACTGACGATTTTCAAAAATGAAAGATTTCTCCTGATGCTTCCAAAACTTAACTTATAATATTCTCACGCAGCCTAGAGCTGCCTTTTTGAAACCAAGTTATAGTCACTATGAACGGAGTATTTTACTTGGTCAATGTTAATATTCGCTTATAAACAAAAAAATTGTTTGATAAACAAACTTCTAATATTCAAAGTACGGCCATGCTTTATGCTCTACCAATATGGTCTAGCTGTTGTGCTACTAAGAAAAAGGGTACAGTATTATTGAATTACATAGAATTTTGAACATTGAGACTCTAGAAGAACAAAGTTCTAGTCCAACAAAATTATATAATAATTTTCGACAAAAATAATTGCAATCTTCAATTGCAATGATCAATTCTTTCTATAGATATAAAATAGTTTAAAGAAAACAATTTTCATTCTGATACGCAGGCATATAACCCCTGAATAACGTACTGAACTGACATTAAGGCTGAAGAATGCATTAGGTTCTAAATAACATTGAGAGACTCTCTTCGTCGACTTTTTTCTTTGCGTTCGTACGACTATATAAAAACATGTTCAAGCATTTTCAACACACAGTACGGTAATATGAAGTGTATTTAAGGATCCAATATGCCAAAAATATCAGCGGATCGTTTATTAGACAAACTACTAACGAAAAAGAAAGTCGACGAAGAGAACCTCTCAATGTTTTTTTGGAGCTAATGCATTGCTCAGCTTGACATGAGAAAAACAATGTTAACAAAACTAGATCCATACCCGAGCAAAGGATTATACCAAATTGATAACAACCCGAATAAACAAGTATTTTAAAGGTATTATACCATTTATCGTTTCAGAATAGTTAAAGTTATCTTCCAACATTTATAAACTGAAGTTAAAGTGTATCATATCGATGATATACGTTATGGTAAATCAAGATCTTACCATAACACTGATAGGTTGTTTAGTATAGTTACCATACAAAAACTGACTTTTTCTCGAACAAAATTTTCGGTGTATTATACAGTAAATAATTTGTGAATAATATTTGTTTCTGCAGTTTTACTTTAGGTGGTATCGTTCAATTTTGGTTGTATCATAAAATATCTTTTTCAACCATTACGATATAAGTTAATAAATACGAAATAAAAAGATAATAGATATCGTTGCAGTATAATAATATTATATGAGAATTTCAATCATGTTGATAACTGCTACACTCATGATACAATAATGAATAATACTTTTCCCGTTTTTTTTCTTCTCCCGATCCAAGTAAACAAAAACACACCTTTGGTGTTGACAATTGTTTTATTAAAATCTTTTCGTTGTGAAAAATGTACAGAAATTGAGGGGATACATAACACTAGCAAAAGAAAATCCAAAGCAAAGCAAATCCAACAAATAAAAACCTTGACTTATGGAACTTTAAGTCAACGAGGATATACTAGAAATGCTATAACAAGAGATCAGCGGACTCAAAAACCATAAAAATCTACAATCAGAGGTATATTATTAAAGTCAACAATACTGTTCACAAGTGGATTAAAATTCAGTTAGAAAGTAAAATCTTCTTAATTAAATTGCAACATACCCTTCACATAGACTGATAAAACCACTCCCTTACAAATAAATATTATGCTGACCAGTATTATAACATGAGTCATACATTTTGTGATAATAAACTAAAAATTAGGTATTGTTAAAACAGTTTCCTGTTTTTTTGTTTATCTTGACCATAATTCAAATCTTTTTTTCGTTACATCATACAATGAATGAGCGAGAGATATACTATACGGCACTGTTAATTTCTTGTTTATGAAATCATTATGATACATAGAATACGCTATTTATGGTTGTGTAAAGTTTGAATGGTTGCTTGCATTACACCAGCATTATACACGGATGATACGTATAATGGTGATTACAACACGAATGGAAAATGTATAAGAATGATCATACAGCTAATGGTAATTTTCGATTCGGGAAGTTCTAATATCAGCCCGAGCAAAGGAAAATAACTAATTGATAACAAGTTTTATTATCTCGTTATCATCTGATAGGATAACTTAATTTGTTATCATCTAGGCTGAATAAACAGCCAAAATAACAAAAATGATAACAACATTTAATTCTGTACATAACATGTTGATAACCTGTTTTGTTCTCATTGAAAACATGTTGATAACAAATCCTGCAATGTATATTGTCTGTTTCAATAATAAAACTAGTTATCAATCAGTTACTGTCACTGACCGTTGATAACAGGTTATAAAATTAGTTATCATTTTGAAATTATGTTGATATATTGATAACAGGATATCACCTGTTATCAGTACGCTGGTAGAATATCAAATTGATAACCAGATTTTTATCTTTGCTTTAGCTGATAACAAATTGAGTTATCTTCTTGTTTTCTTGATTTCATAATTTTTTTTATTTTGATTAATTTCTTTGTACTAGTTAAACCACATTTGTTGTTTATACCACATGTTATTCTTGACCACTTGTATCACGGCTTTAAAATATAAAACAAAATGTTCACCTTTGTTGAACATATTCTACATTAACTGATGTCACTGTTATCTTAAAGATTCAACAATAAAAAGTAGTGTTTATCCCACAACGCGTTCTAAATCATGTAATAATAATTAAGCAAAAAGGGTAATGTAATAATTATAGAAGACTGATTTGCTGGTAGAGCAATAATAAAAAACATAACAAATAGACCAACTACGATCGTGAAGTGTTCGCGATTACTCTCGTCATCAAATTTCTCCCAGCCTTGGCACGAGCATTTGCAGTGAATAAGTCATCTCGTAAAAAAATGCGTCGTTCATAAAGACAACCTGTTAATCAAAAGTAATAAAATAAGAGAAGTAACTAAATAAAAAATAATTTCTCAACTTACGGATGCAATAATCCACTTTTTCCTTCCTCAGTGCTAGCTTAACTCGACTTGATTTATCAGCCATTTTTCCACAATCTCGATCGTTTGCAGTGGCTTCAGAAGATGCGAATAAATCAATGCTTTCAGATTCAAAATCTTCGGTTGTTTCATTCGCTTCAGTTAATTTTGGGCGACCAGAAGGATTGTTCGAATGGCGACCTGTCACAGAACGACCAATCAATCCATCTGGCCAAAGTCTCATCATCAAGAATTTCATAAAAATATAATCGCTCTCCGCTTCGATAGAAAACTTTCGCAAGGTGTTGGAATCAATAAACTCTTAGCAACTTTTGAACGGCATTTCGGGCTCTGGTAAAAGCTTTGATGTTAGCGCTTCTTGCATTTTGGCATTTTTCTTCTCGAGTTTCGTGTTTTCATCTATTAGTTTTTTGTTTTTTATCACCTCCAGCGACAAATCCTTCTGCAGTAATTCAACCATCGCCTTTAACTTTTTGACCTCTTCTGCCATTCCATATGAGCATTTTATAAGATTGAATAAAAATTTAATTTAATATGAGCACTCCAAACGTCACTTACTAAAATACATCAAAACGTTCAGACAAGTTAAAGATCATAAACACTTGGAAAGCCAGAAGGCAGTAGTTGATGAAAAAAATCTCACTTGTTGCTCCGGTGATTTGTAAAACATCATCCACCGATCTTGTATCTTCGTTGTTATGTTTCCTTTCTGCGGATACTGCCTGGTGGAAATTGGATTCTGTTTCCCAATCTTCCATGAGTTCTTCCACTGATGATTTCCGGCGATAAGTGGTTACCGTGGATGATGACGATTCATGCACTTCGATGTTAATGTTATCCGTCTTTGAACCGGAATCAACTCTTCCGGGTGATTGTTGCTGGTTCTCAGTACTGTTTTTTTTTCTTGGCGGATGGCTCACGCTTGTCAATGCCATCGTTATCGGAATTCAAATAGAAATGGGCTTTATCATCAGATGTTTTTTTCTGCATTTTGACCTTGGATTGGACTTTCGTGGCTGGCTCAAGTTCGTCGAAATTGTATTTGTTCGGCCTGACCTTCGAATTACATTTACCACTACCAGATGCATGGTACTGGATCTCGGACTTTTTATCGAATGCCTTCACTGACTCTATTTCCTAGAAATTTAATTATGTTAGGTTATATTAATGCAATTACTATTTGAAGCGGTCTCTTACCTTCAACTCTGGTATTTTATCGACCAAAAATGTGACATTTTTATTTGTTGCTCTTTTCAGGATGCATTTTTGCGACCCATTTCAGAAAATATAAACACGCACTACGAATGCTTCGCACCGTTTTGAAGATGGCGAAATAATGTCGCTCCAGTCTATAATAGTTATTCAATTTCAATGTAGACCCATTTAAAATACAGTAGAACCTCGTTATTCCAAATTTTCTCGTTAAAATGGTTTGTTTAATTTTTAGTCTGTGTTAAACTTCGTGATTTTTCTGTCGAGTTTGACATTTCTTAATATATTAAAATTTTTGAAAATTCCTCTGTTGACCATTGAACAATTATTAAGAAGGTGTTTGTCTAAACTAATCGTTCCTCCTGCAGAAGAGTCTGATATACAGGCTTATATTTTTTTCTCCGAGTCCGGTAAATCAAATTGCCGAGATCACAACAGAATCTCCAGAGATCTAATTAAACCCAATTTTTGACACTTGTCAAGCTACAAAGGAGTATCGGTATTATTCCACCGAGTCATACAGTGAAATATTGGGAAAGAGACCGTACACTAGCAAACTTTTAAGAAGCCCAACTGTCACATATCACAGAGCCTATGGCAAAATATAAGTGGTTTTCCCCGTGCTTCAGTGAATTATGATTAATAATGTTTTTATTAAAAAATAACAATGAATATAAACAAAAAATTCTTAATATTAATTTTAAAGGTAGATTTAAGGGAAATAAATTGACATACAGGTTTCCTGCAGTTTGAATAACCATGTCAAATTGTCCACTGCCTTGGGGAGCAAGTCTTCAAGTGAATTCTCAACACACAATATCAAAAAATCTTATGTCACGCTTATGTCAAACAACAATTAAATAATCTTTAAAATGAAAACAAGCAACCATTGATAATCCTCGCAGTGAATACTAAGAAATGAAATCTTTGTGTTTTTATACACAATTGAATACTTTTAAAGGTTACGAATCTTAACTCAAAACACAATTAAAATTGAAACGTCTTTAAATTGAAAGATCAACTAATGAAATAAAACCTAAAAGTTTATTCAAGAAATTTTTTTCAATTTATTTCAGTCTTATGTGAAAGGACGATCAGTAACAAAATTAAAAAACAAATCTTGTAATGTTTGGTTGGTCGTTCTTAACGAACAATCGTACCAAATATTTCAAGATTATGACAGATTTTAAACTCCATGGAATCGATGCATGGAGGATGCACTGTTTGATGTGAGTCAACATAAAATCATGGAAGAACTATAGTTTAGCCCGTGCATTTGTTTCCAACGAGCAGATTGCCAAGGTGAAGCAGATGGTGAAGGTTTGAGTGCCTGTAAGGAATGTGATGCCATATTGCAGCTCTGATAGGTCTTTTACTAGTTTGCTGTTCCAGACTTTGACGTTCTCATAACGCGCTTTACTTTACTCTATTTTACCGGCATTCCAGTTAAGGCGAGTGATTGACACCATTTTTTTATAGTAGCGTACAACAAGCATAGATCTTCGGCACGTGCAATTAGTGACGTCACTTTTTGTGTTTACTTTCTTCTGAGTTACTAATACAACTGTATTAGTTGGTCTACTTCACCTCTGGTTGTTATAATTATATTTATATCACGCAACTTCTATAATTCTTTCAGCTCTTATTTATGATTTGGACGTTATTAATAATGATAAAAATACATACTTGCGGATAAATACTGAATCTCATGTACTAACTATTTTGAAACATAGAGAAATTATTCCTTTAATAGATTGAAATATTGTTTTTCGATGTAAAACTTTTATTTACGGGAAATCAATAATTCATGTATGTTGAATTTTTTTCTAGCTACGACCAAAAGTTATGATGGTCCTTATTAACATTGATGTTCCACAAGGGCTACAGATTCAAATTTAAGAATTATTGCTTGTAGATTTTTCAAGATTTTAAAATTCATAAAGTAATGTGTAATCGTTGAATGATTAAAATTTGTTTTATAAAATTAAACATGTGGGTTTGTGCGTATGTTTTAATCATATAATCAATTTGCAATAATCTTAGCAATTGTATGACTTTACGACTTAGGTCTTTTCAATTGATTTACGTTGCTAATTGATAATGCTAGAAAGTTTTATAGCGAGGATCGCATCCTAATGTGTTGAATTAAAGTTTTATAATCATGGATTCTCGGCGGAACAAGCGTCATTACTAAATTTCAAATAAATTTTACAATACGAAATATGTACGCAAGGAAAGATGTTCGTATCTTTTTATAATATAAATTTTTTAAAGCATTTTCAATGCTATTTCTAGAAGAAAAACAACCTGCAGAAATTAATGATTTGTGGAGTTGTGTTACCGATTCACAACAACAGACTTCATCGCAAACTGAGAGTTTCCAGAATCCCAGAAGTAAACCCAAAAAACTTCTATCAGTTCCCAAGATGAACCCAATAGTTCAAGTGGCTCTACTGACATGTCTTCAGAATCATCGTATGCACATTTGCAAACTGATGTTGATGATGATGATTACGACGAAATCGAAAATAAACCTAACCCGAATCCTCAAATTGAAAACGATGATATAGGAGACTTTTCTTATTCGGATCCTGATGATTGCTTTGGATACAATGAGGTACTTAGATTATTTCTAATAAATTTCATGAAATTAATAAACCACAATAACGATTTTAGATATTTTCCGACCCTAGAATGAAATTTGATTCTGACGTGACGACAGCAGAAGCTCGTTTAATGATTTTGAATTTTTTCATAAAGCATCAGCTTACACAAGGAGCATTAGTTGATTTACTCCGCATGTTGAATTTGATGGCAGGTTCTAAATTATTCTCAGATTCTTATGAATCTTTTATTGCTGCTTTTCCCAAACCTTACGAACATTCACGTGTATATTATTGTACAGAATGTCAATCTGGAATGGGAAATGCCGCTCCTGACGAACATATTGTGTGCTCAATACCAGACTGTGGGAATAATAAATTCGATTTCTTTATTTCAATTCGTATTGAGCAGCAATTGCGAGAAACTATTCTTAAATATCTTAAAGAAATCGCTGATTATGCAGACATTGTAAACCTGGAAGCTGTGAGTAACATTAACCAAGGAAATGTCGTGAAAAGGATCCGCACAGAAGTACCTGACAAATTAATTACACTATCGTTAAACACAGACGGCGGGCAGCATACCGCTGGAGTATCAATAAACCATGCTATCCCATATTTGTCGTAATTAATAACCAACCTCCAAGAATTCACTTCGATAAGAACAATTTACTGCTTACTGCTATTTGGTTGAGCAAAGGTGAACCAAACATGCCGTTATTCTTCAAGGAGTTTTGCAGAAGAAATCATTGTGCTTAACACTGCTGGAATCTCCATAGGATCAGATGTTTACAGAGTTGTTGTCATTCAGAATTGTCTGGATTCAGTAGCTAGACCAAAATTACAAAACTCAACTCAATTTAATGGAAAGTTTGGATGTTCGTTCTGTTTTCACGATGGAGAAGTCATTCTCGGAAATCAATTACGGTATCCGTTCAAAAAGTACAAAACAGGAATCATACTGAAACACGACGTCAAATGATAGAAGCTCATAAAACAGGATCAATAGTCAAAGGAATGAAAGGTCTTTCAGTGTTTTTATCAATTCCGTATTTCAACGTGGTCTTAGGTAAAATTGATTAATTATTTTTACTCTATTCTGAATTGTTGGTATTTTTTAAGGTTTCCCACCTGATTACATGCATTCAGTATTGCTTGGAGTGGTAAAGCAAATATGGGATCTATGCACAGCATCGCCAAATCATACTAAACCATATTACATTGGTCTAAGGCTAAAAGAAGTGGAACAAAGAAAGATGAGTATCAAGACGCCAAGCTCATTTCCTCGATATCCAGGGAAAATTGAAGACATGAAGAAAAATAAGGCTAATGATTGGGAAAATATGCTATTCCACTATTTTTACCCATGCATGGTTGATATTTTTCTGCAAAGTTCTTGGAAAACTTCATGTTGCTTTCAACATGCATCTTCAAGCTTTTAGATATGCATCTAACCGAGAACACAATTGATGCTGTGAAAAAACAACTGATTAAATTTGTTCAGAACTTTCAAGCATTATTCGGAAAAGAAAATATGTATTTTAACATTCATGTTTTGACTCACTTGGCAGAATGTGCCAGCAATTTTGAGGCATTATGGAATTCGTCTCTGTACTCTTATGAAAACGGTAATGGGATGATTTTAAAATTCAGAACTGGAAATAACCATCCCGTAGTGCAAATATCAAATAAGTACATGTTAAACAGAATATGCCAAAATACATCGTTAATTAATAGCGAGTTAATTAAACCATGGCATTTTCTATTATGGCACCCAAAGCAAACACATCGGTTAACGTTCGACAATAAACATTTATTTGAATATTCTAATCAGCTGATTATCGATGAAAATATTTGTCAGAGAGAATTCAGTTACCATAATAAGTTTACTTATGAAAGCATACAATATTGAACCAGAAAACATTGTGAAAAGTTGGGTTACGACGATTCTTTTATCAAAATAGGTATTGATTTTTTCGTATTGAACATATATCGACAGACAAGAATGATGAAATTTATATAGTTG